>LR812534.1:54738941-54856441 GCA_903798195.1 Danio kyathit | reverse complement strand
TTTTTATTATTTAAAATATAGTAAACAATGATTATGACTTTAATATAACTTGAACAAATGAAACAAACGAATGAGACAAGTGAACGAAACGAACGAATGAAATGAATGAATGAAATGAACAAAACGAATGAATGAAGCGAACAAACAAAACAAAATTGAACGAATGAAATTGAATGAATGAAACAAACAAATGTTAGAATGAATGAAACGAATGAATGAAACAAACAAACGATCGAATGAAACAACAAATGAACAGACTGCTTAATAGGTAGATTAGATATAGTATATGGATAGATATTCATACATTTTTTTTTGTTTATCTTTATACTTTTCCGCTATCCTTAAAGCTACTATTTAATCACATTTTTTAATTATTTAAAATATAGTAAACAATTATTATGACTTTAATATAACTCCAATAAAGATATTTTAAATTGAATTAAAGTAGCAGAGAGTGTTTTGCATACAGTAGATCTTTAAAGAATTAAAGTTTGATTTATGTGCCAAGCGCACGCGTATGGTCTAGTACAGCATTCACGCGGTCGCATAACCCTCGCCATGGCGGACACTGACGTGCACCTCTCAAAAATTGTAACTACGTGTCGTAACGACTCGTAGCGCAAGCTCTGTGATTGGTCTGCTTGGTAGCACTGACGAGTGTAGGCGGTGCTGAGAGCTGCGAGCCCGATGGAGCGAGTGTTTACAAGTGTCGAGTCCCGTGAAGGAGCTCCAGATGGAAACTTTTGTTTTGTGTTTACCTTATGATTAAAGTTGTTGCACGTCCACCGGTTCCAGCCTCTAAATAAGTACGTTTTAGCTACTTGTACATTTAAGTCAGCATTCAGACAAAACAAAACACCTATGAAGAAACTCGACACAGAGGAACATAACCTCACTGCCAGCTAGAGTTTCAGAAGTGTTATTGCAGAGCAACACAAACAGCATGCAGAAGTATAACTGCATGACTACGTGCAATGCAGGCTCCATGGGTCACGCCGATCACTCGACGCAGAAGTATAAATCAGCTTTAACACTTTAAATCCTTAAATATTTAGCTTTAATGGTTATTTTAGTTTTCAAGCTGCTTGGATAGATTACTCAAAATAATATAAACCCAAAAATAAGTGCTTTGTGATTTAGATCTTCGTTCCTTTCCAGTATTTCTGCAAGTTCTTTTTGTGCATAGATCCAAGGGTCACTACTGGATAAAATCTGTATTGTCTTATAGTATGGTTTGTGTGATTGACAGTTTTGCAAATGTACAATGGCAGACTGCCGAAACAAAGGTATCTCCGTCCAGTGGTGTAAAGTAACTAATTACAAATACTCAAATTACTGTAATCGAGTAGTTTTTCTCAGGAATTGTAATTTATCAAGTCGTTTCAAAAATGTGTACTTTTACTTTCCCTTGAGTACATTTTTAGTGCAGTATTAATACTTTTACTCCACTACTTTCTTTCAACCTGCAGTCATTACTATTTTTTCTTGTCTATGGGGATTAGAAAAATCAGTCCTATGATTCCTGTCCAATCAAATCGCACAGAAACGGTAATTTGCATCATAATGAACTACCTCAAGACATGGGCGATGTCAGAGTGACGTTGTTCCATAACGTCATGGGGACGCAGCATTTTGTTTGGAAATGAAAATCAGGTTGACGTCAGAGCTTAATGTCAGGCCAACGTCTATGTCCAACCTAAAACCAACCATATATCAACGTCTAATGATTTAATAGCTTGACGTTGTGTAGACGTTAACACTATGACGTCTATTAGATGTTGGATTTTGGTTGCCGCACCTGACGAATAAATGTGAGTATTTGATGTCAATATGATGTTGGTTTAAGATGTTGGCTCGATGTTGGATTTTGGTCACTTTCTAACAACCTAAAATCAACCAAATATCAATGTCAATTGACGTCATTATTGGACACCAAAATAATGTTGTCCTTAGATGCTACCTAATATTAACGTCCTATGACGTTGCGTTCCTGCTGGGCAATAACTAAATGCACTACAGAATGTTACGTTTACACACATCCACAATTTACTTGTAAATGCATCAGCTTTCACTGCATAATACTCACTACTCACTACTCTTGAGTACTTTTAAAAGGGCTACTTTTTACTCCTACTTTAAGTAATATTCACAACAGATACTTTTACTCTGCGTGCACTACATTTTTAGTATGATTTAGTATGATTTTTCAGTACTCTTTCCACCACTGTCTCTGTCAGACCAACAGCACCACATGTGACAGACAAGACACGCAATGACAAAGCAAAAATATATGTGTATTTATATGCACTTAAGAAGTTTGGATTTAGTCAGACTGTAGCAACAATTCATCTTTTAACATTTGTTAGATCTGTTTGTTCAACTATGACCTTGTTTAGGATTTTAGAGTTATTCCAGTAACTTTATATGTTCCTGTATTTGCGGGGTCATCACCTTGACAAACGGCCCGAGTGTTGTGGCTAATACTGCTACCATATTTACTGCCGTAATCTCTGACCCATGCAGGCCCGCCATAGACGCCCATATAAATCAGATATACAGTAAAACCTTGCATTAGATTGTAAATCAGAACTAGCGAAGGCTATGTAATCCTCGTTTTACTGTTGCTCACACTGACGTTGCTTCAGATTGATCTTGCTTGTCGACTGATAATATAAACCTCTTACTGCTTTGGCTGGTCAGCCACGTGGTCCTGCATTTACTAGTGGCTTACGACAGACTGTTACATGACTAAAAAAAGCCATTTAAAGCTGCTGTCTGGGATGTTTCAGCACATGGGATGCAAACCCAAATGTGCAATTCTTATACTGTGTGATTGTGTTGCAGTTGTTGTGAAGAAGGTCTTGGAGTTTTGTGTTTGTTTGTCACTGGGTTGAAAAGTGAATGGACTTTTGGATAATGTCAGGGCTTTGGGCTTTATCGTAGAGAGTGAAATGGAGAAGACGGCCAGTAGATAACGACCCCTTCTTGTGTTGCTCCACCATCTGTTGTGTCCAGATGGAGGAAGACATTGAAGGCATTGCTGGTGAAAGGGTGAAGAAGACCCACTCAGAAATCTGTGGATAGACAGACAGACGGATTGAAGGATGTTGGTTTATGTATTTCATCAAATTAAATGACTTGCTGTACATTTTGTGGAGAATGGTGGGGAAATACTCAATGACAGAATGTGTTTGCTGTTTGATTTGTTGGATTCTACTGTTGATGGATGGATGGATTAATAGTTTTGCTGGATGCATAATAAGATGGATATTAGATGGATAGATAATATGAAACAATGAATAGATATTGAGGCGTTATTGTGGTGCAGTAGAGTAGAACAATCGCCTCACAGCAAGAAGGTCGCTGGTTCGAGCCTAGGCTGGGTCAGCTGGCATTTCTGTGTGAAGTTTGCATTTTCTCCCTGTGTTCGTGTGGGATTCCTCTGGGTGCTTCGGTTTCCCCCACAAGTCCAAAGACATGAGGTGGGTAAGCTAAATTGTCCGTAGTGTATGTGTGTGAATGAGTGTGTATGGATGTTTCTTAGTGATGGGTTGCAGCTTGAATGGCATCTGCTGCGTAAAACATATGCTGGAAAAGTTGGCGGTTCATTCCGCTGTGGCAACCCTAGATTAATAAAGGGACTAAGCCGAAAAGAAAATGAATCAATGAATGAATAGATATTGGAGATTGATATATCTTTGATGGATAAGTTGATGGATTCATGGATGGATGGATTGGTTGATCAATAGTGTTGCTTGATGGACAATAAGATAGATATTAGATGGATAGATAATATGAAACTATGAATAGATATGGGAGATTGATAAATACTGTTGATGGATGGATGGACGGACTGATGGATGGATGGATTGATCAGTAATGATGTTGCATGAACAGGGAGATGGATAATAGAACAGATTGATACTGTAGTACCATTGATGGATGGATGGATTACTTGATTGATAATGTTGCTGGATGAACAGTAAGATGGATATAAGATGGATAGATAACATTAAACGATGAATAGATATTAGTAATTGATAGATACTGTTGATGAATGGATGGATGGATAGATTGATGGAATGATTGATCAATGGTATTGATGGACAATAAGATATTAGATGGATAGATCGTGAAACGATGAATCGATATTGGAGATTGTTAGATATGATGGATGGATGGATGGATGGATGGATGGATGGATGAACAGACGGATGGATTGATCAGTAATGTTTTTGGATGAACAGGGAGATGCGTAATAGAATAGATTGATAGATACTGTTGATGGATGGATGGATGGATGGATAGATTGATGGAATGATTGATTGATGGTATTGATGGACAATAAGATATTAGATGGATAGATCGTGAAACGATGAATAGATATTGGAGATTGTTAGATACGATGGATGGATGGATGGATGGATGGATGGATGGATGGATGGATGGATGGATGGATGGATGGATGGATGGATGGATGGATGGATGGATGGATGAACAGACGGATGGATTGATCAGTAATGTTTTTGGATGAACAGGGAGATGGACAATAGAATAGATTGATAGATACTGTTGATGGATGGATGATTGAATGGATTAGTTGCTCGATAGTGTTGCTGGATAAACAGTAAGATGTTATTAGATGGATAAATAACATTAAACGATGAATAGATATTGGAGATGGATAGATGCTGTTGATGGATGGATGGATAAATTGATTGATTAATAGTATTGCTGGATGGACAATAAGATGGATAAAAAATGGATATATCATAAAATAATGAATAAATATTGGAGATTGATAGATGCTGTTGATGGATGGATGGGTGAATGGATTAATCAGTAATGATGTTGGATGAACAGTGAGATGGATAATAGACAGATGGATAGATAATGTAGATGGATGAATAGATATTGGAGTAAATAATGTAGATTACTGGATGGATGGAAAATGTACGTAATGAGTAGATATATGGATACTTATGGAAGGATGGAGATTGGAGACTGGTGGAAAGATATTGGAAATGGAGAGATTTTGTATTTAGTTAGGATGGATGGATGGATGATAGCTATGCTGGATGGACAGTAAGATGGATATTAGATGGATAGATAATGAAAAACGAATAGTTATTGGAGATTGATAGATACTATGGATGGATGGATGGATGGATGGATGAATGATAGTTATGCTGGATGGACAGTAAGATGGATATTAGATGGATAGATAATGAAAAACGAATAGTTATTGGAGATTGATAGATATTATGGATGGATGGATGGATGGATGGATGGATGGATGGATGGATGGATGGATGGATGGATGGATGGATGAATTGGTTAGTTGATCGGTAGTGTTGCTGGATGGATAGATGAATAGATATTTGAGTAAATAATGTAGATGAGTAGATATTTTATGGATGGCTGGATATTGGAGATGTTGGAGATGGATAGATATTGTAATTAGTTAGGTTGGATGGATGGATGGATGGATGGATGGATAGACACTGTATGGACAGATATTGCACATTATAAATATTATACATTCATAGATATTGTAGTTAGATATTGCAGATGAACAGTTATTGTTGATTAATGAATGGTTGATTGTATGAATAATTAGACAAGAAGTAAGCATACTGGGGCAGTGGTTGGCACTGTTGCCTCAAAGCAAGAAGGTTGCTGGTTCGAGTCCCGGCTGGTCCAGTTGTCATTTCTGTGTGGAGTTTGCATGTTCTCCCCGTGTTCGCGTTGGTTTCCTCCGGGTGCTTTGGTTTCCCCCATAGTCCAAAGACATGCGGTATAAGTAAATTGAATAAAATAAATTGGCTGTAGTGTATGTGTGTGATTGAGTGTGTATGGATGTTTCCCAGTACTGGGTTTCAACTGGAAGGGCATCCACTGTGTAAAGCATATGCTGGAATGGTTGGCAGTTCATTCTGCTGTGTTGACCCCTGATAAATAAGGGACTAAGCTGAAGGAAAATGAATGAATGAATGAAAGTGAGCATACTGAGTGGACATACTGTCTGTGCTTCACACATGATATTGCATGCCAAGCATTTAATGTACATGTAGCACTGAATTGCACAAATACATTGTGAACATGACATTAAGAGTCTATGCGTTGGTCAGACTGCAGGCAGTAGGCTGGAAATAATAGACTGATTCAGAAAGTCATTGATTCTACCTGAGTGCTGCTCGCTCCCTCTCATTCACTGGCCTGTTATTTCTGATAATCATAAGCTTTCAAAGCAGAACAATGTTCATCATTCCGTCTCTCTTTGCCAGCAGTACATGATTGCAGCTGTCATACAACTTGACGCATTCAAATATGAGCAATTTAAAGGCGTCGACAATGGACCGCACTACCACGGAAAGTCCAGAACCATCTGCAACAATTCGATCAAATTAAGCTCCCATGGTTCCTTTCTCTCCCCATCGAAATAAACACTCAGAGCCTCTGGACTGATGGCTGTTCTTGGAAAGTGATGTGAAGTGAGATGAGCGCTATTATGCTAAGAGTGATGAATGCTATTATGCTCAGGCCTCGATCTGAGATGTGTAGACTCAGAAAGAACGAACGAGTTTCATAATCATTCCAATGCACAAAATGCCACACTACTGCAGTATTCCCACTAATTAGGCTTATTGTAGGTCATTTCTTCATTTAAACAATTATAATGTATCTATTATATTGCATATTATATTCCATAAGTTCTTCTGTATGCTACCTGACAAAGGTCTTGTCGCCTATCCACGTTTTAGGAACAACAAATAATAACTTGACTTCTAGTTGATCATTTAGTATCAAAAGTGGCTTATATGAAAGGCAAAGGCCTCTAGATTACGCTTATTTTACCAAAATATAATATGATCATACCTTGATTTTTAATTATTTAATTAGGATAGTAAGCTCTAACATTGTTTAGACAAAAGTCTTGTCACTTAACAGAAATAATGTACAGTATAGAATATAAAGTCATGGTGCAGTGGAAAAAGAATTAATAATGTTGCTGGATGGACAGTAAGATGGATATTAGATGGATAGATAATATGAAACAATGAATAGATATTGGAGATTGATAGATACTGTTGATGGCTGGATGGATGGATGATTAATTGATTGATAGTGTTTCTGGATGGACCTTAAGATAGATATTTGTTGATCGATAATGTGAAACTATGAATAGATATTGGAGATTGATAGATACAATGGATGGATGGATTGATGGATGGATGGATGGACGGACGGATGGATTGGTGGATGGATGGATGGATGGATGGATAGATGGACAGATGAATGGATGGACGGGCAGATGGATGGATTAATCAATAATGTGGTTGGATAAACAAAGACATGTACATCAGATAGATGATACATAACATTGCTAGATGAATATATGTTGGAGTTAATAGATAATGTAGATTAATGGATGGATAGAAATGTAAAAAATGAGTAAATATTGTTGATATATACTGTATACTTATTATGGATAGGTGGATATTGGAGATGTTGGAGACTGGTAAAAAAAAGATATTGAAAATGGATGTTGTAATTAGTTTGTTATTAGTTATTGGTTGGGTATTAGCATTAGTTATTAGTTATAGTTAACTAATTACAATTAGTTATTGTAATGTATACAATTAAGTAAGCTGCAACCCATTAAGTATTTATATTGTAAATACATTTAAACAATGCTAAAATTTGTTGATCAGAGAAATCTTTTTTTTTTTTAGAAAGCCCAATTTTATAACCTCAATATTTCTTAAATTTAAGCCTTTATACTGCTCTAAAATGAAATACAAGTGCACACATCCTAAATCAACAACCAGATGCATATAAACAAATTCATATGAAGCATGTTATTAATAAATAAAAATGGATAAAGCCCCCATAATAAAAACAATCCAGGGTAAAAAAAAAAAGATATCCTTATATGAGCTCCTGTTCTGAAACTAATTAATATGAGGCAGTCATCTGCAGCTCTTTTCTCTCCGGTACCGAATGCTTGGATGGTTTCATCCCGGCTTGCTTTCAGGAAGCAAACAGATGTCCCACCTGAGCTCGAACATGATGCGAATTTCAAATGGAGCTGTGGATTACAATTCGGGTCAAACATCGGCCTTCTCTGCACTTTTGAAGGAATGAACTATTGAACTGAATTTTAACGCTGCTTCTGCTGAGCTGTGTTATTCTGAACATTTGACTGCCTTTTCAATAGATGCATTAAATCACTCATTCATTCATTCATTCATTCATAGTACAAACTAGTTCAGTTTTTAATGTAATTGTGATATTGAAAATATTATTGTAGATAGACCGATATAATCGATGGATATTGTTGACAGATGGATGGTATTTGGATAAATGGGTTGCAAACATACACTACCTGACAAAAGTCTTGTATCCAAGTTTTAGGAACAACAAATAATAACTTGACTTCTAGTTGATCATTTGGTATCAGAAGTGGCTTATATGAAAGGCAAAGGCCTCTAGATTATGCTTATTTTACCAAAATATAATATGCTCATGCCTTGATTTTTAATTATTTAATTAGGACAGTAAGGTCTGACTTTGCTTAGACAAAAGTCTTGTCACTTAACAGCAATAATGTACAGTATAGAATATAAAGTCATGGTGCAGTGGATAAAGAATTAATATTGTGTATGACTCCCATGAGCTCGGACCACTGCATCCATACATCTCTGCAATGACTCAAATAACTTATTAATAAAGTCTTCTGAAATTGCAAAGAAAGCACTCTTGCAGGACTTCCACAGTTCATCAAGATTACTTGGTTTCATCTTCAATGCCTCCAGACATGCTCAATAATGTTCATGTCTGGTGACTGGGCTGGCCAATCCTGGAGCACCTTGACCTTCTTTGCTTTCAGGAACTTTAATGTGGAGGCTGAAGTATGAGAAGGAGCGCTAGCCTGCTGAAGAATTTGCCCTCTCCTGTGGTTTGTAATGTAATGGGCAGCACAAATGTCTTGATACCTCAGGCTGTTGATGTTGCCATCCACTCTGCAGATTTCAAGCACGCCACCATACTGACTGTAACCCCAAACCATGATTTTTCCTTCACCAAACTTGACTGATTTCTGTGAGAATCTTGGGTCAATGCTGGTTCCAATAGGTCTTCTGCAGTATGTGTGATGATTGGGATGCAGTTTAACAGATGATTCATCTGAAAAATCTACCTTCTGCCACTTTACCAAATGATCAACTAGAAGTGAAGTTATTATTTGTTGCTCTTACAACAGGGAGCAAAGATAAGACTTTTGTCAGGTAGTGTAGATGTTTTAGATACACTGTAAAAAAAAAAAAGCAGTGTTCCACACAATTGATTTATGTTATCCCAACACAACTCAATTAAGTTAATTCAACAAATTGAAGTCAATTGAACATACAGTAAATACTTATTGTCCCCCCCAAAAAAATCTAAAGAATTTTGTTGTTTAAGCTCATTTTAAATAAGTAGCTTGAGCAAGCATCAAAACCCTTTTGTTTTAATACACTGTAGAAAATGCAGGTTTCAACACAATTTCTTCATGTTGTCCCAACACAAATTTTCTTATTAGGTTTTAAATTCCCGTTTTGGGGATTACTCATTCATTGGAGTATAAATTCAAGTCAGTTTCTCTTGTGATGATGATGATGATGATGATTGCTGCCAGCCCAGATTGTGCAGAGTCATGCCAGCATGAAGCCCGCTCTATGTGGCAGCTGATGGGATGTAAGGGTGACATTTTCACGCCAGCTGCCCTGTGCCAGCGCTGACCGACTGGTGGATGATAGGAGGTGTTGGAGTGGAACGTGTGAAAATCCATGGGTCGACCCAAAAAAAAAAAAAAAAAAAAAAGCAACAGGAGCCCAGACCACCATCTGAACCGAGAGTCCACCCATATGAGCCATTAAAGGCCCTGCTGTAAATCTCTTCTGAACTCCTCAGGTTGCCATCTCTCACAGCTTTTAAGCAGCAAATGTTTCATAAACACGCCGTCCTGTGTGACCTCGTCCCCCGATGCCAGTGGTGGGAGTCTGCACAGATGTGCCCTGTTTCTGTCCACTGATCTCTGCCAGCAGCAGCAGATGTCCTGTGAGGGTAAAAACTGGCCCAAAATTACCCCAACCAGCACATGTAATTGTGCTAAATATAAAGCGGGCTCTATAAGTCTTGCAGACTAAAAGTGAAAATGCTTTGTAACTGGTTCGATTAATATATTAGCTGTGTATCCATCCACCTATTTTTATGCACATTTTGGAATATCATTCATTCATTTTATTTTCGGCTTAGTCCCTTTATTAATCAGAGGTCGCCAAAGCGGAATGAACCGCCAACTTATCCAGCATACGTTTCACACGGCGGATGCCCTTCCAGCTGCAACCCATCACTGGGAAACATCCATACAAACTCATTCACACGCATGCACTACGGACAATTCAGCTTACCCAATTCACCTATAGCGCATGTCTTCAGACTTGTGAGGGAAACCGGAGCACCCGGAGGAAACCCACGTGATGCCCCTTTGGAATATCACATATTACAAAATGCTTAATGGAAACATCAAGAAGCTTTTTTTTAAACGCGTATAAAAAAACGTATGTGCAAAAGTGAGTAGGATAAACTTTATTTGTGATAACATTGTATATTTAGTTATTAAGCAGATGGTTTTGTTTAGTGACTTACAATTGAGAAGGCATTCAGTGATTCAACAAGAAGAGGCAGTACAGCGGGGAAAATAAGTATTGAACACGTCATGTTTTTTCCTGGGATTAATATTTCTAAAGGAGCTGTTGACATGAAATTGAAGCAGATTTTGGTAAAAACCCAAACAATACAATCATGAAAATGAAACAAGACAAAAAAAATCTGAAAAATGAGTTCTGTGTAATATTGTAATGACACAAGGAGAAAGTACTGAACTACTGAAATCTATTTAATACCTTGTATAAATGGCTTTTTAATGATGTCAGCTTAAAGATGCCCTCATATGGAGAATGAAGTCACATGAATTGCTCACAGACTTCAACAGAGTGTCAAAATCTTGATGGTTCTGTGGGTCTCTTCTATCAAATCGGAGCTTTATTTAGTATTTTCTATTGGATTCAGGTCAGGTGATAGGCTGGGCCATTCTACAGTTTGATTTTCTTTCTCTGAAAGCATTTGAGAGTTTCCTTGGCTGTCTTTTGGATCATTGTCTTGCTGAAATGTCCACCCTGGTTTCATCTTCATTATCCTGATAATGTAGATATTGGACTGAAGCAGCGAATATTAATTTACAATGAGGAAGGGCAGACAGTTGCTGAAGAACTATTGAGAGATTTCAGCTGCTGTCTGGGCTTTCACTGCCTTTCTACACCTTTCTTTCTTCATGTGTTCAATACTTTTTCCCTGCGTCATTTTCATTTTATTACACATAACTTCATTTGCAAACTAATTAGTTTTGTTTTCATCATATGGATTTCTTTGCTTGCTATCAACATCTAGTGAAAATTTCTAGTCAACCGCACCTTTAGAAATATGTTTTCTGAGAAAAATGGTGACTTGTTCAATACTTATTTTCCCCGCTGTACATACAATAAGTGCTAATTATGCAAATGAAAAATAAGAAATAAGAAAATGTGCATAAGCTACAATGGATACTCATTTACAGAATAAATTCCATTTTATCATGTGTTTTAAGTCATGTGATTTTTGTTTTAATAAATGGATTTAAAATGTTAACAATTTTCCAGTATGCAAATAAAAGCTATTATTTAGAAGTTTCTATCAAAAAATCCTAAAAGTAAAATGTCTCGCAGCTTCCACGATACTAAAAGACAAAAAAAGACAAATTATCAGCACTGATAATTGTAAGAATCATTATTAGTGATTTTGTACTAATAATAACCGATCATAATGAAAAAGAATATCATCATATTGTATTGATTTCTGAAGAATAATGTGATACTGAAGACTGGAGTATAATGATGACAAAATTCAGCTTTAAATCACTGCAATAGGTTAAGTTTGAAACTACATTCAATAAGAAAACAGTTATTAAAACGGTAATAATAGTTCACAATTTTATCACACTTTTTATTAAATACTGCAGTTTTGGTCTTATTCATTTATTATTTATTTATACTTTTATTTTCTTAAAATCATTGTAATTGTTTTCTTAATCACAATGCAGTTCAAAAAGTTATCCTTTGATTTTGTGATCTCAGGTCAGTGGTCTGAAGTGAGTGTTGGTCTCTTGACCTTCTGTCAATTTACGGTGTGCATTCAAACAAATGTTTGTGACCTGATCGGCTTGAGCCCTTACAGCATCACAGCACTTTCACTTCTCCACAGCACACAGGACACAATTCAGACTCTCTTCTCCCTTCCCCTCATTCTCTCTCCACTGCAACAGAATTCAGTTCAGTTTCCTGCTGAAATCATCAATGTTCTCCACCAATCAAATTTGCTCTCGGCTCTCCTTCTCAACCAATGAGAGAGCGGAAGTGCAGGAATATGGCTAGCAACTGGAGAGTTATGAGAGACTGCGGTTAACTCAAGGCCTGTGTGTGTGTGTACTTGTTATTGAGGTATGAAACTGTATAATGACATGCGTAGGTATGACCTAGGCGTACACTATTATGGTTGTTTAATGTGTTAAGTAGGATTTTGAATTACGAGGACAGTTTTTACAGTATAAAATATATGGAGAGTCCTCAAACACCATATGTGTGTGTGTGTGTATACTTGCGTGTGTGCACATGGTTTTGTGACATATCAGGTATTACACAGGTATTACAAGGAGATGGTGAAATATGAGGACATTGCTAATGTCCCCATTTCTCAAATAGCTTGTAAATCATACAGAATGATTTTTTTTTTGAGAATGAGAAAGTAAAACTGCACACATTTTTCTGTGAGGGTTGAGTTTAGGGATAGGGTAAGGGTAGGGCAATAGAAAATATAGTTTGTATAGTATAAAAACAAGGGAAATGTCCCCATAATTCATAAAAACAAGCATGTGCTTGTGTGTATGTTTGTAGGTTTTGGTGGTAAACAAGGATGTAAATTTGTATAATGACATGGGTATGAGGTATTACAACATTGAGGTAGTTTTTGAGGTCACACCTTGTGTCCTTGTAATTCAAAATGCTTAAACTAACTTAATGGTGACTTTTAACATTCAATATTTGCCACAGGTTTCCTCTGAGGGTTGAGTTTAGGCTTAAGGCCTTATAATAAGCAGTTTTTACAGTATAAACTACATTACACGTATGGAGAGTCCACGCTAATACCAATGTATGTGTGCACTCTAAAAAATGCTGGGTTCCACACAACCGATTTGTGTCGGGTCAACAGGAATTAAGTTAACTTATTAGTTTTTTACAAATTTAAGGGCCACGAAACCCCCCCGTCTCAGCAGGCTGTTTTCACACCTCTAGTTTGAAAAAAGTCAGGAAAGTGGGCGTGTCCAGCTCTGTTTAGGTGGGAGTGTCGGGGGAGAGAAAGAGGGAAGGTTTTGCATAAAAATGGGAGTTTCCGTTTGGGCATGCGCTGATTCAAAACAAACACAGACGCAGGGTAGAAAGTGACTGTGTTTACATGGACATCAGTAATCAAATTATTTGCCAAATGAATAATTTTTCGACTTTAACTGCAGTTTGGCACTTTCACTTTTATTCATGAACATTTCATGCATGCCCCTCGTGACAAACGGGATATTGGATGTGAGGAACTGCTGGAAGAGTGGAGTTTTAATGGAATGTTTGATACCGCAAAGCGAATGGGAGAAAAAAAAAACCTCTGCATTTCTCAGTAACTTAGATGCACTCGGTAGGTCAGAAAGATGCACTCGGTAGCGTCAGAAAGCCGTGTGTGTATAAACTATCCTGTCACAAAATGCAGTGAAAATTCTACATTATGGTAATAGTTTGATTTAAGGTGTTTACATATTTACACTTGGAGAGCAGCATATACAGCAGATCTTTCAGTCTATAATATTGTATTGTACAGGTATTGTAATATTGTAGTCTACTCAATTCACCTGTACCGCATGTTTTTGGACTTTGGTGGAAACCAGAGCACCCGGAGGAAACCCACGCGAATGCTGGCAGAACATGCAAACTCGAACCAGCGACCTTTTTGCTGTGAGGCGACAGCACTACCTACTGCACCACCGCGTCACCCCAGTCCATTATATTGTAGTGATATTAACGTACTGTAAACTTAGTAACTAAATCATTTTGATTTAGTTACTGAAAGAGTACTGCTGACGATACAAGCTAACTTGGCCATCTGAATAAACAAACAAACAACACCAATCACACGGACTTACCAAATCTGTAGAGACAGGACAATCAACACCAACTGGAGCTGCGTCTTTTTTAAAAGAAGACGAGCGGCAAATCCGGATTTCACCATTTCCAGATGCGAAAAGCTCTCGGGTAAAAAATGTTCCTTACAAACAAATTTCTGTCGCAAGTTAGCAGACCACTGTAATTCACACATGAGTCCAGCTGCGCTCTCATAGCGGGAAATGAAAACAAACCTTCCTTGCAGCATATTTATAAACAAAACACTGACGACCCATGTCTCCAAACAATTCTTGTTCTTTCACTTGTTTTGGCAACACAACGTGGCGTCTCTCTGCCATCTGAACACTGTAACATTTTAAAAACAGTCTTTGAATACATCATGAATGTTAATGAAGTTGAACCTCATTCACAATAGAGCACACTAATTGGTTTGAATCAAGTCTTTCTAATGAATTAATGATGAAAACTCAGAGATGTTACGATGTACTCACCGGTACAAACATCCACTCTCCATACTGGATTACACGCAAGGATTTAATCACCGTGACGCAGCTTCAAGAATTAGTTTCAAACCGGAAGAACGAATTTGCTCAAAATAACGCAAAAACAACCAATTTTCACTTTTTAGTGAAATATATGTGTCCTAATAGTGTTTATAGCAGCGTGGGACACATATATGACTGTCAACATCTCAAAAAATGGGTTTTGGTGTTCCGTGACCCTTTAAGTGGATTGAACATATAATTCAGTTGTTCCCCAAAAATCTAATTTTAAATAAGTAGTTTGAACAAACTGCAAAATATTTTTTTGAGAGTGTTTACTGGATTTGGTGGTTTACAAGGACATAAATGTGTATGATGTCATGGGAATGACATAGGTGCAACATTGAGATGGTTTGTGAGGACACGCTTGCACTCTCAGAAATAAAGATACGCGAGCTGTCACTGGGGTGGTACCTTTTTAAAAGATAGACGTTTGTACTTAAAAGGTACATATCGGTACATTAAAAGTATATACAGTGAGGGAAATAAGTATTTAATCACACTGTGATTTTTCGAGATCTCCTACTTAGAAATCATGGAAGGGTCTAGAATTTTCAGTATAGGTGCAATTCCACTGTGAGAGACAGAATCTAAAAATAAAAATGCAGAAATCACATTGTATGACTTTTTAACAATGTATTTGTAAATTACTGTGTGAAATAAGTATTTGATCACTTGCTTTTCAGTCAAATTTCTGACCCTCAAAGACCTGTTATTTTGCTTTAAAATAGTCCAGCTACACACTGCTCATGATTCTAATTTAGTAGCACTTGTTTGAGGTCACTAGCTGTCTTAAAGACACCTGTGCACCCCACAATCAGTCAAAAGTCTAAGTAGCAACATGGCCAAAACCAAAGAGCTGTCAAAAGACACAAGAGATGAAATTGTAGACTTTTATAAAGCTGAAACTGCTACGGGGCAATTGCCAAGAAAGAGCAACTGTTGGAGAAATTGTCAGAAAATGGAAGAGGCTAATGATGACTGTCAATGTCCTTCAGACTGGGGCCCCACGGAAGATCTCTCCTCGTGGGGTATTAATGATGCCAAGAATGGTCTAGAGTCAGTCCAGAATTATGCGGGAGGAGCTGATCAATGCCGTGAAGAAAGCTAGGACCACCGTTTTCAAGGGTACTATCAGTAATACAGTAAGATGTCATGTTTTAAAACTATGCATCGCACGGAAGGTTCCCCTCCTTAAGTTAGCCCATGTCAAGACCCATCTGAAGTTTGCCAGGGACCATCTGGATGGCCCAGAGTATTCATGGGAGAAAGTCCTGTGGTCAGATGAGACCAAAGTAAAACTTTTTGGTCTTAACTCTATTCACCGAATTTGGAGGAAGAAGAATGATGTGTATCATCCCAATAATACCATACCTACAGTGAAGCATGGTGCTGGAAGCATCATGCTCTGGGGTGTTTTTCTGCACAGGGGACAGAATGACTGCACTGCATCAGGAGAGGATGAACGTGGCCATGTATTGTGAGATATTGGGCAAAAACCCCCTTCCCTCAGTCAGAGCATTAAAGATGGGTCGTGGCTGGGTCTTCCAACATGACAATGACCCAAAGCACACAGCCAGGAAAACCAAGGAGTGGCTTCGTAAGAAGCATAACACAGTTTTGGAGTGGTCTAGCCAGTCTCCAGATCTAAATCCAATAGTAAATCTTTGGAGGCAGCTGAAACTCCATGTTGCTCAGCGACAGCCCTGAAACCTGACAGATCTAGAGAATATCAGTGGGCAAAATCCCTCCTTCAGTGTGTGCAAACCTGGTGAAGAACTACAGGAACCCTTTGACCTCTGTAATTGTTAACAAAGGCTTCTGTACTAAATATTTAAAATGCTTGACTCAAGTGATCAAATACTTATTTGATACCGTAATTTACAAATAAATTGTTAAAAAATTGTATAATGTGATTTCTGCATTTTTATTTTTATTTTTAGATTCTGTCTCTCACAGTTGAATTGCAATTATGCTGAAAATTCCAGACCCCTCCATGATTTCTAAGTAGGAGATTTAGAAAAATCACAGTGTGATTAAATACTTATTTCCCTCACTGTATTTGTACCTAAAATTTTTTAAAAGGAACACTTTTGTACTTTTTAGGTACTATGTACTTTTGAGGTATTAATATGGACCTTTTAGGTACAAATGTGTACCTTTTTGAAAAGGTACCACCCCAGTGACAGCTAACGTACCTTTATTTCTAACAGTGTTCTTGTAATTTAAAATGCTTAAAATCATACTTAAAGGTGCAGTATGTAAGTTTGACACCCAGTGGTTGGACTAGGTATTGCACACCTGGTTTAAAACACACGCAAGCACAGGTTGCCAGATTGATGACATAAACAGAAGTATGCCTAACTATCGAGCCTAAAGGCTGATTTAAGGCTGATTTAAGTTGTGTTCTTAATAAATCAATGGCATGCAATAGAAGGAATATTTTCGACATAGTTTTTGTCCTAACCAACACCTGAAATGTATATTTTAGAAACTGTTTCTATTTCTTGAAGCTGAACAACAGGATAAACTGACAATGTTTACCTTAGGTCCACCTCATTGCTTTATTCAGTGTTAAATGCTAATAATGTGAGTTTGAATGTCATTTTACATGACTATTACTGTCATACTACTGAAAGCAGCAGCAAATAGTTCACCTCAGACCTTGAATCTACAATAAACTGTTTGCAATTGAACTGTACAATTGTGAAATAATGCAAACCAACACATATGTGTGATTCAGCATGTCCATTTAATAATGTTATGTTCTGTGCTTCTGAATGGCTGTATTTAAATTTCTGTCGTGTTTCATCTGGTGCAAACAGCTAAATTGCTCATCACTGCAAATTTTGTCACGTAGTGTGTTGTTAGGACATGCGGTTACAATGTAACCTGCTCGCCTAATGTTTACCTTCGTAATATTTATATTATTTGCTAATTAATAACCTCATATGGAACTCCGAATCTGCGTCTCATTTGGGAGTCTGCTATTGTCCACCAGAGGTTGCATTTCAGTCACGGACGCATGCTTTGAGTCCCTTTCTGACTGAATGAATGAAATACACGGTTTTCCAACAAGGCAACCTGGGTTGCTGAAATATAATTGGCTAAAGTGGCATTGGGCCAGTTAAAATAACCAAAACAAAGACAGTGTTCCGGCATGTAACTCACATTTTCAAAGCAGAATATCTGACTTTAGCATTGTTTTTCAGATAAACAAGAATGTTCAATTCAGCACCTTTGTACATACAGCACCTTTAATGACATCTTTTTACATTCAAAATTTGCCACAGGTTTCCTGTGACTGTTTGGTTTTGGAGTAGGAGTGGAGTAGAGCCATGCAGTATACAGTAATAAGTAGTTTTTACAGTATAAAATACATTGCGCCAATGAAGAGTCATCGTAAACCACCAATACCAATGTGTGTGTATATGTGTACGTGAGTGTCTGTGTGATGAACAGGCAGCTTAAAAGATACATGCTGATTCAACGCTGGAGAACTCACTCAACACTAGCGTCACATTTAGCGCAGTAATGAAACTGCTGTATTCCTGCCGGTTCTTCATCACTTCTCCGGGTTATCTGCTCTTATCTGTCGGCCGTGTTGCAGCAATATTGATATATGTTGTGAAATGAATAGCAGCACCTCTGCTTGGTGTTGATTTACCGAGACGCTCTGATAACAGCTCAACTGCTGGTAAACGCCGTACCGATCGTTAAATCCCAGCGAGAAGCATAATGTGTCCGTGTCTGCCGTGTGCATTTTTTTCTGTTTTATATAGTCAATTCGTTTAGAAACACAAAAGAGAGATGGAGCTGTAATGTTTGCTGCTGCTTCTTTTCACCGTATTTTTAGTTTAAATCCAGTGCATCCAGTGGCGTTTTATTATTATATTTTTCGCTGTAGACTTGTAGGTTTATTTTACCAACTGACAAGCGCAGCTCGTTAACCGAATATTAACCATTAACAGAGAAATATTAAAATATTATTTAATAAAAAAAATTGACGTGTCTATTTTGTGACACATTAAATATTTTAAAATACTGATTTATTTTAACATGCGAACGGCAGCATACAGAACATAACAGAACATCTTCATGTACCTGCAATGTTTCCGACAACATAGAAAAAAAGAATAAACTAAATAAAAATAATAAAATAACAGGCCTGCCCTAGATATTTTTCACTTAAATGACAATTTAGATTACAAATCGAAAACACTGACTGAATCCTTTTTTAGAACCGGCAAAGGCTGTTTTTTTCCAATCATCTTTTTTTCTTCTGTCAAATAAAAATATCAGGCTATTAAATCGATCGCTCCACTGAAAATATGCATTTAATTAATGCTCCGTTGTTAATATTATGTCACAAAACCCCTTTTAACATTTTAATAGAAGTCGTTAGTTTAAAGTTTGTGTCATAATGACTTATTTATCTCGTTCACGGTTCATGTGTGCGCGCTGCCCGTGCGTTTGAACCTCAGGGCTCCTATGTTGACTTTTTGTAAAGTATAGGCTACCTTTAGCATATAACAGTTTTGTTGTTTACATATGATATTGCATAAATTTGCATACATTTTTTCATAAGCTAACCTATAAAATGAAAGCTTCAGTTTGGTGCGGAGTTATCATTATGAAAAATTCAAGAAAACCAATGGATTTGTTTGATTCGTATGTAGGCTATTTTAAAAATTTATATCAGAATCAGTTTTATTGCTAAGTGTGCTTCACACACACAAGGAATTTGTTTTGGCAACAGAAGCTTCCAGTGTACATAAAGTGACAATACAAAATTAAATATGAGAAAAGAAAAAAGGCGATAAAAATTAAACAGAGATGCAGTTAGTCAAAAAGATCTGGATGTTGAATTGTATGTACAGATATGTTGTAAATATACAGGTTATAAGGTGCTGTGTACCAGTGCGAATGGAGAAAGTATTGCATTGTATATTGTTATAAGGTGCTGTGTACAAGTGCGTATGAGAAAGTATACGCTATATTATATAAGTATAAATAACAAATTTTCCAAATGGAAAAAAGGTTGGTTTGTTGGTCGTACACTAAATCATCAATAGCCTATTTATTAAGCTTATGACGCGGCTCCAGGCAGCACCGAGACAATCAGCTTCAGCGCTATAACTTGAAACTGCGACCACAAGTCTCTCCTCCATCATTAAAAGTTATCCGTCGTCCTGACAACACAAACACTGCAGGCACCTCAACAGAAACCCTGCTCTGCTTTCATTTGATTGAAGAATGAAAAAGACGCGACTGACGTAACGCACCTTTCCACTCAGGGTTGAGTTTTATTTCAACACAGCGCGCAACAGCATAACGTGAGGCATGCAGGGCGAAAAACACTCGCAGCCGTTAGTAAACCATTCAACAGATGCCCTTCTCAGTGCAAAAAGCGTGTTCGCTGTGATCGGCCCCTTACGCAGCCAAACTTGAAAAATATATAAAATAATTAATGGTGGGCCGTTATCGGCGTTAACATGCTGCGTTAACGCAAGACTCTTATCACACGATAAAAAAAAATATCGCCGTTAATCTATTCTAAAAGTTGGGTTGGGAGCTGGGGTGACTTTCACCTTGATATTTTAGCGCGGATTTATACCTGACCGGTGAGCCATCTGAGAAAAAAGTGCCCTTCTGAATCAAATCAGCAGGATGCCTGACTTTAACTGCAGTTTGGCAGTTTCACTTTAACTCATGAACATATTCATGCCTTCGTGACAAACTGGGGTATTAGACGCAAATAAATAAGTAAGGACTGGTGAGAGTGTTATGGAATTTAATAACACGCTAAATGGAAAGAAAAAAAACTTCCGCATTTCGCAATGTGTGTTTGTGTGTGTGCGTCTCTGTGTCTGTGTGGTCTTTTACTGACAGCCGCCTGTGTGGATCTTGTCGGAAAATATGGCGAAAAGTCCTACATGACGTAATGATGATAATAGTTTGTCAGTAATGCCACTGATATCTGCATACTCCACGTCTCAATTCCATTTCTGTTTAGTTCAGTTATGACTTTAGTTGCATTAAAGTAATCAAAAATCGCTGTTCACATGGTAGACTCTTAATCAGAGTATTATTTTAATAATATTAAAATCGTATTAAAGTATTGTTGCCCATGTAAACATACTCAATGTTTGACACCGTCAGGGGTCTGTGAACTTTGCGAAGCAGCATTTTCTGTATGTACGTACATCAAAAGCAAGTATAAAATCACTGTTTGGAGCTTATGTAGGCCTACAGTTCAACATTCATGTTTACCTGAATAAACAGTTAGTAAACACAAGCACATCTTATTGAACATCCTTTATTTTCATCACCAATTATCATAGTAGAACAGTTTCTCAAGCAGTTTGTGATGCATTTTGGAAACAGGAGATGAGCCCCTGGTCTAATGCGCCACCTGGCTTGAGAAACCCGTTCTCAAAGACTTATTATTTGGGTAGCACACATATTCTGAATGCCTTTGGCAGAATTCAAATGAGCCATTTTAATCTAGATTAATCTAGATTAAAAAAATTAATCTATGCCCACCTATAAAAGTAATACTTTTTAATCATTTAACTGATATCATTAATCGGTTACAAATGCACCATTTCGGTTAACGCTTAATTTGAGCTTCCCCTTCTGTTATAATTTTTTAAACTACATATGTAAATGTTATTTTTAAATATTTTTGTGTATAATTAACTGTTTAATATAAAATTATAATATAATTAATATTTTTTGGGTTTTTTGTCATTTTCATTAAATTAATCTGTCTTTTTTATTTCTCATTTGTCATTTTTTATTAATTATAAGGAAACGTACACTTGCCGGCCACTTTATTAGGTACCAGGTTGAACCCCCTTTTGCCCTCAAAAAACTGCCTTAATCCTTAGTGGCATAGATTCAACAAGGTACTGGAAATATTCCTCAGAGATATTGATCCATATTGACATGATAGCATCACGCAGTTGCTGCAGATTTGGATCCTTGCTTTCATTTTCTGATGCCAAATTCTGACCCGACCATCCGAATGTCGCAGCAGAAGTCAAGACTCGTCAGACCAGGCAACTTTTTTCTAATCTTCTATTGTCCAATTTTGGTGAGCCTGTGCAAATTGTAGCCTCAGTTACCTGTTCTTAGCTGACAGGAGTGGCACTCGGTGTGATCTTCTGCTGCTGTAGCCCATCTGCCTCAAGGTTTGACGTGTTGGGTGTTCAGAAATGCTCTTCTGCATACCTCGGTTGTAACGAGTGGTTATTTGATTTACTGTTGCCTTTCTATCAGCTGGAACCAGTCTGGCCATTCTCCTCTGACCATCAACAAGGCATTTGCGCTCACAGAACTGCTGCTCACTGGATATTTTCTCTTTTTCAGACCATTCTCTGTAAACCCTAGAGCTGGTTGTGCGTGAAAATCCCAGTAGATTAGCAGTTTCTGAAATACTCAGACCAACCTGTCTGGCACCAACAACCATGTCGCATTCAAAGTCACTTAAATCACCTTTCTTCCCCATATATTTACAGTCATTTCTTAACATTCAGGAAACACGTCGAAATCTGCGCTCTAGTAATTTTATTAACCTTTGCATACATAAAGTTCGCACTTCATTTGGTCGCTACTCTTTTCAGTTTTCTGCTGCTGATGCTTGGAATCATCTGCAGCAGACCTTAAAGCTCAGCACTTTCATTTCACTATCATCTTTTAAAAATTCAATCCAGTTAATAGCACAAGATCACTGTGCTTGTTTCTAGTTTTTCGTTGGTTTTATATGTTATTGTCTGCATTTGTGAAATTGTTATTGTATTGTGTTTTTGCTGCTTTGTACTGTAACTGCTTTTTATGTTGCCTCTTGGCCAGGTCATCATTGTAAACGAGAACTGGTTCTCAATTGACTTACCTGGTTAAATAAAGGTTATTATTATTCTGATGCTCAGTTTGAACTGCAGCAGATCGTCTTGACCACGTCTACATGCCTAAATGCATTGAGTTGCTGCCATGTGATTGGCTGATTTGCGTTAAATTTGCGTTAACGAGCAGTTGGACAGGTGTACCTAAAAAAAGTAGCCGGTGAGTGTACAGTATATTATATAATTATAATTAGGAGTTTTCAAGTGGTCTGTGATTTATTTATTTTTTTTCCCTCTCACGTGTGTGTGTGTGTAAAAACTAAAAGACAAAAATACAAGTTTGATAATGTCTCTTTTGTTTTATTCTGTTTATTCTGCACTACTAATGACATTTCTTGTTCATTTATAGCAGGGGTCACCAATCTTGGTCCTGGAGGGCCGGTGTCCCTGCAGGGTTTAGCTCCAACTTGCCTCAACACACCTGCCTGGATGTTTCTAGTATACTTAGTAAGGCCTTGATTAGCTTGTTCATCTGCAGGACACAGGCCTCCAGGAACAAGTTTGGTGATCCCTGGTTTACAGCATTCTGGTCATTTATAGTAAACTATGGTAAACACTGCAATAGTAACTTTGTAACTTTAAAGCTTATACTGTGCTTTTTTTTTGTTTGTTTTTAAGTATGTGTACTTTTTCTTTTACACAGCACTTTGCTCAACTGTGTCCCAAAGATGTCACAGTTTTTCTCCAAACGCATACAATTCTTTCAGTCATGCTAATACCGCCGTCAAGAGCTGATGCTGAAAAATCAGAGAGAGAAAAGAAACTGTAGAGGGATAAAAAATGATGTCTTATCAGAAAATTTGGGCAGAAGTATAGTCTGCAAGCAAAGCGGCGTACAGAATGACAATCAGTTTATAGAAAGATGACAGTTGTGCATCAGCATGTTATGCAACAGCCATTCTAAACAGCATTCACAATTTTTACTGTTTTTTTCGATCAAATAAACACTGTCTAAATTGAGCAAGTCACGGAAAACACATTAACAATGTTAATATTAATAAAATATTATAATATAGGTGGCGCAGTGGGTTGCACAATCACCTCACAGCAAGAAGGTCGATGGTTCGAGCCCTGGCTGGGTCAGTTGGCATTACTGTGTGGAATTTGCATGTTCTCCCTGTTTTGGCGTGGGTTTCTTCCAGGTGCTTTGGTTTCCCCCACAAGTCCATGAGTGTGTATGGATGTTTCCCAGTGATGGGTTGCAGCTGGAAGGGCATCCGCTGTGTAAAACATATGCTGGATAACTTGGCGGTTCATGCTACTGTGGTGACCCCAGATTAATACAGGGACTAAGCCGAAAAGAAAATTAATAAATAAATGAATTCTAATATAGGGGCGGCACTTTGGCTCAGTGGTTAGCACTGTCACCTCACAGCAAGAAGGTCGCTGGTTTGAGTCTGTTGGGATAATTTACAGTTTGAACCCAAAAATGACCAGTCTGTCAGATGAAGAAGAGCTGGAGTCAGAGATTCAGTTAAAAAGAAAGTTTAAGATAGTTTACAGTTTCAGTGCTGTCGCCTTACAGCAAGAAGGTCGCTGGTTCGAGTCTCGGCTGGGTCAGTTGGCATTTTTGTGTGGATTTTGCATGTTCTCCCTGCGTTCGCGTGGGTTTCCTCTGGGTCCTCCGGTTTCCCCCACAAGTCCGAAGACATGCAGTACAGGTGAATTGGGTAAGCTAAAATTGTCCGTAGTGTATGTGTGTAAATAATAGAGTATGGGTGTTTCCCAGTGATGGGTTGCAGCTGGAAGGGCATTCGCTGCGTAAAACATATGCTGGATAAGTTGCCGGTTCATTCCGCTGTGGCGACCCCTAATTAATAAAGGGACTAAGCCAAAAAGAAAATGAATGAATGAATGAGTTTGCTGTTTCAGACTGATGCGGTGGCGCAGTAGGTAGTGCTGTCGCTTCACAGCAAGAAGGTCGCTGGTTCGAGCCTCAGCTGGGTCAGTTGGCATTTCTGTGTGGAGTTTGCATGATCTCCCCGCATTCACGTGGGTTTCCTCCAGGTGCTGTGGTTTCCCCCACGAGTCCAAAGACATGCGGTACAGGTGAATTGGGTAAGCTAAAATTATCCGTAGTGTATGTGTGTGAATGAGTGTGTATGAGTGTTTCCCAGTGATGGGTTGCAGCTGGAATGGCATCTGCTGCGTAAAACATGTGCTAGATAAGTTGGTGGTTCATTCCGCTGTGGCGACCCCTGATTAATAATGGCTAAAAAGAAACTAAGCCAAAAAGAAAATTAAGAAAAGCAGAAGCCAGCTTTAACAATCGCAATGAGTTTGTAGGCTGCTCTGCTTACAATCTCAAAAACATCAACCTGATTGGTTAAAGCACAGATAGACTTTCCACGTGGGTGCGTGCGTACAACTCTGAACGATATCTCAAGCATACAAACGGCAGACATCCACTAGGCTGTTTAGAGCTGACCCCAGACCTGTAAAGGGATCCACAATTGAGTAGAACACACACACACACACACACACTCAAAGTACAATCTGTTTCTTACCCAAGGCTGAGTGTCCTCTAAATATCACTTTAGACATAACATCACTTACAAATATCACTTTAGACAAAATTAACACATAGCAAATAACAATAGGATCAGTTGGTTCCAATTCTTCAAGAGTCTAGCTTCACTCAAGAGGTCTCCATGACCTATGACTTAACTGGGTAGATCCCGAGGAAACAAATCATTTGCCATACAGAAAGGCACTCACACACATATTATTCCAGTTTTACTCTGAAGAGGGATGACACTAAGGCAGGGGTAGGCAAACTCGGTCCTGGAGGGCTGGTGTCCTGCAGACTTTAGCTCCAACACTAATCAAACACACCTGAACAAGCTAATCAGTGTCTTCAAGATCAATAGAAATCAATAAGCAGGTGTGTTTGATTAGAGTTGGAGCTAAACTGTGCAGGACACCGGCCCTCCAGGACTGAGTTTGCCCACCCCTGCACTAAGGTCATCATATAATCTAGGCTCTTAAACATTTAACTTTATTAATAATTATAAAGACATAAGAAAGGAAAGACGGCATAGCCAAACAGTGGTACGATCTAGGCATCCAAACCTTTGACAAACTTTATGAAGAGGATACACTCATGTCATTCGAGCAACTACAACAATAATTTGCCCTCCCTTCTAAATTTTTTTTTAAATACCTTCAAGTTAGACACTATATTCAGACCCAACAAGGGGGTCATTTATCTACGCTTTTTCTTTCACCTCTTGAGGATATTTTATCAGAGAAAAAATGCCCTAAGGGCCTCGTCTCTTTTATCTATGCTAAATTGCTACAGCTGATGGCTGGTAATATTCGCGATGTAAAATCTAAATGGGAAAAAGACTTGGAGTGCTTATTCACAGATGACGATTGGGAAACAATATGTAAGAAAGCTCAAACTTTCTCTATCAATAGTCGCCATAAGCTCATCCAATTTAATGTGATACAAAGAGTTTACTACACTCCAGTTAGATTGCACTCCTTTAAAAGCTTCTATCCAATGTTTTGCCCTAGATGTAAAGCAGATAGAGGGACTCTTCTACACATGCTGTGGTCTTGCCCTGAGTTAGAAGAATATTGGAAGGAGGTCCTAGACGTCATTGCCATAGTTGTAGGTACTGATGTGCCTAGAGAGCCTAGACTTGCCCTCTTGGGAGATACTACACTACTTGATCAACATTGCAGTAATCTGAGATTTGCCAGACTAACCCTAGTAGCAGCCATAAAATGTATAACTTTGAGATGGAAGGATTCTAAACCACCTTCTACTTCCATGTGGATTAAAGAAGTGTCATCTTATATGCCTTTGGAAAAAATTGCTTTTCGTTTAAAAAAGCAGCAAGACTTATTTGTCAAATATTGGGGCAACTTCATTTCTTACTTGGGTATAACAGGACAGAATACTTAGAATCTGACCTGTTATTTTTATTTTATTTATTTATTTATTTATTTATTTATTTTTTTTTTTTTTTTATTACTTTTTTTATTATTATTCTCTTCTACGTTTCATTCATGGTTTTTATTGTATTTTATTCTTGGCTTATTTGTGGCATTATGGGTTGAAGGTTTGGATTATGTATAGGGTAGTATGTGTGGGGATGAAAGATCCGGTTTGACTTCTGTATTTTGTTGTACTCTGTGTTTAACTTTGGGGGAACAAAAAAAACAATAAACACAATGTTCAAAAAAAAAAAAAGACATAAGAAAGGATATGTGGAGCGGAAAATCCATCAGAAAATCCACACCATCAAGTCCCAGCTGGGCCAGTTGACATTTCTGTGTGGAGGTTGCATGTTCTTTCTGTGTTGGTGTGGGTTTCCTCCGGGTGCTGCGGTTGGTGCCACAGTACAAAGACATGCGCTATAGATGAATTGGGTAAACAAAATTGGCCGTAGTGTGTGTGTGTGTGTGTGTGTGTGTGTGTGTGTGAGAATGTGAGAGTGTATGGGTGTTTCCCTGTACTGGGTTGCAGCTGGAAGGGCATCCGCTGCGTAAAACATATGCTAGAATAGTTGGTGGTTCATTCCGCTGTGGCTACCTCTGAAATATGAATAAATGAAAATTATAATATAAACTATATATATTTTAAATAAATTATATTCCTTTGAACTTTCTTATTTACTTCTTGTGTTTACGCTGTTTTCACACTAGTGATCATGGCATGCATACATACAGTATGTGTATGTTATGCTTTACTAGAAGAAGCTTTCAATAAGGATAGTAAATGCTTTCAGGCCATTTCTTGTTTTATAATTCTGTTAGAGCATCTGTGTTTTCCTTGTGCTTGAACACGGTGACTGTTATAAACCAAATAAATCAAATAAAAAGCAAAAAAAAAGAAGAAGAAAAAAAAAACAGCCGGTAGCCTCTGGTATTAGACTTCAGCACGCTGAATTTTAATGCAGCTCTGACCAAACGTTTGTTCAAGCCTGGAGCTGTTTACTCCAGTGCAGAAGCAGTTTATTTCACAGCATGGCTGGGAAGCCACTTTACCTGCTTTATGCAACACTTTCATTTAACGTGATGTGGTTTAGAAATGTTAATCAGAAATGCCTGCACAATGTGTGCTTTTTATAATCCCGAACGACTGTAGCATGTCAGACTGCACGAACATGGCTCTCATGTCACACTGTAAAATCTCAGCTATCATAAAGTCAGACTGAACGACAAGGAAGACGCACCAATTTTTTTTTTTTTTTATTAATTTTAATTTTTTTAATTAAACTTTTATTTAGAAAAGAAGAAATGCACAATATACCTGTAAATCAGGAAGTAATCTGTAGGAGACTGGAATACAAGTACATACAATTACAAAGTGATAAGAACAATAAGTAACAATAAGTAATAGAAGAGAAATAAAAGTTACAAATCTAAGAACAGAAACACCAATGTAAATCAACTCACCATACTGTTAATTAAAATCTTGACCAAAAAGATGTGTCTTTAAATGTTTTTTTAAAAGTTCAACTGATCCCAGAGTTCTCAGTGCTAGTGGGAGAGAGTTCCAGAGCCTTAGGGCCACAACACAGAAGGCCCGGTCACTTTTGGTCTTAAGAGGTGTTCTGGGAATGGCTAAAAGGTCTTTGCCAGAAGACCTCAGAGACCGGCCACAGGAGTGACCATGTAAAAGATCTTGAATATAAAGGGGGGCATGACCATGCAAAGCTCTATATGTAATCTTAAAATTGACTCTTAAACTAATAGGAAACCAGTAAAGTGCCTTAAGCACAGGGGTAATGTGCAACCTCCTACTGACTACCTACTATGGAAAGTCCCTACAAAGATAGCTATACAGTACAAGTACAGTAAGTTTGTGCATTAGAGTGTGTGTGTGCCTAGTTTTGCTTATGTTGTAAGGTCCAAATGTCCCCACAAGTATAGCAATACTAGTACTTTTTGACTTTGCGGAGACTTTTTGGTCCCCAAGAAGAAGCAGCTTATAAATTACACAGAATGAAGTATTTTCAACATGTAAAAATGCAGATTAGGGTAGGGTAGGGGATATACAGTTTGTATAGTGTAAAAAGTATTACATCTACTCAAGTAAGTTAGTCAGTCAAGGTTTATTTATGTAGCACCTTTCACAGACATTAAGTTACAAAGTGCTTTACAATAAAAGAAAATGGGTAAAAAGAAAACATCAATAAAAGAAAACATTTTGAAAAAAGTTAAACATCTAAAACAGAAGCACCAATGTAAATCAAGTCACCATACTGTTAATTAAAATCTTTACCAAAAAGATGTGTCTTTAAATGTTTTTTTAAAAGTTCAACTGATCCCAGAGTTCTCAGTGCTAGTGGGAGAGAGTTCCAGAGCCTTGGGGCCACAACACAGAAGGCCCGGTCACTTTTGGTCTTAAGAGGTGTTCTGGGAATGGCTAAAAGTTCTTTGCCAAGAGACCTCCGAGACCGGCCACAGGAGTGACCATGTAAAAGATCTTGAATATAAAGGGGGGCATGACCATGCAAAGCTCTATATGTAATCTTAAAATTGACTCTAAAACTAATAGAAAGCCAGTAAAGTGCCTTAAGCACAGGGGTAATGTGCGACCTTCTACTGACTACCTATCCATGGAAAGTCCCTACAAAGATAGCTATACAGTACAAGTACAGTAAGTGTGTGCATTAGAGTGTGTGTGTGCCTAGTATTGCTTATGATGTAAGGTCCAAATGTCCCCACAAGTATAGCAATACTAGTACTTTTTGACTTTGTGGAGACTTTTTGGTCCCCAAGAAGAAGCAGCTTATAAATTACACAGAATGAAGTATTTTCAATGTAAAAATGCAGATTAGGGTAGGGTAGGGGATATACTGTTTGTATAGTGTAAAAGCTATTACATCTACGCAAGTAAGTTAGTCAGTAAAGGTTTATTTATGTAGCACCTTTCACAGACATTAAGTTACAAAGTGCTTTACAATAAAAGAAAATAGGTAAAAAGAAAACATTTTGAAACAAGTTAAAAATCTAAAACAGAAACACCAATGTAAATCAAGTCACCATACTGTTAATTAAAAACTTTACCAAAAAGATGTGTCTTTAAATGTTTTTTTAAAAGTTCAACTGATCCCAGAGTTCTCAGTGCTAGTGGGAGAGAGTTCCAGAGCCTTGGGGCCACAACACAGAAGGCTCGGTCACTTTTGGTCTTAAGAGGTGTTCTGGGAATGTCTAAAAGGTCTTTGTCAGAAGACCTCAGAGACCGGCCACAGGAGTGACCATGTGAAAGATCTTGAATATAAAGGGGGGCATGACCATGCAAAGCTCTACATGTAATCTTAAAATTGACTCTAAAACTAATAGAAAGCCAGTAAAGTGCCTTAAGCACAGGGGTAATGTGCGACCTTCTACTGACTACCTATCTATGGAAAGTCCCTCCAAAGTTAGCTATACAGTACAAGTACAGTAAGTGTGTGCATTAGAGTGTGTGTGTGCCTAGTTTTGCTTATGTTGTAAGGTCCAAATGTCCCCACAAGTATAGCAATACTAGTACTTTTTGACTTTGTGGAGACTTTTTGGTCCCCAAGAAGAAGCAGCTTATAAATTACACAGAATGAAGTATTTTCAACATGTAAAAATGCAGATTAGGGTAGGGTAGGGGATATACAGTTTGTATAGTGTAAAAAGTATTACATCTACGCAAGTAAGTTAGTCAGTCAAGGTTTATTTATGTAGCACCTTTCACAGACATTAAGTTACAAAGTGCTTTACCATAAAAGAAAATAGGTAAAAAGAAAACATCAATAAAAGAAAACATTTTGAAACAAGTTAAACATCTAAAACAGAAACACCAATGTAAATCAACTCACCATACTGTTAATTAAAATCTTTACCAAAAAGATGTGTCTTTAAATGTTTTTTTAAAAGTTCAACTGATCCCAGAGTTCTCAGTGGTAGTGGGAGAGAGTTCCAGAGCCTTGGGGCCACAACACAGAAGGCTCGGTCACTTTTGGTCTTAAGAGGTGTTCTGGGAATGTCTAAAAGGTCTTTGTCAGAATACCTCAGAAACCGGCCACAGGAGTGACCATGTGAAAGATCTTGAATATAAAGGGGGGCATGACCATGCAAAGCTCTATATGTAATCTTAAAATTGACTCTAAAACTAATAGAAAGCCAGTAAAGTGCCTTAAGCACAGGGGTAATGTGCGACCTCCTACTGACTACCTACTATGGAAAGTCCCTCCAAAGATAGCTATACAGTACAAGTACAGTAAGTGTGTGCATTAGAGTGTGTGTGTGCCTAGTATTGCTTATGTTGTAAGGTCCAAATGTCCCCACAAGTATAGCAATACTAGTACTTTTTGACTTTGTGGAGACTTTTTGGTCCCCAAGAAGAAGCAGCTTATAAATTACACAGAATGAAGTATTTTCAACATGTAAAAATGCAGATTAGGGTAGGGTAGGGGATATACAGTTTGTATAGTGTAAAAAGTATTACATCTACGCAAGTAAGTTAGTCAGTCAAGGTTTATTTATGTAGCACCTTTCACAGACATTAAGTTACAAAGTGCTTTACAATAAAAGAAAATGGGTAAAAAGAAAACATCAATAAAAGAAAACATTTTGAAACAAGTTAAAAATCTAAAACAGAAACACCAATGTAAATCAACTCACCATACTGTTAATTAAAATCTTGACCAAAAAGATGTGTCTTTAAATGTTTTTTTAAAAGTTCAACTGATCCCAGAGTTCTCAGTGCTAGTGGGAGAGAGTTCCAGAGCCTTGGGGCCACAACACAGAAGGCTCGGTCACTTTTGGTCTTAAGAGGTGTTCTGGGAATGGCTAAAAGGTCTTTGCCAGAAGACCTCAGAGACCGGCCACAGGAGTGACCATGTGAAAGATCTTGAATATAAAGGGGGGCATGACCATGCAAAGCTCTATATGTAATCTTAAAATTGACTCTAAAACTAATAGGAAACCAGTAAAGTGCCTTAAGCACAGGGGTAATGTGCAACCTCCTACTGACTACCTACTATGGAAAGTCCCTACAAAGATAGCTATACAGTACAAGTACAGTAAGTGTGTGCATTAGAGTGTGTGTGTGTGCCTAGTTTTGCTTATGTTGTAAGGTCCAAATGTCCCCACAAGTATAGCAATACTAGTACTTTTTGACTTTGTGGAGACTTTTTGGTCCCCAAGAAGAAGTAGCTTATAAATTACACAGAATGAAGTATTTTCAACATGTAAAAATGCAGATTAGGGTAGGGTAGGGGATATACAGTTTGTATAGTGTAAAAAGTATTACATCTACGCAAGTAAGTTAGTCAGTCAAGGTTTATTTATGTAGCACCTTTCACAGACATTAAGTTACAAAGTGCTTTACCATAAAAGAAAATAGGTAAAAAGAAAACATCAATAAAAGAAAACATTTTGAAACAAGTTAAACATCTAAAACAGAAACACCAATGTAAATCAAGTCACCATACTGTTAATTAAAATCTTTACCAAAAAGATGTGTCTTTAAATGTTTTTTTAAAAGTTCAACTGATCCCAGAGTTCTCAGTGCTAGTGGGAGAGAGTTCCAGAGCCTTGGGGCCACAACACAGAAGGCCCGGTCACTTTTGGTCTTAAGAGGTGTTCTGGGAATGTCTAAAAGGTCTTTGTCAGAATACCTCAGAAACCGGCCACAGGAGTGACCATGTGAAAGATCTTGAATATAAAGGGGGGCATGACCATGCAAAGCTCTATACAGTATGTAATCTTAAAATTGACCCTAAAACTAATAGGAAACCAGTAAAGTGCCTTAAGCACAGGGCTAATGTGCAACCTCCTACTGACTACCTATCTATGGAAAGTCCCTACAAAGATAGCTATATAAGTAAGTGTGTGCATTAGAGTGTGTGTGCCTTGCTTATATTGTAAGGTGTAAATGTCCCCACAAGTATATAAATACTAGTACGTTTTGACCTTGTGGGGACTTTTTTGGTCCCCAAGAAGAAGCAGCTTATAAATGACACAGAATGAAGTATTTTCAACATGTTAAAATGCAGATTGTTTCCTTATTGTTTGTTGTGAGGTTTGGGTTTAGAGTAGGGGTAGGGTAGCATGTATAGACCATTTCAATATGGTAATGTCATTGGCCCTTGAACATTTCCTGCTTGTTATCATACTATATCATAACTTTAACAAGAGGTAATTCAATCATATTTTCACGTTAAAATAGCTATCATAGCAGTATTTATCAATATGTGGACCTTTTTGGATTTTTGGAAGCTATGGAAATTAAAAATGTAAAACAGGAAATACGTTAGGACCATTGTTATTGTTTACATTCCTCAAAATGGTCATTATGTCTATGGGAAGTCTGTGTGTGTGTGTTTGCGTGCATGTGTGTGTGCATGTGTTCGTGCATGTTTGCATGAGTGTGATCCAGGTATTCCCTCCTTCATGGGGACAAAAACCTGATGTTTATTTAAGTCCCGGTGATGCTTCTAAATCTGTAAGGGTTTTGTTTAGATTATAGTGACTGCAATTAAATTACAATAAAGGATGAACTGCATGAAGCACAAGTAACTCTTGCCTTTCAGTAGTGCTTGCTACTGTTTTTAATGAATTTTTCTTTGTCTGTTAATATACTATATGAGTAAATGCGATTTTCCCTCAGATGTAGCGCTGTGTGCCGTGAGGGCGTCTCAGGCTGTATTATATCCCTCTCCTCCGCTGACTCGATTAACCCGTCAGCCATTTGAAAAGCCGAGGCATGTCAAGGCCAGTGTCCCATAACTCTCTTATAAGAGCTGTGTGTGTATCAACGGCCAACAGGACCCGCAGGAGCTTCTTGTCTCCTCTAAATGACATGTCTTTCTCATGTCCTCATTTAGTTTCATTGCATCCAGTCCGGTCATGGTAATGGCACCCGAGAGTCTCTGTCGCGTTCGCCTTGGAGGAGTGTTTCACAAAGCGAGCCGCAACACTGACGTCAACCCTTCACGCTGACATGTTCAGTTCCCTGTGCACACCAGATCTGAGTTTCGCCTGGGCTCAAATCCATCTTTCCGAACGAGATAAGCATGCTTCAGCTTTGGCCATGTTCCCTGTTGTTTATGCATTGTTCGCCAAAGCATGTGACTACTGCACTTAATCTCAGAATGTCTGGCAGCACAGTCCACTTTTGCGTAAAATAACTATAAAGGTGCAATGTTTTAGACAGCACAATACCAATGTTTGGACTTTAGAAGAGTTAAGAAATCGATATTTTGTGAAATAACAACGAAGTATGTAACTATTACTTAAATTTAGAATATATGTCTTTTTTAATAGTCTTTTTTTTTTGCATATAATAACTAAGAAGATGCCTATTTTCACTTACACAATATTAAATGTTTGAATTTCAGAAGTGTCAAGGAATCGATATTTTCTTATTTGGGGATATATATGTATATGTGTATATATATTATAGGTGGGCATAGATTAATTTTTTTAATCTAGATTAATCTAGATTCATTTTTTTTATTAATCTAGATTAAAATGGCTCATTTGAATTCTGCCAAAGGCATTCAGAATATGTGTGCTACCCAAATAATAAATCTTTGAGAACGGGTTTCTCAAGCCAGGTGACGCATTAGACCAGGGGCTAATCTCCTGTTTCCAAAATGCATCACAAACTGCTTGAGAAACTGTTCTACTCTGATAATTGGTGATGAAAATAAATGATATTCAATAAGATGTGCTTGTGTTTGCTAACTGTTTATTCAGGTAAACATGAATGTTGAACTGTAGGCCTACATAAGCTCCAAACAGCGATTTCATACTTGCTTTTGATGTACGTACATACAGAAAATGCTGCTTCGCAAAGGCAAGTTCACAGAGCCCTGACGGTGTCAAACATTGAGTATGTTTACATGGGCAACAATACTTTAATACGATTTTAATATGATTAAAACAATACTTTGATTAAGAGTCTATCATGTGAACAGCGATTTTTGATTACTTAATGCGACTAAAGTCATAACTGAACTAAACAGAAATGGAATTGAGACGTGGAGTATGCAGATATTAGTGGCAATCCTGACAAACTATTACCGTCATGTTGGACTTTTCGCCATATTTTCCTACAAGATCCACACAGGCGGCTGTCAGTAAAGGACCGCACAGACACACAGACGCACACACACAAACACACATCGCGAAATGCGGAAGTTTGTTTTCTTCTCATTTGGCGTGCGTTATTAAAATCCATGACACTCTCACCTGTCCTTACTCATTTATTTGCGTCTAATACCCCAGTTTGTCACGAAGGCATGAATTAAGTGTTCGTGAGTTCAAGTGAAACTGCTGAACTGCAGTTAGAGTCAGGCATCCTGCTGATTTGATTCAGAAGGTCACTTCTTTCCCAGACGGCTCACCGGTCAGGTATACATCCGCGCTAAACTATCAAGGTGAAAGTCATCATAGCTTGCGTAGAATAGACCCAGCTCTCACCCAACTTTGAGAATAGATTAACGGCGATAATTTTTTTGACCGCGCGATAAGAGTTTGCGTTAAGGCAGCACGTTAACGCCAATAACGGCCCACCACTAATATGTATATATATATATATATATATATATATATATATATATATATATATATATATATATATATATATATATATATATATATATATATATATATGTATATGTATATATATATATATATATATATATATATATATGTATATGTGTGTGTGTGTGTGTATATGTGTGTGTGTATATAAATAAATATATATATATATATATATATATATATATATATATATATATATATGTATATGTATATATATGTATATATATATATATATATATATATATATATATATATATGTATATATATGTGTGTGTGTGTGTGTGTGTGTGTGTGTGTGTATATATATGTTTGTATGTATGTATATATGTTTAATATATACATGGTTTAATGTTAGTTCCATGTAATTATAAATAATTACACGGAACTAACACTAAACCAAACCTACGTTACATTTACATTAAGTCATTTAGCAGACGGTTTTGTCCAAAGCGACTTACAATTGAGGAGGAATTTAGCATTCAACAAGAAGAGGCAATACACACAAGAAATGCTAATTATATAATTGTATATTATAATATATATAAGTAATTTTAGAAAATTTAGTGCTAGTATAAGGAGGTTGTTTTTTTGTGATGAGGTGGGGTTTTGATTTTATTAATTGGGGAGTTTTTAGGAAAAGAGTTTTTAGTTGTTGTTTGAGTGATATTAGTGAATCAGCAGTCTGTGTGGGAATAAGAAGATCATTCCATCAGCATGAAACATTAAAGGAAAAGGTTTTGGAAGTGATTTATAGCCTTTCTGTGATGATGCCACAAGGAGATGCTCACTCCCCATTACATTGTAACACCAACCATATAGAAAGTACATGTAACTTATTAATATTACCCAGTAGTTACTCACCAAATTTGGTGAAATAGCCCAAAATAAAAGTTACACTACACTCCAAATGTCTGGCAACACAGTCCTCTTTTGCATAATATAACTTGATATTTTGAGACAAAGCAATACTGTTTTCACTTCAGAAAATGTCGAATATTTTTAAAATTTAAATAATTTAATTGAATAACTGTCGCCAAAGCATGTGCCCATAATTCTTAATCTCCAAACATCTGGCAACGCAGCCCTCTCTGCAATGAGGAAGAGGAGGATTAAATGCCAGTTCTTCCTGTCTCTCACCTTTCCACATTAGCTGAAAGATCAGTATCGGTGGTACTGAAAACACACACACACACACACACACACACACTCATAAACAAGTCTCCTGCTCTCCACCCGCCGTGTCCCCGTTATACTCTGTTGGCCGCGATAAAGAGCAGGCCTGCTCACGGCCGCCATCAGCCGCCTGCCAAAGCGTTTAATCTCTCTGCAATTTCCCACCACCCTGTTTCCCCGCTGATCCGCCCTCCATGCTGTGAGTGGGGGGATTTGAGACGCTTCTAGGGGTTCGACAACACGGCCAGAGAGAAGAAGGTGTGGGCGAATCTCATGAAGCCTGTCCAGAGTATGACCAGGTCGTATTTCACACCAAATCCAGCCAAAGGATTAATGTGTGCTTGTGCGTGTGTGTTTTTGTGACATATAAGGACACAAACTTACCCAAATGACATGGGTTTGACATAGGTATTACAAAAATGCTGTATAAATTACTTGACTTGAGAAATACTCAGTCATATGTCATAAAGTCATAAATAATTTTTAGAAGGTTTGTACAGTATCAAAACCATTATGCCTATATGGAATATTTGCTATTCACAAAACGTGTGTGTGTGTGTGTGTGTGTGTGTGTGTGTGTGTGTGTGTGTGTGTGTGTGTGTGTGTGTGTGTGTGTGTGTGTGTGTGTGCCAAATGTCCCCACAAGTATAGCAACAATTATTATCATTGCTATCAAAACCCATGTGAATTTGGACCTTGTGAGGACGTTTTTTTTTTTATCCACATGAGTAAATCACACAGAATGAAGTATTTTGAAAGTGTGAATGTGATTGAATGTGTGTGTGCATGTGTGTGCACACATATATTTACTTTTAGTTTAGTATTAGTTTGACAACTGATGGAAACAAAAAAATTATACAATTTTGGAGTGTATTTCCCACTAGTGATGGGAAGTCCAGTTTTTTTACTCAAACCGGTTCTTTCAGAGAAACAGTGATCAAACCAGTATGTTTTACTTAAACTTGAAACATGTCTTATTGCATTTTAAAATGCGAAGAGTAGAATGTATTGAAATTATTTCTGAAAAGATTAATGAACATTTAATAAATTAAAACTATTTTCAGCATATTTGATCACTGTTATCTGTTACACACACCAATTGATATAATAGGAAAAAAAGTAATATATTAACACTTTGAAAGGTAACACTCCAGTTCGATGTAAAAATAAATGAACTCTGTGTAATGTACAAATTTCACACTTCAGAAAGTGTTATTTTAACTCCAAAATGGAGGGAGTCATACAGTATGTATACCCAAGGAGTGTTAAGCATACCTGCCAACACTCCCGTTTTTCCCGGGAGTCTCCCGTATTTCAGACCCGTCTCCCGTATTGGTCTGTCTCCCGGTAAACTCCCGGAATTCCCCCGCCCCCCGCTCCTCAGCATTTTGGTACAGTCCGGGCTGAAACTTGGCGCTTGTGCTCTTCCGGTGACGGTCGCGCGCTACAGTTCGCGCGCCCCCATCTCCCTAAACCTCTCACTCCTCCCGCTCCCCGCTCTTCAGTTTGCGACAGTGTTGCCAATTTAGCAACAAACTTACAAAAAAGTCGCTAGATTTGTCGCTAGTCGCTTTTTTGAGTGTTACTGGCGATTTTTATATACTGTCGTTTGTCCATTACTGTACCGTCCCTACTCTTCTCAACGAGCCTCCCCTGCAGCCTGAGAGCAGAGCACCTCTCAGCGTACCGACGGCAAATGTTTTAGAACAGGTGGCAGTTTGAAGGTATTTCCCTTGTACAGTCAACCCGATCTGCTTCTCCTTTATTTTAACAATTTAATTTGACCGTTTATTCTTGTTGCACAATCAGAGATGTTTTAAGGGAGAGTTTCAGAACTTGTCTGAGTATATTACGTCTGAGAGATTACTGCAAATTCCCTACTCATCTATAATGATATACTGTATTCAAACAGCAATACATTTAGTTAAATTGACAAGCTTACATAAAGCGTAGTGTGAATATAAAATACCCCATTTATTTACCATAGGCTGTTAAACAAACAGAAATGGTAGAACGCGATGACGTCAGTAATATGCAAATTAGCGTATGATACCCCCCCCCCACAAACCAAATGTTGGCAGGTATGGTGTTAAGTTAAAATCAAATTGAGTTAAATGTACACTAATTTACTATGTACACTATATATATAATTTTTTTGTGTTAGAGCAGTAGTTACCAAAGTGGGGGGAAAAAATCAAAAATTAAATTAACTTAACTTAATTAAACTAATAGAATGACCATATTTTTTTCCATAACCAGGGCTTAATTTGTCCCCCTTCTCACACGCACCAGCCCCCACCCGCTCTTAATTTCCGTCCGCGACAATCACCCCCCGTTCTTCACTTTCTTCCACGAAGACCAAGTGGCTTTCTCGAAAAATTAAACGATGAATAGACTTGAGCCTATTGGTATGTGTGCACCGTTTTGTGCAAGGTGTCTATATTTATACAAGGTAGACACCTTATGCAAGGTGTCTATATTTATAACCACATTAGAGAATATTGGGGGCCACGAGTCACTGGCATTGTTATTTTGGGTTGTCACGGGCTGAAAAGTTTGGGAACCCCTGTGTTAGAGGACACGTTTTTATTAGTAACAATTTATTAGCTTCATTTATAATTGTGAATGGCTTTTACATATATAAAGTGTGTGTGTACTTTGTGCTACTATATATAACATCTACTTATAACTATAATAAGAGTTGGAAAAACACAATTGTTCAATTTTTTGGGGGGACAACTTAATGGTTTTAATCATAGGTCAAAAAGCCACTATGCCCTACGTTCAAGTGAAATTTATAATTTGTCTGTATTTAAATTAGAGATCTCGATCTCAATGGGTTTTATTACCTGGTTAAATAAAGAAACAAATGTTCAATCCACTTAAATTTATAAAAATGTTTAACTTAATAGATTTTTTTCGGGACAATATAAAGGAATTGTTTTTTTTATATTTTACTAATTGTTCCCTGTGAAATAAAATAACACTTTGAAGTGATATATGGATTTAAAGTTACTGTAATAATATATAGTCTGTTATGTATGTTTTGCAACTCCATAAATATGAACCAAGCATGTTTTTTTTCTCCACACTATTCACAGCGTCTGTCTTTCACTGACCTTGCATGACCTTCAGCTCAGCAGCTTACATGGCTTTCCCAGTTCTGATTATTCAGACTCAGAAAACGGTGTTTCTACTAATAGCAGCGAGTATAGAGTTTTATGGCAGATGTTCTGCGTGGCTTCAGTGCATCCTCTGCATCTGAGAATCACATAATCTAGCTGTTAATTGAAGGAGAATGCTGTTTACATAAACACTTGAGCAGTGACGGCTAAAATACAGCTTCAGCTCCTCATCAGAGCAGAAGCGGCGCGGCGAGGCGGCTGCGGTTATTATTGTCTAAAAGGAGGCTTGTGCTTTGTTTACATCTGGTGTTATGAAGGCTGGAAGCTGGCCAGATCCTCCTCTCTCTCCCAGTCGCTGTCTTTCTGAGCTGTGAATAATAGATAATGCCATGCCGATGATTGGCATCGCATCTTGTCCATATAGAGGAATGAAAGAGCGATGCACCAGCTAGTTAATACGCAGCCTGCGTCACAGCGAGAGCAGGACCTCGCCATTCGGCCCTCATTTTCATTCAAACGCAGCCGTTTTGCATTCACAATAACAACAGGAGCATCTAAACGGAGAGATGAAAAGAGTGGGAGACTGCGGGAGCATAAGCAGGCTGTCGGAATGAACAAATCACAAATTAAACATGATTTTGGCTTCTGGTGTCATTGACTTTACACTGATCTGCTGATTCATTGACCGTAAGGAAAATCTGTAGAATTTACGGTATGAAACTGTCAGCTTTGTTTGACAGAATTTTACAGTTAAAATAAAGTGGAAACCTTCAAAAAAAATGTACGGTAAAATACCGTATTTCATTAATTTCTAATGTTATACACCCTTGTTTTCAAGTACTAACATCTACACACAGGGCTTGACATTAACACCGGCCAAATGCGGGTAGATTTCAGCTGTGGCAGGTTGGACAGACACCCCCACTAGCTACTTTGACTGGTTGAAAATAATTTTAAAATTGCCAGAGCTGCCTCGTCCCTAAAGATTAGAATTTTATTTTAAGACCGTTTGTCAATATGTGTGCAAATGTGCTTTTAGAATCAAGAAGCAGCACGATTGATAAGTGTTCCCACGAGCAGAAGAAAGCAGGTGAATACAGAATAAGAGGATGATCAGGCGCACAGTAAGACACAGGCGATAACTCTCCATTAGGGCTGGACGATTTGGCAAAAATTTATATCACGATATATTTCTTAATTTCGGTCGATACGATATAATTCTGATATCGATATGGACAATATTAAAAAGACAGGAAAAAACTGCCAAGAATGCACACAATGGATGTTTGAATTTGCAAAGTCTATAATATCTCCAGGCTCTTATAACTTTTTTTTTTTTTTTTAATAAAAACAGTACAAAAAAGTTAATGTCCACTTTTTATTTGTATTTATCCTTTACAAACAAGAAATGTGAAATAAACTATCAAATAAATAAAACTCTCAGACTCAGCTTATATATATATATATATATATATATATATGTATATATATATATATATATATATATATATATGTATATATGTATATATATATGTATATATATATATATATATATATATATATGTATATATGTATATATATATATATATATATATATATATATATATATATATATATATATATATATATATATATATAAGCTGTAAACATTTATCAGCATTTTAAAAAAAAAATTTTATATGCTGAATATTTAACAATCAAAATAATACCAAAATCTTACAAATATGACATCCACATCGTAAAAAAAACATAAAAAAAGAATAATAATTATAATTTTAAAAAAATCAATAGGCTACATTAATATTTGCTACATATAGGCTACATTAATATTTGCAATAGAAAAAGAGTTGTTTGAGTATATTCATAATTCTGGTTGCTCTTCATCTTGAATGTCCTTTAAGGGTTCTATCTGTTTATTTATGTTTGTGTATAATTAGCTAAATAAATTAAAAGGTTTAACATAAAACTATTTCTTATATTCTTTATATTTAACGTCATTCAGTGACAAGTGATACACTGTAGATCTCATATAAATAATATATATATATATATATATATATGCAAATTTATATCGAAATACCGGAAATGGGTTTAAAAATCATATCACTGTTATTGAAAAAAAATCTATCGCGATGTATATTGATATCGAATTATTGTCCAGCCCTACTCTCCATTTATCTATAGTTACCTGATGATCTGAGACCTTTAGCTCGGACAAACTACTGTGTATAGTTTTAGATAAATAAGAATTTTTTTTTTTTTTTTAAATATCAATTGTTTTGTTTTTAAGAACATTTTTGTTAAATAAAAAGTGTGTGTATACAGCTATATTTAGCATGTTTTGACACATTATTTAAATTTTGTGGCAAGGAAATAATTAGTTTGGTGCGGCCAGAGAACAAATAGGTAAATCCTTAGTGTTGAGCCCTAAAAAGTCATGTGAAAAAAATAAAAACAAGTTCAATTAAAGAAGAGGCATGTAGACATAAGACAAAATTTAAAAAATAGTCATTTTTAGCTTGCCAAAATCAAATTCATGCTTATAAAATATTTTTTCCCAACAACAAAATTGTGGCTAGTGAAAATGGCGAGCGGCTAGTAACGTTGGAAAACTGCTAGCCACAGTGGCTGGTGATCAAAAAAGTTAATGTCAAGCCCTGTCTACACATAATACCTTTGTTACCCAGACAAAAACATAACAAAACAGTTTGAGAAATGCACAGTGCTCGCCGTGATTGAGTACACCCCCTTTTGAAAATGAATATTTTTATCCATTTCTCAGTGAATATAGGCAATGTATTATGATTCATTTAAACAGAACAGATTTATTAAAGAGATATACTTATTAAAATAATATTTTAGTCACCAAACATATTTAGAAATTGAAAGATAATACAATTCAATTCAAGCTAAATATTGAATAAAAATTACAACATACAAAATTTTAACTACATTTAATTTTTTTGCTTCTCTTGATTTTTCCTCTATTTTAAATTTGTATTTAATATTTTTCTATATCACATAGATTTGATATTTTCTATATCACATAGATTGACATTAACTTTTTTGATCACCCATGTTTTTGGGCCGTTATCGTAAGTTATTTTGTTAGATAAGCTCCAAATTTGGCTTCAGTACTGACTATAATGTATATGCACAAATATAATTCAACACTATTCAGCCTGCACTACTGAAGGCAAAATTAGAAAATGCAGGTTTACAAAAAAGTAGGGTAAAGTGGTCACAAATAGACCACAGTATGTTAGGATGCATAACTGTGTGTCGCAGGTTGTAATGAGTAGCACTGGTGTTTCCTCAAGGAACAGTTTTAGCTCCATATTTATTTACATTCAATACATCAGATTTTTAATACAGCTTCAAAAATTGATCTGAAAATTTGATTCTGATGACTCTGCAATTGTCAGTCACAATATCATCTCATGATGAGAGGCTGCACGGTGGCGCAGTGGGTAGCACGTTTGGCTCACAGCAAGAAGGTCACTGGTTCGAGCCTCGGCTGGGTCAGTTGGTGTTTCTGTGTGGAGTTTGCATGTTCTCTCTGTGTTCGCGTGGGTTTCCCCCACAAATCCAAAGACATGCACTATAGGCTAAATTGTCCATAGTGTATGTGTGTGAATGAGTGTGTGTGGGTGTTTCTTAGTGATGGGTTGCAGCTGGAAAGGCATCCGCTGCGTAGAACATGTGCTGGATAAGTCAGCGGTTCATTCTGCTGTGGCGGCCCCAGATTAATAAAGGGACTAAGCCGAAAAGAAAATGAATTGAAGAAAATGGTTGCTTTTTAAAAAGTTTTGCTGACTGGTGCAAATTGTCTTAAATTATACTAAAAAGACCAAAGAAATGATTGTTGATTTTAGTAGACATCCACCACAAGCGGTGCCAGTGATTATACAGGAGTCAGCAATTGAGATTGTTTCATCATATACAGTTGAAGTCAGAATTATTAGCCCCCCTTTGATTTTTTTTTCTTTTCTTCTGTTTTAATTATTTCCCAAATGATGTTTAACAGAGCAAGGAAATTTTCACAGGATGTCTGATAATATTTTTTCTTCTGGAGAAAGTCTTATTTGTTTTATTTATTTTGTTTTATTTTCAGTTTTTAATTTTTTAAAACCCACTTTAAGGTCAAAATTATTAGCCCCTTTAAGCTATATTTTTTTTTCCATAGTCTACAGAACAAACCATCACTATACAATAACTTGCCTAATTACCCTAACCTGCCTAGTTAACCTAATTAATCTAGTTAAACCTTTAAATGTTACTTTAAGCTGTATAGAAGTGTCTTGAAAAATATCTAGTCAAATATTATTTACTGTCATCATGACAAAGAGAAAAGTAATCAGTTATTAGAAATGAGTTGTTAAAACTATTATGTTTAGAAATGTGTTGAAAAAAATCCTCTCTCTGTTAAATAGAAATTGGGAAAAAAATAAACAGGGGGGCTAATAATTCTGACTTCAACTATACATTGTGAAAAGTATTGTTTAGTGTATTTTAAGAGTCTTAAACCGTTTGCAAAGTTCCAGTCCTTTAGTTAAAACTGTTGTTCTTGTCTTTGTCATTGTTTATTTTTTGTTTTACTTTCTTAATATATTTTCCTTTGATTGTGATTATCATGACAAACATACTGACAATAGTTAGCTAAAAATGAAATAAAAATAAAGTATAAGAATCATCTGTTTGTTTTTTGGATCACTTACAGTAGTATATAAAGGAATATTTAGGGTCAACATCTCTCTCCCTATTTTATCATACAGTTGTTCACTGAACTTTGCCATTGCCTGTGTACTGTTTGAGGTGCGCTCATTGATTCTGCTATTTTAAGTTAGTTGTGACGGACGCTTGTGTAAAGTTCAGTTTTCTGGTTGACTTGCTGCTCTGTGTTGTCTAACTAACTAGTTCTTGTTTTTTTCTGGGCCTTCTTAACCGTGTAATCTTGCCGGCCGGTGTTTGTCTTCTGGCTGATTGCACATATTATGCAATGGTGAGTTGGTTTGCGAGCGAGACAGAGGGATCTGCACCTGCGCTCTGGCATCAGCAGTCAGACAGACGTGCTGCAGGCTCCATTGTGAGCTGTTTATTTGGACCAGTCCAGTGTATAAATGACATACCCCCCCACCCCCCCACCCCACACACACACACACACACACACACACACCCACACACACACACTCACACCTGTTGGGAGCATTTGTGTTGTCTTAGCATGCATTTAAAACTGGTTATCAAGCCCTTAAAAATGCATGATAATGATTAAATGCCTGGTATTTATTTTTATATTATATTATATTATATTATATTATATTATATTATATTATATTATATTATATTATATTATATTATATTATATTATATTATATTATATTATATTATATTACATTGTTATATTATACTATGTTATATTATGTTATGTTATATTACATTATATTATATTACATTATATTACATCATATTTTATTATATTACATTATATTGTACTATATTAAATTACATTATACTTTATTATATTATAAGTTATTATATTATATTATATTATAAGTTATTATATTATATTATATTATATTACATTATATTATGTTACATTATATTATACTATATTACATTATATTATACTATATTACATTATATTATACTATATTACATTATATTATACTATATTATATTATATTACCTTACATTACATTACATTATATTATATTATTCATTTCATCATTTCCTTTTCGGCTTAGTCCCTGTGACCTTCTTGCTATGAGGTGACAGTGCTAACCACTGAGCCACTGTACCACCAAGTTTCTCTAAAAAAGAATGCAGTGTTAGTTGTTTAACAATGTTAAAGTCTGTAGATTGTGACTCTTGTTTAGCTTGCTCTTTTACTCAGAAAACACTTGCTGTTTTCAATCTTTTCAATTATTCATGCTGACACCGTTTCAGGTTTGACTGTAATTTCTGCAGGATTCCTGGAAGAATGTGTTTTGCTTTTCAGGCGTTTTGGCCCTCAATTATGGGCCGAGACCGAAGGGAAGATGACTGACTGTAAGATCAGACAATGAACTGCTCATGAATACTGATCTGCCTTTCCTGCTTCATTTTTCACTATCAGTTTTAAAGTAAACAATTCGAAGATTCAACATTTTCCCAGAGGAAAGAAATCTAGCTTGATCTGCCTAGCCAGACTGGGAGCCCAGCCAAAACCAGCTACTGTATGTCCAGCTTAAACGAGGCTAGACAAGCTGGTTTTAGCTGGTCATTTCCCAGCCTGACCAGCTAAGACCAGGCTGGAAATGGTTTAAAAAACCAGCCTGGAAATGTCCAAAACCCCTCTAAAGGTCGACCAGCCAACCAGCCTAGGCTGGTTTAAGCAGTTTTTTTTTCAGCAGGGAGGTTTTAACATGTTGCAAATTGTATTAACATGTTGCTATCATGAATTACCATGTTGCTAGCATTTACAGTATACTGTTATCACATTTTAACACAACATACTCTATCATGGATGGATGAATGTAAGTTTTTAGCATAGTTTTAATCGATGCCTGCACATTTTAGCATGTTGCTAGCGTCAGTACCATTGTTGGTGACCTGTTTTTGGCATAACACATTGCTTACATGAGTTTAGATGTTGTTAGCATGCCAGCAAGAATAAAAATTATAGCCTTTTTTAGCATAGCACATTGTTGTCTTCAATTAGGATGTTGCTAGCAAGTTTTTACATTATAACATAGCTAACATTTTGATAGTCTGAATTTATTTTAACATGTTTATCATACTGCTAGCATGTTTTACCACCTTTTAGTATTTCTAGTTTGGTTAGCATATTGTTAGTGGGAATATGTATGTTGGTAGGCTACTGTAGCTTTGGTATCTTGTTGTGTTAACACTTTCCTATATTTTAGCACATGGCTAATATGTTTTAACTGTTCCTGAATAACATAAATGTACAGTCTAAAAACACATTAGAAATGAACTTTTTTGATATTTATTAAGTATGAAGACAATGTTCTTTACTCAACAAAAAAAAAAAACACAGGCAAAATATCACCAGTTGTCTTAATCTGTTAGCTTTTGCTGAGCTTTTTTGTAATAATAGACTGGCAGATTAACATATACAGTTGAAGTCCGAATTATTAGGCTTCTCTATATTTTTGTCCTCAATTTCTGTTTAACAGAGAGAAGATTTACCGAATAACGATAACGTGTTTAACGATGGTTTGTTCTGTAGACAATCGGAAAAAAAATATTGCTAAGGAGGCTAATACTATTGACCTTAAAATGCTTTTAAGAAATTAAAAACTGCTTTTATTCTAGCCGAAATGAAACTCAACTTTCTCCAGAAGAAAAAATATTTTAGGAAATACTATGAAAAATCCCTTGCTCTGTTAAACATCATTTGGGAAATATTTGGAAAAAAAAATCACAGGATGGCTAATAATTTTGACTTCAACTGTATATCTTATGATGTATTTTTTATGTGGAATCAGTACTGACAGGCCTGGATACACAAACTCTCTCGACATCCATATGTTTGCAAACACTCCTGCATGCGATTCTTCATGTCTTCTCTGGTGTCATTTTTCAGGCTGAAGAAGAAGTCCCAGTCGGTGGACATCGGCTCTCAAGGCTTTCCAGCACGCCTCATCCCGAGCCTGTCCTTAAACAGATCTTCACCACCTGCTGCCAAGACAAACACATCTGAGGTGCAGGAGAACAACACCACCAATGCCCAGCGCCGTGTGCCACGCTGCAGCGATCTGAAAAGAGGATACACCATAGGTAAACCAGCCTTTTCATCACAGCAGACTGTGTGTTTCTGTTTATGAGTTTCCGTTCAACTTTATCTCTATGTACGTGTGTGCGTGAATGCTTGAAGATGTTGACTTTGGACGAGTGTCTCCATAGTTTTTGTCAGTTTTAGGGACCGAGCACCTACGGTACGTAGGCCTTATTGAAATTGCTCCGTTTCTTCTTCTTCTTCTTCTTCTCTAGAATGAATTGCATTTTTGAGGGTCTAAACATGCTCGAAAATTCACGAAACTTTGCACACGTGCTAGAAGTGGTAATAATTTACGCTTGTTATAGGTTTTAGAAGTGGGTGTGGCAAAATCACTCGACAGCGCCACCTGTGCATTTTTGATGGTGTGACCCCCAAGCTACATTTCACGCACATGTACAAAAATTGGCACACACGTCAAACATGGCAAAACCTACAAAAAAGTCTCTTGGAGCGAAATCTCAAACCCAACAGGAAGTCAGATATTTTTAACTTCCTCTGCCAAAAAAGTGCATTTTAACAAACTCCTCCTAGGGATTTTATCAGATTACCACCAAATTTGGGTATTGTCATCTTAAGGCTTCTGCGACGTTAAATTGAGAAGATCTTGAGTTTTCATTGAAGGGCGTGTCTGTGGCGGCCTCATAAACTTTGATGTTTAGCCACAAAACAGTTAGTACAACTCAGGCATGCATTGTCCAATCTGCCTCAAAATCCATACGTTTGATAACAGTCCTGACCTGAACACGCTTGCATGCCAATATCCAGTTACAGTTATAGCGCCACCTGCTGGCAACAGGAAATGACATGTTTTATACTGTAATAAACTCCTCCTACAAATTATATCAGATCGGATCCATGTTCCTTTACTTTAATCCAAAGGCCTTTGTGATGTTAAATTTTGAAGATCTAGAGTTTTCGTCGAAGGGCATGTCTGTGGTGGACCGACAAAGTTCAGTGTATCGTCATGAAGGAGGAAGTACTTATAATTCAGCCACACAATGGCTGATGGTAAATCATACCAAACGTGTACTATTTTAGGTCCGTTAGGATTACCTAAATCATATACATTTGTTAAATGCCAGAATAATTTGAGTATCTTTTTATTAATTTCTAGACAGTCAAAAGTTTACATACATTTCTTTGGTATTTTTTTAGCTTTTCTTTTTAACTGTATAACTTTGGTCAAATGTTTTGGGTATCCTTCCACAAGCTTCTCACAATAGTTTGCAGGAATTTTGGCCCATTCCTCCAAATTGGTGTAACTGAGTCAGATTTGTAGGCTGTCTTGCTCGTACAAGCTTTTTCAACTCTGCCCACAAATTTTCTATAGGATTGAGATCAGGGCTTTGTGATGGCCACTCCAAAACATTTTCTCTGTTGTCCTTAAAGCACATTTTAACTAATTTGGCAGTATGCTTAGGGTCATGGTGTGTTTGGAAGACCCATTTGTGGCCAAGTTTTAATTTCCTGGCTGATGTCTTGAGATGTTGCTTCAGTATTTCTACATAATGTTCTTTCTTCATGATGCCATCTATTCTGTGAAGTGGACCAGTCCCTCCTGCAGCAAAACAGCCCCACAACATGATGCTGCCGCCCCCATACTTCACAGTTGGGATGGTGTTCCTAGGCTTGTAAGCTTTCCCCTTTGTCCTCCAAATGTAACACTGGTCATTATGGCCAAACAGTTCAATCTTAGTTCCATCAGACCACAGGACATGTCTCCCAAAATTATTCTTTTTCCCAGTGTAATTTAGCAAATTGTAATCTGGCTTTTTTGTTGATTCTGGCTTGTTGATTTTTCCATGTTGTCACACAAGGAAGCAGTGTGTTTGAAAGTTTCCTTAAATACTATTCTACAGTTGTGCCTCCAATTAATCAAAATGTTGTCAATTAGCCAATCAGAAACTTCCAAAACCTTGACACCATCATCTGAGCTTTTTCAGAGGCATAATAATCTTATTGTATGTAAACTTGACTTTTAAGAAAAGTTATAACAATTTCTCAAAAAATCTCTCTCTCATTATTCTGCTATTAAGCATAACAGAAACAAATTTAATAATCCAAACTTACCTAAAAGAGAAAAAGTTTAGTCACATTAACATCTGACTTTTTTTTTAAATGGTTATGTGCCTTTTTATACAGTGTATGTAAACTTCTGGTTTCAACTGTATATCAGCTTAAATTATTATTGTCCACTGTTCTCTGTCATCTTAAGGCTACCGGGTGGCGGTGAGCCTGGGTGCGAGGTCCCTTCAATCGCTGCTTGCAGCTTTAATTTTTATTATTATTTTTTAATAAGAAAGATCATGGGGGGTAACACTTCACTTTACATGTTATGAATATGAATGAGATTTTATGCATGCTTATGACAGCTTTTTTTTTCATTTTTTATTATTACTTGTCAGGGTAACAAACAGCATTACAAAAATAAATACAGTGGTTTACAGAGAGATAACGCATCAAATAAGCACTTACGAGGGAAAAAGGAAACTAATGAACAAACAACAAATAACATCAAATCATATGTTAAACAGATTAAAAAGAAGAAATAAATTAACAGTTCTAATAGTTCTAAAGATTTTTAGAGGAAGCAATAGATCTAATGTACTGTTGAAGTTATTTTTTTAAAAACAATAAAAGAAGGTTTACAATGAGAGAGTTTACTGCAGTGTATACAGAATTTTGCAAGAAAAAAAAGGAGGTTAATTATGAAATATTCCTTACTTTTATCATCTGGACTATTGAAAAATTCCAACAGGATATCCTTAACAGATAACAAGAATCCCGGTTGTATTTTACGATGAATAACCATAGAAAGTTTAATCCAAAAGCATCGTGTGAGGGTAATTCCAAAAAAATATGATCAGCAGTTTCACTGGGTATATTACAGAAAGAGCAGCATGTATCTATATCCAACTTATGACAACTGTCATTAAGGGTGCTTTCACACTAGCACTTTTGGTCTGCACCCGGGTTCGTTTGACGTCATAGTACGGTACGTTTAGCTAGTGTGAACGTGTCTTCTGAACTCGGGTGCGCACCCGTGAACCGTACGCGAGTCCGCCTGAAAGAGGTGGTCTGGGGTACGGTTCATGCGAACTCTGGTACGGTTCACTTCTGGTATGAATGCAATCGTACCAAATAGCGGAAGTGAACCGGCAACTGTACAACAAACTATCGTTTTCATAACGTTCATTCGTGTGTGTGTGTGTGTGTGTGTGTGTGTGTGTGTGTGTGTGTGTGTGTGTGTGTGTGTGTGTGGTGTGTGTGTGTGTGTGTGCGCCACGTATTGTACCTTTAGCGGGACTGAGCCAAGCACAGTGATACACAGTGATGTCTGCTTGTCTCCTCCAGAAACAGCTTCTGCAGACATTGTGTGATGTTCTGAATGTTTATAATATTTTTACAGCAGACAGACGCGAGTCGCTTTCTGTATGTCCAAAACTTATGATTCAGTAAAACCAAATCGACCGCGATGTGCGGAAGTCTCCATTTTGGCGCTTTGCTTTCGTGACTGTCACCTAGCAACAGCCGTAAACAAAACAGCAGCTCTATGACGCAAGCATACCGGGGTTCAGAAGGAAAAAAGACAGTGTGAACACAAACCAACCGAGAAGGTGGCAAGGGGGGACAATCGAACTTGGGTACGGTCCAGGCAATTGAACCAAGTGTGAAAGCACCCTAAATGTCATTCACTCAGTTGTGTCATTTTAAATGCGAAAGTGACATGTTTGAGATGTTTTTAAGACAATTTGACATGACTAAATACATCACAAATTGCTTTGTCAAATGTTATTCACGCTTTTATCTCTTCTAAGCTTGATTATTGTAATGCACTGTACACTGGCATCAGTCAGTCATCTCTCTCACGCTTACAGATAGTCCAAAATGCAGCAGCCCATTTTTTGACTGGGACAAAAAAGAGAGAACATACTTCTCCCATCCAGGCCTCTCTTCACTGGCTCTCTGTGAAACAGAGAATTGATTTAAAAATTTTAACGTATGTTTTTAAAGCTCTACATGGACTTGCCCCAGCCTTTGTCTCCTAAGTTGGTATTCTCCCCAAAGATACCCCAGGTCCTCTGCTTAGCTTCTCCTAATTGTTCCTAAATCTCGCTTGAAAACAAAAGGAAAAAGAGCTTTTTCAGTCTATGCTCCAAAACTTTGCTGCACATTACTTCTAGAAATTAGAGCTTCATCTACATTGTGTTTTAAAAAATCTGTCAATACCTACCTCTTCTCTCTGGCCTATTGATAGAAATGAGTCTTTTTCTTTTGTTAGGACTCATTGATCATACAGATTTTTTTAATATTTATTTTTAGTTTTTAAATTTTATTGTAGCATATATTGTTCTGTTCTTTCTAATTGTGTATTATTGTTGCCATGTTTGTGAAGCACTTTGGTCAACATTCATGTTGTTTTAAGGTACTATATAAATAAAGTTGACCTTGACCTTTACTTGACATTGGCAACATAACTTGTCATAAATCTGTCATAAACATGACGGTCATGAGAATTGTATAATGGCCCGTTTCCACTGAGTGGTATGGTACGGTACGGTACGGTACGGTTCGGTATGCTTTTATGGCCGTTTCCACTGTCAAAAGGCGTACCGAACCGAACCACTTTTTCGACACCCTTTCGAAAGGGTACCAAAGACGAGAAAGGGTACCAAAAGGCGGAGCTACACGCACAGCTGAACGCTGATTGGTTACAGAGATACATCACGATCTCGTGGAGCTAGCCAGAATGAAAATAAAGGAATCGCCATGTTTTTAATACACCGCCGAGACAACTATATGCATATAATAACGAGCATGGATGACCCGAGCTCAAACAAACCTTGTCGTTGTCTTGATGTACAGCCACAAAGTCAGGAAGAACAAAATCTGCAGTGTCCTGTTGTTGCTTTACGAGGCCGTCTAAAAGTGCGAGCGGTTTCACTTTCTTCAGGGAGCTTGTGATTGCGTCTATATTTGATAAAATGATCTTCTTGAGCTGATGATAATAACGTGTGTGGGATTATTGAAGTGTCTTCGACGTCTGATCTTTTCAGAAAAGAAAAGGACAAACGCGAGAGTGAAGCGCGAAAAAAAAAAAAACAGGAGCAAATCGTTTCAGCTTCCTGAATAATGAACAAACTGTCATCGCATTTTGGACTATTATGAACTCGGAATGACGGAATTACTCTCTAACAGTGGCTACATGTGCCAGTGAAGATTACAGACACGTATGAGAGGTTTGCACTGACTGTGGGCTATGTTGTGTGTTGTTTTTGAACTCAAATAAGGACTAAATGAACGCTGTGTGTAGTTTTTTTGTAATTGGTAACATATCGGAGACTGTAAGGGTCTGTGTGTGTTCATATATGTTGCATTTATTTATTTAATTTATATAATCGCAGACGTTACAGTAGGCTATTTCACACTGTCATTGATCTGCAGTTATAATCAAATCATGTTCATAGAAAAGTTAGTAATAAACATTTATACACAAGTATTTATGTTTAAAGCATCTGTTTTGTGAGAAGTGCTTCTCATATGATTTGTGAACGACCTGTACGGCTTTACTGTAGACATTTATTCGAGCGAGAATGACGTCGACTGAAACTCTCTGTCATACACCACGTCCACCAAAGCGGTACCCTTTGTAGTGGAAACGCAAGCCTGATAAAGGTGACCCTTTTACCATACCGACCCGTACCTTATTGTACTGTACCAGTCAGTGGAAACGAGCCATAACAGCATCATTAAAATGTTTCTTGACCTCAACTACAGTGGTATGCCAATTTAAATGTCATTAAATATTAATGATGCTCATACAGTATAACATTTTTTGACAGAGTATTCACAGTTTTAATGAGAAATATTAATAGTGAAGTTGCTGCCAGAAGTGGTGTTAGTGAGACCAGCAGGGGGCGCTCAATAACTGACATTAGCATTGTTTTTAAGATAAAGAAGAATGTTCACTTGGTATGTTTCTTAAATATCTGCCAACAAATTATGATACTTTGGTTATTTAGAAGAGTCAAAAACTTACATGCAGCACCTTTAAATAAACCCAGCAGACGACTGTACATGGTCAGCAAAGGTAGACGACAATGAGTAAATAAATCTGTCATTATAAGCTCAGCACCCTGAGCCTTCTTCATCAGGATGACATTCATATTCTACACCTCCTGTTGTTTCCCCGTAAAACAGATCTTCACCCCGTCCAGCATCTCTACTGACCCCTCAGGTCGGCACCTTCACATTATATTCAGCGTAATGAGACAGCGTCCGAAACGGAGGAACAGGGCAAACACTCCACCGCTCCACAACCATTAACAGTGTGATCAGTCTTGTGCGCTTTGACAGTTCAGCCGAACACACAGACAGCAAATCATGCTCAGCCACCTAATGAGAACAGAAATACAGACGCATTAATAGTGACAGTGTGTTAGATCACATGTGGAGGACGACGCTTACGTTTAACAGCCAGAGGTTGACATACAACCAATCAAAGGAGAGGATTATTAATGTGCATGTTTCTAAAATCTGTCGCTGGAGGTTCTCCTGCAAAAAATAAATCTACCTTTTTGAATAATGTATATTGAAAAATAAGTAAAAAAAAAATAAATAAAAAATAAAAACCACTGCATTTTGAGATAAGTTTTTTTTTCAGGCTAATTTGATAAAAATACAAGAAAATAGTCCAACCTAGTCTCATTCTGAAAACAGTTTTTGCTTTCACGAATCCGCCAGAGGCCGCACGTTTTTTCAGATCTCAAATTTCTCTTGTGAGTGCCATTCATGCCTGCTGTTCTCACCTAAATCCACCAGAGGCCGATGTCGACTGACTGAATGACTGACCGATCGATTGACCCGCCCTCCTCCTTCCCCAAACCCAACCAACAGTATTTTTAAAAGCACTGATTGACCCGCCCACCCACGTCCCTAAACCCAACTGACAATTTTTAAAGCAATCCAGAAAAAGAAAAGGCCCCTGCTTTTTACCACATTTTCAGATTTTACCACATTCTCACCCTGTTATTTATTTGTTTATTTTATTTTTTGCATTCTGTTTTTGTCTTAACTGTGTAGCGCCCTTTCCCTATGGCGTTGGAAGGGCCCTGAATTCTTATAAATTAAATCGATCTAATTTGTAATTTAACCCCAAAAAAGAAACTCATAACCTCATACCAATTAATATGAATAATAAACTTTTCTGAATTAAATTAAATACAATTAAACAAATAAAGATATGCAAACTAAAGAAATAAAGTTTTGTTTCAAAATAAAGCTTTTCGTTCTCCTTCTTTCAAACTCAAATAAACAGCAAAATCAACAGTTCATTTAGAAAAGCCCAAAAATAGTCCATATAAAATAAATGAAAAGCTAACTAAACCCCGTTGCAGGCCTGTTTCGGTGCTGCCATTCGTAGTGGCATTAAAACACAATTGCCCCTTCGCTCTAAGGCAAATAAATAACAATTCACTCTTACCAGAGCCCAGGGAACACGTCAGAACCGGAACTACAGTTCAGGAGGGAATAGAGGGGAGTCAGCAGTGTGATGGCGTGTCCAACGCTGCCAGAGGAGCCACTGAGGTATCCAGGTTACTCAGGGTGCTATCTGAAATGTCCGGGTTCGTTGAAGTATAGTACGATAATTATCCGCGGATCTCCGACCTTCACGGCTAACACTGTATTTAGTGAACACAGTGTCCCATATAGTCCGATGATATCCAAAAGAGGAAATTGCTATCCTCACACAATCATAGACATATAAATCTTTCTTCAGTTCTCTTTTCGACAACTCTTGAAGCAAACGGTCTCTCTCATACAAACTTTCACTCCCACATCCTCCACGATGCTTTCACTCCCCCTTCATATACCTTTCGGTATATTAATTTCTGGTCACCTTACAGCCACTTCAGTCACGGCACAACAGGTAAAACTTCTTAATTCAATATAAATACATAAATTCAGAAACAAAACATCCATTATACAATAAACTAATTATGAAAGTAATAAAAATATTATAATAAATAAATTAATTGACAAATGGGCTTCACCTGCTTTCTGGAATCGTTCTTCACCAGACTCGAACCGGAACAGTGTTATACCGCCACGTAGGGTTTGTTTTTTATAAATGAAATGCAGCCATACGTATTCTGGCTACATAATTCATGATCTCCAGAAACATATTTAGGGCTACGTTTTCAGAATGAGCCTATGTTGAAATAGTCTGTTATGTAATTTTTTTTAAATTATTGTTTTATAAATTGTAAAATCACATTTATTCTGTCATTGAAAAGCTGAATTTTCTTCAGTGTCACAGACTAAAATGATTTGCTTCCTATGATTCATTTATTATTCATTCAATCATTCATTTTCCTTCAGCTTAGTCTCTGATTTTTCATTCTGGCATATGTTTCACGCAGCAGATGCCATTCCAGCTGCAACCCTGTACTGGGAAACACCCATACACTTTCACATTCACATACACACACACTGGAGCACCCAGAGGAAACCCACACCAACATGGGGAGAACATGCAAACTCCACACAGAAATGCCACCTGGCCCAGCCTGGACTCAAACCAGCAACCTTCTTGCTGTGAAGCGACAGTGCTAACCACTGAGCCACCGTGCCGCCCATACATTTATTAATTAAGGTAAACAACATTATACATTTATTTTATATGTCTAATGCCTTATTATATTTTCTGGTAACACTTTAGCTTAAGTGTCAATTTGTTTATTAGTACATATTCTGCATAATCTCATTCTACATCTCTAATTACTGTATATCTAAACCCAACTACTACCTTAATAACTATTAATAAGCAGCAAGTTAGAAGTTTATTGAGGCAAAATTCACAGTTAATAGTATGAATTTGATCTTTAATAAAGTGTGACCTATTTTCTGTATTTCTCAAAATTTATAGAAAGTTAAAAAAAAAAATGTTTAATTCGGACATCATTTCTTACAACTGTGAGTTTTTAAACAGTATGGCTTGAATTGTTTTAATGCAAATCCAAGTTCTAATCTCCAAAATCTATCTCTTCTTTTTTAAATTCTTTGTTTATTGGTTTTAATGAACATACAAACAAAAAAGGACAAAGACGTTAGGTGCATTCGACATGAAGCACAGCTGCAGCCGGTGATTAACAAGATTAGCCGAGCGCAGGCGGGGGCGGAGTTGAAAACGGAGCCGTCAAGCCGGACAGCCGGACACTTCGGGGTTCAAAGTTGCTGCAGTCATGATGACCGATCACATGGCGCCATAATCATTTTTTATTTATAACAACAAAAGATTTACAAATAAAACAGAATACAGTCTCTACAAACTATAGTTCATTTTTAAACAATAAGGGAATTATGAATTAAATATATTAAAAATGCATGAGAGAAATAAGGGGAAACGAGAGGGTAAATGTAAAAACGGACAAGCCTATTAAATGCAAAGCAATTTCAATTTACAAACAAATTCTAGGAGTTTAAACATCACTCTAGGCTAATACTTGTGGTTTGAATATGCTAAAAAGGGTTTACATTTATTTACATTTATCGATATAAAAGTTTCCACTATCCCATTAGTGTAAACCCCAAAACAAGGTGTTTTGATTAAGTCTTAAACAATGATTAAGATTATTTGGATAATGAAAGCATTTTCAAAAAAGCACTCTAATCCAAAAAGATTGAACAAAAGAACATTACTAAAATAAGTGAGCTACACTTTAAGTAGAAGTTTCCCAGAAAGAGCAGGTATAAACGGCTAGATAGGAAATAATATATTTTATAATCCTAAAAATCATGTTATAATTATTTAATAAAATAGTTCTTTAACTTAATTTGTTAAGAAACCTTTAGGGTGTTAGGATCAATGATGATAATTATTTTCTTTCAAGTCTATAAGACTTATTTGAGTTGAAATTTAGGTCATTTACTAAAATATATCATTTAAATCGTTCATGGAGCTGAATGCAGTGAATACTCTGTATAAAAAAGGTTGAAAATAAACCTGTGCAAACAATCTAGCCTTTATAACCAGATTATTTAACAAAAGATTATTACTGCTGTAAAATATCTATTGTCTTTTAATAAGCATGATGTGTACAAGATAGAGAGGGTATGAAAAGTGAATTGTTTGTTTTGAAATTTGTGAGACGGAATTTGTCCAATAATAAACCCGAATCACACATGGTTGTTGTCATGCGGTGAATCCAGCCAATCATGTAATATCGGTGTCGTCATCAGAGCTCGTGCAGTTGCTCTTCAGATGCTGCACGGGCTGAGTCAGTCGTCTGATCTGGGAGCACTGTCGCGGTACTTTGATGCCACATGTGACAGTCACGTGGCGTCGGCGCAGCATCAATCCGGACAAAATTTCTAACCAGCATGCACCGCTTTAAGGCAGATTTCGATCAATCTGCGCAGTGCTACATGAAGTCGAACGCACCTAAGGATACCAGTAAACACAATATAGTAATAAAAGTTATAAAAAATAAATAAATAAAAAACAGAGAATACAAAAATCATATAAACAAATAAAGTTCTGCTGATACATCTGAGGTGGTCAAGAGTCAGAGGTTCATTAGAGGCATCCATATTTTTTGAAAAACATCCCCTTTGTTTCTTAAGTAGTATGTTTAATGTTCCAAGAACATTATTTCATTCAAGAGTTGTATGAACAGTTCAAATGTTGGAGGTATTTGTTGGTTCCAGATGAGCAAAATGCATTTTTTTGCTAGATAGGAAATGATACAGAGTCTCTTTGTAGTAGGATCAAGTGTCTTGTTCAATTCTGTACCAAAGAGGTATAGTGTTGGTGTGTTGTCCAATGGAAGTTGCAAAACTTTGGCTGTGAAGTCCTGTACTGCTTTCCAGAATTTTTTTGTTTTGTTTTTTGCATTCCCAAAAAATATGAATGATTGATCCTGAATAGACAACATCTGGGACAGTTTATCTCTTCTAAGTTTATTTTTGGAATTGTACGTTTTGGAATTTTACATGCATTTGGTTTAATGTAAATGCATTTTTTCCTCAGAATTGCAGGTTTATACTTTATACATATACACTCCATCTTTTTTACAAAGCCATCAATAATCTTACTCACCCTGCCTAGAACACGCTTTAAGAAATGAGATGATCGAGCTTTTGCATATGCTGGTCGTAAACTCTGGAATACCACTTTCCCCATCTATTTCTATGTTTAAGTCCATGTTAAAGACTTACGTATTTTCTCTGGCTTTTAATACTCCTTAATTACTGTTTGTATTGATTTAACTTATTAATTGTTTTCTTTTTACGTTTTATTTGCTTATATTTTCTTTAGTCTTTAGTACTCCTTTGGTCAACTTCTGCTGTTTTAAATGTGCTTTATAAATAAATACTATATTGTATTTCTCTTGCAATATATCTATCCATTTTATATGAATAACCATGTCATGCTTTGTTCAACCATGTATAAATGCTTGTTGATTTCAGCTTAACCTTACATGACAAAGACAAAGGCTGTATAACTTGTATAACGTCATCCTAAAGGACTAGCGGATAAACATCAGATAAAGAAGGCTTACATAAAAGCCTATCCAGTATCTTGTTAACAGAATTAGGTGAGTTAGGAATTAAGGCTATCCCAGGACCCTATGAGACCAATGCAGACCTGACCTGAAGAACTTTCCAACAACAACACCAAAACTTATTTCATCATTGCAGACTTACAGTTAAAGTCAGAATTATTAGCTCTTCTGTGATTTTTTTATTTATTTATTTTTTTTATTCTTTAAATATTTCCCTAATGATGTTTAACAGAGCAAGGAATTTTTCACAGTATTTCCGATAATATTTTTTCTACTGGAGAAAGTCTTATTTGTTTTATTCCAGCTAGGATAAAAGCAGTTTTTAATTTTTTAAAAACCATTTTAAGGTCAAAATTATTAATTATTTGCTCCCTTAAGCAATGTTTTTGATTGTCTACAGAACAAACCATCATTATACAATAACTTGCCTAATTACCCTAACTCGCCTACCTAATTAACCTAGTTAAGCCTTTAAAGGGTCACGAAACACCAAAACACATTTTTTGAGATGTTGACAGTCATATATGTGTCCCACGCTGCTAAAAACACTATTAGGACACATATATTTCACAAAAAGAGTGAAAATTGGTTGTTTTTGCGTCATTTCGAGCAAATTCGATCTTCTGGTTTGAATTTTTTTTTGAAGCTGTGTCACGGCGATTAAATTCTTGTGTGTAATCCAGCGTGTAGACTGGATGTCTGTACCGGCGTGTACAACATGACGTCTTTAAGCTTTTAGCATTAGTTCAAGAGATTGAAGGATTGAGGTTCGAACCAATCAGCACGCTCTATTGTGAATGAGGCGCAACTTCATTAATATGCATGATAGATTTGAAGACTTTTTTTACCTGCTACATTGTTCAGATGGCAGAAAGACGCCACGTTGTGTTGCCAACTGTAATTAAAACAAGTGGAAGAAGAAGAATTGTTCAGAGACATGGGTCGTCAGTGTTGCGTTTATAAATGTGCAGCAACAAAGGTTTTGTTTTCAATTCCCCTTTCTATGAGCGCGCAGATGGACTCACGTGTGAATTACAGTGGTCTGCTAACACGCGACAACAATATGTTTGTAAGAAACCCGAGAGCTTTTTGCAACTGGAAATGGTGAAATCTGGATTTGCCACTCATCTTCTTTTTAAAAAGACGCGTTTCCAGTTGGTGTTGATTGTCCTGTCTCTACAGATTTGGTAAGTGTGTGATCAGTGTTCTTTGTTTATTCAGAGGCAAAGTAAGTTAGTATTGTTAGCAGTACTCTTTCAGTTTTTAAAGACATACATTAGTCAAAAGGATTTAGTTACAATGTTTACAGTACGTAATATCACTACAATATTATAGACTGAAAGATCCGCTGAAAATGCTGCTCTCCGGATGTAAACACCTTAATCAAACTGTTACCGTCATGTAGGATTTTCGCCGCATTTTGTGACAGGATAGTTTATACACACAAGGCTTTCTGACGCTACCTACTGAGTGCATCTAAGTTACCGAGAAATGCAGAGGTTTTTTCTTCTCTCAAACAACATGCGGTATCAAACATTCCATTAAAACTACACTCTTGCAGCAGTTTCTTGCATCCAATATCTCGTTTGTCACGGGGGGCATGCATGAAATGTTCCTGAATGGAAGTAAAAGTGCCTAACTTCAGTTAAGGTCGACAAATTAATAATTTGGCAAATAATTTGATTACTGATGTCCATGTAAACACAGTCACTGTCTTTTTCCCCTGTGTCTGGTTGTTGTTTTGCCTCTGTCAGAATCAGCGTGTGCCCAAACTGAAACTCCCCTTTTCATGCAAACCCTTCCCTTTTTCCCTCCCCCGACACTCCCACCTAAACAGAGCAGGACTCACCCACTTTCCTGACTTTTTTCAAACTAGAGGTGTGAAAACACCCTGCTAGGACAGGGGGGTTTCGTGGCCCTTTAAATTGCCTTTATCTTGAAAAATATCTAGTGAAAAATTATGTATTGTCAACATGACAAATATAAAATAAATCAGTTATTAGAAATTTTTTATTAAAACTATTATGATTAGAAATGTGTTGAGAAAGTCTTCTTTCCATTAAACAGAAATAAATAAACAGACAGGCTAATAATTCAGAAGGGCTAATAATTCTGACTTCAACTGTATATCTTGATCCCCATTTGCATTGAACCGAAAGCACAGCAATAAAACAGCTCTCATTTAAGGAAAACTGAATGGTCTGTCAGGGTCATTTTCATTTAAAAACGTTAAAAGCGCCGCTCACGTCGAGCTGGAAATGACAGTATAATTTGGCGGGATGCATGAGGGCAGGTTATTAAAATGTGTGGTGTGGTTTTAATGGCGCTTCTGACACAGGATGAAAAGACGCCCAGCGTGTGGCCATCGATAACACTTCTCTCTCCTGCCGTCCTCTCACCAATTAGAGGCTCTGTGAGGAGGCCGACTGTGACTGCCTGAGGACACGGCCTCCAAAAGACGGCAGAAAGTCAAACATTGAGAACGGCACAATCACCAGTATGCTAAACAGCGACCAATGGAAAATGTTTATGAAATGGGATTCATTATTACACGGCTCGCACAAATATTCGACTCTGATTGGGCAAATAGTCAATGATGACTGTTAAATTGCTACTCCAGCTCACCAATTTTCTATATCGCTATGCTAGTTTTAAAACACATATAACATTGTAAAATCAAATTCTACTCAAATCAAATCAAATCAATATTGTAGTGTTTGATTGCAGAGCAAAATTTACAGTCAACCCATCATGGTAACAATTTACTTAAAGGGGGTGTTCATAAGACTGACATGAGACCTTTGTACTGCTTAGTGAGAGCCGCCTTTCAGATGAGATGTTAAACTGAGGTCCCAACTCTCTGTGGTTGTTAAAAATCCCGGGATGTTGTTCAAAAAAAGAGTAGGGGTTTAACCCAGGCATCCTGGTCAAATTTGCCCACTGGTCTCTGTCCATCATGGCCTCCTAACCATTCCCATATCATAACTGGCTTCATCACTCCTCTTCACCAATCAGTGGTGTATGGTGTGCTGTCTGGTGCAATATGGCTGCTGTTGCGTCATCCAGGTGGATGCTGCACACAGGTGGCTGATGAGGAGAATGCCCCAATGTGTAAAGTGCTTTAAGTGTCCAGAAAAGCGCTATATAAATGTAAGGAATTATTATTATTATTATTATTATTATTATTATTATTATTATTATTATTATTGTTAACTATTTGCTGATATTTAATACATGATTAATAATGTGTAGTTATTATAAAGTGTTACCATTTAATTCAGTATATTTATTTTTATCAGCATATCTTTAATAAAAGTCTATGATATTTTAACTGTTTGCATGTATCAAAGCATGAAATTTTAAAAAGCACTAAGATATCATGTTTGTTTGCATATAAGGGAGTCCTGCTATTAGCCACGTTATTTACACAGTGAATGAGATTGGTTTGGGAGTAAGGTGAAATGATGGCGGTTACTGTAACCAGCCTGCGGCCTCTACCTGCACGCTCCATCAGCGCTCGGCCTGCTGACTCCAATTCAATTAGCAGCAGTTCAATAGATTGAGCAAGTGTCGAGCTCAAGCGTGGCCACTGCAGGATTCTCTCAGGCTGCAAAAGAAACCACATATATTATCCAATAGGAAATGTCTGTGACATTTACACCCCGGTGCTATAAAATGCAGAAGACTGGCCTATTTAGATTTTATGGCTGCTCTATTAGACCTAGAGGAGAACTTGACCGTTTCTAGTACTCGTTTTGTATGGTGGTAATGTTTATTTGCTCAGATTGATGCTTTTTAGCATGTACCTGATCTCCAGCAGTGCCCGTGCATCCTTCTGTGTACAAAGACACTGCTTTTGAGCAGAAAAAAAACACCCTTGGAGGCATACTGTATGTACTGGGGACAGATTATTGACAAGTCTGTGACTGCGAAACAAAAGAATTATATGAACCATGTTGCATTCAGATCAAACACGTGCCTTTCAGGTCAGCTTTAGATTTGGTTGATGATGCTTGATGTGATTACTAGCTCTGCTCAATTTGACCTTTGTGATTCAAACAACTGACCTGCTCTGAAATTAGTAATCGTAGTATATTTTTATGGCTGGTCTGTTCGGCCGACAGGAGAACTTTTCCATTTCTGTCACTCCATCTTTTATAGTAGGAATATTTATTTGCTCAGGTTGATGCTTCTTCACATGTACCTGATCTCCAGCAGTGCCCATGAAGCCTTCTGTTTATGTAGTCTTTTTTTAATGAAGATACCACTTTGAAGCAGAAAAATAACACCCTGGGAGGAATCTGTGATGGTGACACACATTATCAACAAGTGTATGACTGCTAAATGCAAGAATTATGTGAACCATTTGACATTAGGATCAATCACGTGCCTTTCAAGTCAGCTTTACATGTGGTTAATGGTGATTGATGTCATTACTAACGCTGCTCAATTTTACATTTGTGTTTCTAACAACTGACCTGCTCTGAAATTACGAAGTACTTTTATATGGCTGGTTTATTAGGCCAACAGGAGAACTTTTGCATTTCTGTCACTCTATTTTTTCATAGTAGTGTTTATTTGCTCACGTTGATGCTTCTTCACATGTACCTGATCTCCATCAGTGCCTATGCATCCTTCTGTTTAAATAGCCACTTTTTAATCAAGACACTGCTTTTGAGCAGATAAATAACTCCCTTGGAGGCATACTGTATGTGTTAGGGACAGATTATCGACAAGTCTGTGACTGCTAAACGCAAGAATTATATGAACCATGTTGCATTCTTATCAAACACGTGCCTTTTAGGCCAGCTTTAAATTTGGTTGATGGTGCTTGATGTCTTTACTAGCTCTGCTCTATTTGACCTTTGTGTTTCAAACAATTGACCTGCTCTGAAATTAGCGATCGTATTTTTATGGCTGGTTTATTAGGCCGAAAGGAGAACTTTTCCATTTCTTTCACTCCAGTTTTTTATAGTAGTAATGTTTATGTGCTCAGATTGATGCTTCTTCACATGTACCTGATCTCCAGCAGTGCCCATGCAGCCTTCTGTTTACATAGCCACTTTTATTGAAGACACTGCTTTTGAGCAGATAAAGAACACCCTTGGAGGCATACTTTATGTGTTGGGGACAGATTATCGACAAGTCTATGACTGCTAAACAAGAGTTATATGAACCGTGTTGCATTCTTATCAAACACGTGCCTTTTAAGTCAGCTTTAGATGTGGTTTATGGTGCTTGATGTCATTACTAAGGCCCTGTTTACACTAATACGTTTTAGTTTTAAAACACATAAGTTTTGCTACGGTTACACCATTTGTCCACACTACGCCGGAGATTTCGAGCCCCGAAAACGGAGCGTTTTGAAAACGCTGGAGAGGCCATTTTCATTCTAAAACGCTGGTGCTCCGTCTTAGTGTGGATGGGGGAAAACGGAGACATCTGAAAACGGAGGCGGGGCTGCAGACAATCGCCTATCTGATTGGGGCTTTTCCTCAATATTCAGTAGCCTACACACAGTTCAATCCTGCATCCTCTCCGTGTAAGTTCAGACTTCACAAGTTTGATATGGAAAACAAACTCCCGAGTGTGTACTTTATAAAGTCATTCACATCACCCTGGCTATGCTGTTTCACTATCTTAACAATAAAATGAAAACATGATGTGAGAAACTGCCTATTTTTATTTTGATATTAGCTACATAACAGACATCAAAATGTTGAGGCGTCGTGTAGCTGCATGATATGACCGTCATCTTCAAGCATATTTATAACAAAACTAAGCCTATAACATTAATGCCTCCTTTCATTTTCATTGAAAATACGAAACATACCCTCTCTCATTCACTGAATATCCGTTTTAATGATCAATAATGGCCATTATAAAAGTATAACGTGCAATAAGTTTATACAATAGAGAAAATAAAGGTAAACAATCAGTCAGATGTGCAGCATCGGTGTCCGGGGTTACATGAATTTAAGATATTAACCTAACTTATCTTTGCGCTCAGCCAAAGCACGTTACCTAAGAACAAGTAATAGATTCAAAAGACCAAAGTCGGGGAATATGTCGTTAGATATAGACTACAAGATGAATCATTTATCATGTTTAACAAATATAGTGAGATTAGATCCAGTGGGAGATCCGTGATGAACAGTCCGATGTGCACAGCTCTCATGTGGGTGTGTGCTTAAAGCACGCTGTAGTGCATTCCAGAGGGTGTGTGTGTGGTCACGTGATGTGCGTTTTCACCATTTTAATGTAGACTGAGAGCTGTTCAGAAATGCTGGGTGAAACGCTAGTGTGGACGCGGATCGTTTTCATTTTAAAACGCCGTTTTAAAACTAAAATGTACTAGTGTAAACGGGGCCTAACTCTGGTCAATTTGATCTTTGTGTTTCAAACAATTGACCTGCTCTGAAATTGGTTATTGTAGTATTTTTATGACTGGTCTATTAGAACTTTTTCATTTCTGTCACTCCATTTTTTTATAGTGGTAATGTTTATTTGCTCAGATTTATGCTTCTTCCATGTACCTGATCTCCAGCAGTGCCCGCACATCCTTCTGTTTAAATAGCCACTTTTAATGAAGACACTACTTTGGAGCAGAAAAATAGTCCCCTTAGAGGCATACTGTATGTGTTGGGGACAGATTATTGACAAATCTGTCACTACTAAACGCAAGAATTATATGAATCGTGTTGGATTCCAATCAAACGCTTGCAATGCGGTTGATGTTGCTTGATCTCATTACTAACTATGCTCAATTTGACCTTTTGTATTTCAAACAACTGACCTGCTCTGAAATTAGTTATCGTAGTGCATTTTTATTGCTGATTTATTAGGCCGACAGGAGAACTTTTCCATTTCTGTCACTCCATTTTTTTATAGCGGTAATGTTTATTTGCTCACGTCGATGCTTCTTCACATGTACCTGATCTCCAGCAGTGCCCGCGCATCCTTCTGTTTAAATAGCCACTTTTATTAAAGACACTGCTTTTGAGCAGATAAATAACACCCTTAGAGGCATACTTTGTGTTGGGGACAGATTATCGACAAGTCTGTGACTGCTAAACGCAAGAATTATATGAACCATGTTGCATTCAGATTATACACATCCCATTCAGGTCAGCTTTAGATGTGCTTTATGGTGCTTGATGTCATTACTTTGCTCAATTTGACCTTTGTGATTCAAACAATTGACCTGCTCTGAAATTGGTAATCGTAGTATATTTATGGCTGGTCTATTAGACCTTTTTAATTTCTGTCACTCCAGTTTTTATAGTGGTAATGTTTATATGTTTAGATTGATGCTTTTTCGCATGTACCTGATCTCCAGCAGTGCCTTCTGTTTACGTTGTCTTTTTTTAATGAAAATACTACTTTGGAGCAGAAAAATAACACCCTCTGAGGAATCTGTGATGGTGACAGACATTATCGACAATTCTATGACTGCTAAACACTAGAATTATGTAAACCATTTGACATTAGGATCAATCACGTGCCTTTCAGGTCAACTTTACATGTGGTTGATGGTGCTTGATGTCATTACTAACTCTGTTTGATTTGACCTTTGTGTTTCAAACAATTGACCTGCTCTGAAATTAGTACTTGTAGTACTTTTTATGCCTGGTCTGTTAGGCCAACAGAAAAACTTTTTCCTTTCTGTCACTTAATTTTTTTTATAGTATTAATGTTTATTTGCTCACGTTGACGCTTCTTCACATGTACCTGATCTCCTGCAGTGCCCGTGCCTCCTTCTGTTTACACAGCCACTTTTATTGAAGACACTGCTTTTGAGCAGATAAATAACACCCCTGGAGACGTACTTTATGTGTTGGGGACAGATTATCGACAAGTCTGTTAATGCTAAATGCAAGAATTATATGAACCATGTTGCATTCAGATCAAACATGTGCCTTTTAGATGTCATTGCTCAACTCTGCTCAATTGGTTAGTCTATTAGAACTTTTTCTTTTCTGTCACTATAGTTTTTTTATAGTGGTAATCTTTACCTGATCTCCAGCAGTTGCCCGTGCATCCTTCTGTTTACATAGGCATTTTTTTAAATGAAGACACTACTTTGAAACAGAAAAATAACACCCTCGCAGGCATCTGTGATGGTGACACACATTATCGACAAGTCTGTGACTGCTAAACGCAAGAATTATGTGAACCATTTGACATTAGGATCAATCACGTCCCTTCCACAGCTTTGGCTGTGGTTCAATGGGGCTTAATGTTGTCATTACTAACTCCGTCCTAGTTCAAGTTGACCTTTGTGTTTTGAACGATTGACCTGCTTTGAACCTAGTAATCATAGTTAATGCTTCTCAGAGCCGTGGTTTGGGCTTGTAAAGTGAGAGATCTAGGTCCACTCTCTGAAAAGGTCAGGTATGATGGTGGATGACCTGAGGTGGGTTCTGCAGCTAATGTGAGACTGTTTGTCACATTTTATAGTGATATTAGGGGCTATTTACTGCTTATTGTAGTCCGTTTCTTTTTCTTGTACCTTAAAACAGGCTGATCATCTGTTGTTGCTGTAGTTTTTTAGGTTTAGAAAATCCGGTTACAGTGTTAAAAAGCTTAAGTCTTTGGCACTTTTCACAACACTTACTTATAAATAAGCTATTTCAGTCCATTTAGCACATGCATAATGTGTATGTATTATGAGTGGTTTGAGAAAATGACACTAAAGTAATGAATGCTAATGTCAAACTATTTACACTCACCAGACACTTTATTAGGTACACCTTACTAGTACCAGGTTGGACCCCCTTTTGCCCTCAGAACTGTCTTAATCATTGGTGGCATAAATACAACAAGGTACTGGAAATATTCCTCTGAGATTTTGGTTGACATGATAGCATCACGTAGTTGCTACAGATTTGTCGGCTGCACATCCATGATGTGAAACTCCCGTTCCACCACATCCTAAAGGTACTCAATTGGATTGAGCACTGGTGACTGTGGAGGCCATTTCAGTACAGTTAACTCATTGTCATGTTTAAGAATCCAGTCTGAGATGATTTGCGCTTTATGACATGGCGCGTTATCCTGCTGGAAGTAGCCATCAGAAGATGGGTACACTGTAGTCATAAAGGGATGGACATGGTCAGCAACAATACTCAGGTAGGCTGTGGTGTTGACACGATGCTCAATTGGTACTAATAAGCTCAAAGTGTGCCAAGAAAATATTCCACCACCAGCCTGAACCGTTAATGCATGGCAGGATGGATCCTTGCTTTCATGTTGTTGATACCAAATTCTGATCCTACTATCTGAATGTCGCAGCAGAAATCGAGACTCATCAGACCAGGCAACGTTTTTCCAATCTTCTATTGTCCAATTTTTGTGAGCCTGTGCGAATTGTACCCTCAGTTTCCTGTTCTTAGCTGACAGGAGGGGCACCCAGTGTGGTCTTCTGCTGCTGTAGCCCATCTGCCTCAAGGTTGGACGTGTTGTGCATTCAGAGATGCTCCTCTGCATACCTCGGTTGTAACGTGTGTTTTTTTTAGTTACTGCTGCCTTTCCGTTATTGTCTATAATAAAAAAAAATTATGAAATATAAAGATTTCTATGAAAAATAAAAATATATGAAATATATAATTTGTTTTTTGTTTTTTTTAAGATGAAATACATATTTTCCTACATACTGTACCATTGTTATGTCACTACCATTAGTAATTTTTTAATCAATATATTGATTTATTAATATTTTTTGTTATTAAGTTAAATTAGAATGAGAAATTGCTTGGCAAGTAGCTGAAATAAAAAGTAATCTTTTAAATAAAAGCTGTAAGAATGTGTTATGATTTTTATCAGTTCTGTCCTGATCCTCTGTCTTTGGAAAACCAGTAAGCATACATCTAAATAGTATCTGTGGCACAGTACCTTTTTATTCTAATAATGAATCAAGATGAAAGTCAGATATTACATTTCAATGTACAAGTAGTATCACCTGCTTGATATTCCTTTCTGCCGCAACTCCTCCAGTGCACTTTTGAGTCAGCTGCAGGGTCATCAGCTGGTACCACCGCCTCCTACCCAGAACATCTCCCGGTGGGCTTGTTAAGTATGACGTTGTGTGAATCGGCTTCCGATTCAAAGCGCTCTATCAAACTGTGTGGGGAGACTCAACAATTGGTAATAATAAACATTTACAAAGTGATGTATTACTTTCGAAAATCACGATCACAATATATATATCCATGCCTAATATCCGATGGCTAGAAAGTGATAGATTTAATAAAAAATTTGTTTAAATATTGGTGTGATGCAGCAAGCCCAGAGACGGTTGTGTAAACTATGATTTTATATAAAATTCACTTCTGTAAGAATGGCTATATCTCTCCATAATATTAAACCCTGAGAACTGTTATGGAACTCCACACAAGACAAGACCACGAGAATGGTCAGGCACTAAAACAATAAACTTTCTAATCTGAGAAGAAGATCAGCTAGGAAACCAGTTGTTCAGGTTGTCTCACTCATGCATTCTGAACCCCCCTCCTTGCCCTGGACTTTACCTTCTCCACCAGAGCAGTTCCACACAGAATGTCTAAGTTTTTAATATGCTGTATTTTGTGGCTCTATATTCATGTTTGGTGTCATTTTAAATGTCTCTTTATTAGATTGGTAAAGTGGTCATAATTTCACTGTAATATTTTACAATCTACCTTATAGCAGTTAATTTGGGTTTTGACTTTGATAAGATTTTTGCCAGATGCTCCACTCCAGGGAAAATGGTCTTCACATCAACTCATGACCAGGCAAGGTTCTTGGTGAAGCTTTTATTGTCTTGAATTCATGGTGATTTGAGTATTTAGGCGGAATGTGCAGAAGTGTCTGTGGGAATCTCTGAGCTCTGCATCAGGACTTACAGTTAAAGTCATAATTATTCGCCCCCCTGAATTATTAGCCCCCCTGTTTATTTTTTTCCCAAATTTCTGTTTAACGGAGAGAAGATTTTTCAACACATTTCTAAACATAATAGTTTTAATATCTCATTTCTAATAACTGATTTATTTTATCTTTGCCATGATGACAGTAAATAATATTTGACTAGATATTTTTCAAGACACTTCTATACAGCTTAAAGTGACATTTAAAGGCTTAACTAGGTTAATTATTTTAACTAGGTAGGTTAGGGTAATTTGGCAAGTTATTGTATAACGATGGTTTGTTCTGTAGACTATCAAAAAAAAATATAGCTTAAAGGGGCTAATGATTTTGACCTTAAAATGGCTTTTAAAAAATTAAAAACTAATTTTATTCTAGCTGAAATAAAACAAATAAGACTTTCTCCAGAAGAAAAAATATTATCAGACATACTGTGAACATTTCCTTGCTCTGTTAAACATCATTTGAACAATATTTTAAAAAGAAAAAAAATTCAAAGGAGGGCTAATAATTCTGACTTCAACTGTATATGCTGCAATGTATTTCTAATCTCTAACTCTTAAATGAATCTTTGAGCAATTGATGTTGTAGACTCTGAATTGGCTTATTTTGTTTAATTATGTGAATTGGATTGGAAAATCTTTGCCTGACAAATAAATGTAAAACTCTTGTTTAACTCTAATATCTCCTGAAATCATTTAAATCTAGTAGATTCTAATAATACTTAAAGGAAATTAGTTTACAGTTATATACTCTATCTAAGAACCAGAACTGGCGAGGATGTGTCCTTGAGCAGATGGAACCGGCCAGCATACTGACTCTAAGCGACTTCAGGTAAACGATGAACCATTAACTGAAAATAAGGGTTTATTAGGTTAATTGATCTAAATTAGACCAAATCACAGGTAATCAGCTTGAATTGGATGAAACTAAATTTAAATTATTATAAATTGGAGTCAGATTAAATTCGGAGTTGGAAACAAATTAAAATAAATTTTAACAAATAAATTTTTTTCTTTTCACATGAGCTGAAAAGGCTTACACGCATTTAACCCTCACCCATACTGTTAGTTCCATCATAGGACTAATAGATGGACCCTTACACTTTAATGTGCAGTGTTGGGAGTAATGCGTTACAAAAGTAATGTATTACAGTAACATATTACTTTTTCCAGTAACGCAGTAGTGTTTACATTTACAGTTTACAAGTTTACATTTTCAGTAATATTTTACTCGGTACATGTTCAGTAACGCGTGCGTTACAACAAACTTTTCGCCCGCAAGACATTAACAAATAAAAAATACCGCAGATCTATTTTCTGTTCGTGATGAGTGAACATACGTGTGTGTTGTCATTAATCTCCCTCTGGCTATTGGAACTTCTTTCTTTGAACGCGGAATGATTTCAGCCTCTGAGCTTGAGGTCCGGGGCTAGTGGCTCAGCCTGGTTCGCAGTAACGCGCTGCGGAAAAGCGGCAAATAGATGGAAATGACAGAAGACATTCGCGAGATGGACGTACGTGCATTTGGTGTTATTTCACTGACAAATGTCGTAAATATTACAAGTCGAGAGCGCATTCATTTAATACGAGCGAGCGAACGCTCCGGTGTGGTGAACAAAACTCCTCTCGTGCACTCAAAACACTGTCTGGACTGCTCACGTGTGAATGATCTGCTCTCTCCGTCAGATGATGCAGACTCACAATTTGTGCCTTGTGTTTCCTCCTTTTTGTGCTTTTGCTCTCCAGAGATCCTCCTGTTAAATTGTTATCCCAAGAATGTTGATATGGTTTATACAGGTATATTGCTGCACAATTTACCTACAGGTTAAGGTAAATTCTATAATAAATACAAGTGTTTTTGAGAGTTAGGTATACTACTGTTTTAGGCTAGTAATATTTACAACTTGTTAATGAATGCTTCAGCATACTGTAGTATTAAGAATAGTGAATTCATAAAATGAAATACAAAGTTTACTACAGTAAAGTGTGGTGAATTGTAGTATATTATACCCTATGTTGTAAAAAAACACTACAGCATTGGGTCATTTATTATACATTACACTTGTGTTACCATAGCAACTATAGTATTACCACAACAGATTAATTGAAGTACTTTACTATAGTACATGCAGTACATGCCAGTATGTGTGTTCAGGGGCCCTGTGGAACAGCTTTTCCTCAAAATGAAGAGGATGACGGACAAAATGTCCTGCACAATCTTATCAACAATGTGGAAAACAGCAGAGACTAGTTCACTTTATTTTAGTTGCCATGATAAAATGGGATTTATAGTGACATTTATTTGAAGAGTGAATAGTACAGTAGGCTATACAGTAATACCTTATCAAGTTTATCCATATTTTCTATCAGTTACATTTCTGCATGAGTTAGTTATATTTTAGTTTAAATGTTTTTTATTTGATTAGTATGGTGCACCTTTTAGATGTTTAAATGTTTTTAAAATAAAACGTATTCTTTACATCCAACGTCTATTCTCTGTCTTTTAGTGTTTAAAACTGGAAATATCTCATCATATAACATACAGCCAAAAAGGTTATGGTTTATTAGAGAAAAAAATGTATATGTAAGTTTATTTTAGTATTTTGGTTATTGTTAATAAACAGTGCACCAATATAAATCATATCAAAAAGCACAAAAGGAAGAGGGAACACAAGACAAATTGTGAGTCTGCATATAATCTCACTGAGCGAGTGTACTGAGAGCGCGCAAGAACATTTGTGCGTGAGCAGTGCATATTTGAGAGAGCGTGAGAAAATTTGCACGCAAGCAGCGTGTATTTGAGAGCTCACAAGCAGTTTTGTCCACAGAGACAATCGGTTCACGAGCATTATATTGAGAAAGCTATGCTCATCATGCTCACTTTGTGCATGACAGTTTTGTGTTGTGAGCCACTTGAATTTAAAGTGAACACAATAATGGCAACAATAAGAAGAGAAAAGAAATCTGCATTTTGTCATGGCATTGGAGTTTACATATAGGCCTGTTGTGTCTAATATGAATATAGCCAAGCTATTCACAGATATGGGTCAGTTGGCGTTTCCCTGTATTCGCGTGGGTTTTCTCCGGGTGCTCCGGTTTCCCCCACAGTCCAAAGACATGCGGTACAGGTAAATTGGGTAAGCTAAATTGTCCGTAGTCTATGAGTGTGAATGAGTGTGAGGATGTTTCCCAGAGAAGGGTTGCGGTTGGAAGGGCATCGTAAAAGGGCTACGTAAAATTGTGCTGGATAAGTTGGCGGTTCATTCCGCTGTGGCGACCCCGGATTAATAAAGGGACTAAGCCGACAAGACAATGAATGAATGAAAGAATATTCACAGATATTGCCAGATAACCACTTTACCTCTACCATACTTTTAACAGATCATTTGTGAATCTGACTGTCATCCTCTCCTGCATTGTCTTGAGCCTTCACGTTGCCAGTTATATACTATATTGTTAGTAGCCTGGATAGGTCACAGTCATTATGCTACATCATATCGCTTTCTACTGGACATAAAATGCTCTGTAGTACATTTGGTCACTTTAGAATGTTAAGTTCTAATTCTGGAGTTATTTTGGTGAGTAATTAAAAAGTAATATAAGAGTAATATAACATATTACAATTTTGAGACAGTAATATTGTAATGTAAGGGATTACTTTTAAATAACAGTAACAAGTAATCTGTAATGTATTACAGTTTGGAAGTAACTTGCACAACACTGTTAATGTGTGATATGACTGAAAAGTGGTCATAAACGAATATTTTCTCAATTCAGATGAGTAGTGGCTTGGACCCAGAAACAGTATTCTATATCTGACCACTTAACATGCGGATATTCTATGAGACCATCGAAGACTGTGTTAAATATTAAGATTTGAGTGTGAATTTAGGCTAATTATCAGGGTTTCTGCAGATATCATAATATCAAATTTAAGACTTTTTAAGACCTTTTTAAGACCATTAAGCATTAAATTTAAGACCTATATCACAATATCAAAAACACGTGAGAGAAAATGCTAAATCACAAAAATAGTGGTAAAATAAATGTATATAAATTGAACCGAACTAAAGACAGGTTAGATGGACCACTGAACTACAAAAAAAAAAACATCTTAAAGCTGATTTATACTTTCGCTGGCGCCACATCACGCACCTCCGCTTACTGCGCGCGCACCTCACGAAACGGACGAGCCTTTTATACTTGATGCGTTCGCGGTTGTGATATTCTTTTAATTATTTTTTATTATTTTTATAATTTATTATAATGATTATAAAGATTTTTATAGCAATTCAAGACTTTTTAAATCAAACTTTGATGCATCACTTGCTTTTGTTCATATCTCGGACAGTTCTACCTATTAAAGTTAAATATCAATGACAAGAGAAAATAGGTTGCTCTACTATTATATTTTTTATTATGGTAAGAATAAAAGCAAAAAACTTACTAAAAATAGAGATGTTTTTTATTTTATTTTGCCCACTCAACAATTCACACATTACTGTCTGGCTAGTTTCTGTCCTATAAAGGCTAAAAAGGCAATAATGGTCCAACATCCCTGACCTTTATCACCAATAAAGCCCAGAGTTTGGGCATCAGTATATTGTAAACTGATAGGTTCATATATTCTTTTCCAGTTATCGGAGACTTAATTTGTCACTTAATTTTAGTTTGTAGCTATTAACCACACGGGTCTCCACTTTTGCCATGGCATCTTTTTTTGTTTTAACAAACTTATCCCTCAGGTTTTTCCAAACTTTTACAAAAACTTTCCTCCTTTTCCATGGCTGTTGCAATTTCTAGCCAAGAATTATTGGTCATCTGGTTATCTCTATGATGATCACACATGGACGGATCATTAAGGTGTCTGTACGGTCGTACCTGTTTCAGACAAAATCTCTTTAAAGTGTTTCATATTCAACTCAAATCAAACGCAGCGCCGCGCGAACTGTTCACCTGAAATCTGTTCACTCTGTCAGCCGAAATCATGTCACGCGCACCGAAAGCGAACCTCCGCAAACACAGAGATGACGTCACATTCGCCGCACGCACTGGGCCCAATAACAGAAAGCTGATTGGCTATTGCATGCTGGTCTCATTTGTAGTTGTAATACCGCAAATTACATTAGGACTAGTGAAGTTAAGGACTACAACACCACGAAAACCAAGCAACAACATAAAAAAGAATTTAATTGAGCATTAGATGTAGCGTTACATGGACATCGGAAAAATAAGACCTGTGCAAAAATATTTAAGACCTAGAACAGCGAATTTAAGACTTTTTAAGGCCTTAAATTTAGATTTTTTAATTTTTGACTTTTTAAGACCCCGCGGAAACCCTGAATTATGGTTTAACAGTAATAAAATCTCAATGTAAAAACAACAGATGTCATTGACAAGCGCTTAGCCCCTTACTGAATGAAAGAGGTGTCTATTTTGTTTATGTTTACAGAAAGGAGAAGTCAGAGTTCATTAACTGCTTCTCAGAAACAGTTAAAGGTTAATTGTTTGCGCTAACCTTACGGTTATAGATCATTTTATGCTGGCATTTATTTGGAGTCAGAATGTCACCCATATGGCTTTCCTGTGCATGTTATTAGCAGATCTGTTGCTCGAATTGAAATGACAAAGCAGACTCACTTACAAAGTAGCCACAAAAGCTTGACGTGCGGTCGATTAATAAAGTCAATAACTCACACAGGCTGCATGAGCAGAATTATGCAGCAATCTCTCTGCAGTTTCATGCAGAAGAGGATATGATGGTGTAGTCAAGCATTGATGGAACAGGGTGAACATGATTGTAAATCATCAGCATTGCAGCTTAGACATGCTTTCAAGTTTGAAGATTATTTGCATTTTCTGTTAATGGTCAAACAGAGGAGAACGTGAGAAGGTCTGCTATTCTTGTAGATGTCATGTAAAGCAACCAATAACAGTGTGTTTTGTTCAGCATCATGTTTAGAGATAGAATAAAGTCTCTCTGAACTGCAAAAAAGGCTTTTAATACTCTTTTCTAGTCCAAATATTTAAATATTCTTAAATCAAGAAGCATTTTTTAGACAAGCAAACCATGTTGCAACATAGGCTCATTCTGAAAACGTAGCCCTATATACATTTCTGGAGATTGTAAAGTATGTATCCAGAAGTACGTATGGTTGCATTTTGTCTTTAAAATGAACGCTATGGGGCGGTATGATGCCGTTCCTTTTTGTGCTTACCAGCTGACCGCTTACGTTGGTATGGACTGCTTTCCCGCTGTTACCAGTTTGTCTAGTAGCTCGCCACATTGGTGGACTTGCGACGCAGAGAGGAGATGACCACGACGACGGGATTAGAGTCTGGTGAAGAACGGTTCCAGAAAGCAGGTAAAACAAAAACAGGAGCCAAAAAAATTAAATAAACAAGTAAATGAGGGTGAGAATGTGGTAAAATCTGAAAACGTGGTAAAAATCAGGCGAGCGTTTTTTTTTTTTTTTCTGGATTGTTTTTTAAAATTGTCAGTTGGGTTTAGGGAAGTGGGTGGGCGCTGGTCAATCGGTGCTTTTGAAAACATTATTGGTTGGGTTTAGGGAAGGAGGAGAGTGGGTCAGTCGATTGGTCAGTCAGTCAGTCTTTGTCAGTCAGTTAGTCCGTCGTCAGCGGCCTCTGGTGGATTTACACGTGAACAGCAGGCTCGAAATTTGAGATCTCAGAAAGTGTACACAGTGGCTGTAAAGCTTGCTGTATTGTCTTGTTTTAAGAAATAATATACCAAATTAATCTTGTTTTCCCTATTGAGATAAGATTATTTTGCTTGTTTTAAGGAAAACTCACTTTATTTTGGCATATTACAGTATTTCTTAATATAGGTTATTTCTTAACATAGACTATCTGCTTTGCTTGTATAGAAAATGCTTCTTGATTTAAGAATATTAAGATATTCATTCATTTATTTTCTTTTCGGATTAGTCCCAACTTATCCAGCATATGTTTTACGCAGCGGATGCCCTTCCAGCTGCAGCCCATCACTGGGAAACACTCATACACACTCATTCACACTCATACACTACGGACAATTTTAGCTTACCCAATTCACCTATACCACATGTCTTTGGACTTGTGGGGGAAAGCGGATCCAGAAAAAGAAAAGCCCTCGCCTGATTTTTACCACGTTTTCAGATTTTACCACATTCTCACTGTTATTTACTGGTTTATTTTATTTTTTGGATTCTGCTTTGGTCTTACACTCTTTCTGATACCGTTCCTCACTGGACTCGAACCCCTTCGTTGTGGTCAACTTCTCTCTGCGTCTCAAGTCCATCGATGTGCACGGCAAGCTAACTGGACAAACTGGTAACAGCTGTCCATATGGAGGTAAGCGGATAGCTGGTAAGCACGAAAAGGAACGTCACACTGCCCCATAGCATTCGTTTTAATGACGAAATGCAGCTAAACGTTCCTCTGGCTACATAATTCACGATCTCCAGAAACGTATATAGGGCTACGTTTTCAGAATAAGCTTATGTTGAAAAGCTTGCTGTAGCATTCTTTAACAAAGTGCTGTAAATACAGTAAAACATGCTTTACTATAGTATAGTTCAAAAACACTATTAATTACTACAGTGTAGAGTTTAGCACTATTTATTAGTGTGTAAGTTGTAACTTGGTGTCGCAACTATACATTTTTACTTGCGCACTGCTGGTGCAACTGCTGGCCCCTGGTCTCTGCATCTAAGATTGGCAGTCACAGTCCTTCTCCAGACGATGGCCAAGAGATTCATGGATTAGGCCGTGGGGTGGAATGAAAACAGTTTGCTTTCCTGGAGGTGGTTTTGCATCCAGGGCTGAATTTACTGCCGCATTCCCCTTGGAAGGATTGGTGCAGCTGGATTTATAACCTGCGCTGTATAATTATGCCTCTCTCTCTCTCTCTCTCTCTCTCTCTCTCTTCAGCAGGTCCCCTTTTTATTTAAGCAATTTATCCATCGGAGTATGAGTTCTTGCTCCTTTGAGCTCAGCTCTTGCGGTGTTCTGGCCAGTATATAATTTTTATTGATCATTATTGATTTGGCAAAAATTATATAAACATCATTACAGATTGTGAAAAAACAGATTCCCCCTTGTTGTTCTGCCATCCTATAGGTTAAATAAAAATCCGCCTGTTATTTGTTTATAGGTTTTTGTACCTACTGTATGTAGTCCAGAGATGGAAAAGTACACAAATCCTTTACTCAAGTAGAAGTACAAATACTCATGTTTAAAAAGACTCTGGTAAAAGTACTGATTACACTTTTGTACTCAAGTAAAAGTAAAGAAGTACGGCCTCAAAAATGTACTTAATTAAAAAGTACCCATTACTGCTACATGTTTTAGTTTCACTAAGTAGGTAAATATCCGGTTTCCCCCCATGTATCATCATATGCAAACTCACAGCGTTCATCATGTAGTTTTGTGGCTGTTGGATCAAAAACAACAGCTGCCATTCATGTTCATACACTGTAAAAAATAATTCTGTAGGCCTGTATATCTTTATAAATCATGTCTTGCATTTTGCACTCAATTCTGTCCAAAATGTGTTGTTGTTTTTTTTTTTTTTTTGAATATTTTTTTATTGAATATATTGAAAATATATTTTCTTTTGCTAAAATACTGAAATAAATACTTTTTTTTGCATTAGTAGCTCTCTATTTTAGTGTTTTATTTAATGGATAAACATTAATTCTGTTAATACATTTATTCTATGCTAAAAGCTACATACACAGGTGTGACTACAACCTACAAAACATGAGCATGATCTTTTATTCACGTGATAAATTCAGGATCTTTTGCATTATATTTTTATTCATGAATTTCCCAGGATAGTTACTTTTGTTGTTGTAAAATATTTGTTAAAAATATTAATTGAAGATTAATATGTAAAATCATATAGTCAATAATAAAAAAAAATCAATAAAAATCATTTTTTGTGGTATTAGATTGAAAGACCAGAGAAAACCCATGCAGTATGATCGGAAGTGGACAAAAGACTCTTAAACTTAAGCATTTGTATGGCATATTTTTTAAAGTCTCTCTTGTTTACCTGTGATCCGATCGAGCAAAATGTGTCTTATTACCGTTTGAACAGGGCAGCATCAGTCATGTTAAATTAGCCATCTCCCTCTGTCTCAACTGTGTAGTCATCCTAGCCCTTCTCATTGTAATCTTCATAAACTAGCCTACATATGGTGCGAGATAACCTTGGTTGAAAAGCCGCGCACTGCAGCACGCAGACGCACAATGATGAAAGATTGACTGCATCAAACAGGCGCTCAAATTGCGCAATGGCAAGAAATAATATAGATCATGCCACCAAACACACGAAAATGAAAGTAACGAGCCTGAATTAAAAATGTAAGGAGTAGAAAGCACAAATATTTGTGTAGAAAGTAGAAAGTTGTCAAAAAAAAATTAGTAGTGGAGTAAAGTACTGATACCAGAAAAATCTACTTAAGTACAGTAACGAAGTATTTGTACTTGGTTACTTCCCATCTCTGATGTAGTCTATGTGTGCATGTTAGAGGACTTTCTTATTCAGAATTGCCTAAAAAAAACACAGTGGTGTAAATCAAGCTTTAAAGTCATCATTAAATCTTTATGTAATACCGCATCATTTAAATGATTTATATGCGCATCTATTTTTGTTATTATTTACATACGGGCCTCTTCATCTTCATCTGTTTTCTGAAGATGTTTACTGGTGTGTGTGATGGGTTGAAGAAACCTGTCAGTCAAAATAGATCCACCAATAGCAGGCCACAAAGATCCAATCAAATCCCAATTAACAAAATCAAGTCAAACTTTTGTTCATTTTAGAAACTTTATGGTGGAGTAGTCTTTTGCAGCTTCTGTATCATCCCAAATTTAAAGGTTCCCTCACACTGAGGATGATAAACATATCATTTTAAAAATAGTTCTAAACCAAAAAAGTCAGTGTCCAGACCACAACGGTTGAAAATACCAGCTGATCTACTACACAAAAACAGTGGCAGCTTTCCAAATCCATCTTATTTTTGAAGAGCATAAGCGTTGAAAGAGGCAGACTGGATAACTGTCATGCACACTTATAAGTAGGCCCACACGGAATCTGCGCGCGCAGAATTCCGCAGATTTTCTGCAGATTTTCCGCAGATTTCCGCAGATTTTTAGCCCATCAATAATTCTGTTTATTTACTTAAAGTTAACTATTTACAGTTAATCTAATTGGATTTGCATTTTAAACATTAAATACAAGTTAAAAAGATATTATTTTTTATTTAACATATTAAAGTTTTAGTTATGATACTCCCAAAATAATTCCGCAGAAATTCGCAGATTTTTACCTAAATTCTCCGCAGAAATAGCAAAAAACGTCCGCAGATTCCGTCTGGCCCTGCTTATAAGCAATAAACAAAGCATCATTGTATACTAATGCTATAGACCTCATTATGAGTGAAAGGAAAACACACTGTTTCTGATCGTCTGATGTACTTTATTTGTAAGTCCATGTCGAAATGTACATTGGTATTATTGTAAACACAGTTTTTCCTTCTTCCTTAAAGAGTGTGATCCACTACGATATCATATTTTAAACTTTAGTTAATGTGTAATTTAGCTGTGTGAACATCTCTGAATGTAAGACCCTCAAAGTTCAATGCAAAGGGAGACATTGGGTTTCACAGTTAGTTTAGCAAAGCCTACAGCGAACGAAATTTGGGGACTACAAAAAAAAAATACATCCAGGCTAGTGAGATCACAAGCGCTTCCAGTTACTCGCATTCACCATGCGCATACACCCCGCGCAGCGAAGGGGCGTGGCCAGAGGCGCTGTAATGTTATAGCAGAGAAAGCTAAAATGCTGTCCAAATGCTGCTATTTCCACAGAGCTCGTTCTGTTTCTGTATTTGGGCTTCCAAAGGACACGACACAAAGACAGAAGTGCTTACAATTTAATTTTAATTATGTTCCAGAGAATTCTAAAAATATATATAGCTAGCATTTGACAAAGGAGAGAACTTCCAGACTCTCTCCCAGTTCAGTGCTGGATTTGGCTAAAAACTCCTCCAACCAACGAAGCTGTGGATTGTGAGCCACAACATGTAAGCGGCATGACATGGTGACGTGGAGCCAATCCGCGAATCACATCACATTATGTTAGCTGACCAATCAGAGCTTCTTGATGGCATGCCTTTCAGAGGAACTAGGAAATATGGCGTGTTAGCGGAGTAGCTGTATATAATCAAAGTAAGATATATGAAAAAATTATGTGATTTTCTACAAATGAAGCATGAGCACACATTGCTTTGCATCTTATAAACACAACCAAGCCTTAAAAAAAAAAAAAAATCATAAAAATTCCTGAAACGCCCTATGGAGCACTGTCAAGAGCATACCAAATTAATTGGTATGAAAATTAAATTAAATTAAATTAATTGGCGATAAACTCTTAACTGTAAAACCACGTTGGCCAATCAGAAGTCTCAAAAAAAGATTGTCATTGGTTTCAGTTGGCTGTCAACGTGGTGTCCAGGCCATGGTAAAAAAAAACAGAGATCAAGGCACACAATCTGACATCACACAAAGGCAATGATGCCGTGGACAAGCCAAAAAATCCAGTCCGGCTACATAACTACGCAGACCAAACGGCATTTAAAAATTCTCCCCCTCACATAATTTTTTTAAAGAGTTGCTGTTTCAATGAACAGATACTGCATTTGTATGTGGACTAATGCCCAAACTGCATAGAAAAAGCTGCAGTTTTGAAAATACCCGTGTTCATTAACAGAGTCTTGAGTCACTTTGTACAAATGCCTCTACTAAATGACTAAATGTAAATGTAAATGTCTCTTTAGATGCGAATTAGATGTTTCTCCCGCCCCCTTTTCCAAAAGAAAGCAGAGCCATAACAACCACTATCTTAGATACTCTCAAGACAAATCATTGGTTTTATCACCTTTGTCACATTCATGAAAGTTTGTTATCTGTATGTGTCAGTCAACTCTTGTCAGTTTAAACTCCTGATATACTGTTTTCTATTCCATATCTGAAACACGCGCAGAGAAAGCCAGCTCTCAGATTATGCATATCATATGAACATCAAACTGGTCTTGAACATCTTTACAGTTCTCTTTAGCATGTCTGTGAGAGATTGTCAAGCGCTCCCCGTTTGTCTGATCGGCCAAGAACAGTTGATTTTTCCAGTGAATGTGAATTTTTTATAAATGCGATGGTATTTATAAGTGAATAAATGACATGAATCACATTAAATGTGAAAAGCCTCTGCAACTCTCAGCACATCTCTACTAGTAGTAAAACTGTATGTCTAAATGACATTGCTATGACATTGTTACTGTACCTCTCCACTGAGAATTGTCATGTTGCTTTTCAGCTTCAAGAACTATTTTGACAATAGTCACAACTTGCAGTGCTGACAACACATTTCCGTAGACCACAGTAAATACACACACACACACAGACACACACACAGACACACACACACACACACACACACACACACACACACACACACACACACACAAAACATATGAAAAATAATTCTACACCTTACCTTCATCAACCAAGCAGGTTAATAATTTTACCCAATAGAAGGGTTAAAAATATTGGGTTGCTATGTTGGGATAATTTGAAGACAATAACAATTCACCTAGTTGAGTTATAATTTAAATTTGTTGGGTTAACCTCGGGGCGGCACGGTAGTGCAGTTGTTGCTGGTTCGAGCCCCGGTTGGCGTTTCTCTGTGAAGTTTGTTTTCTCCCTGTTTGCGTGGGTTTCCTCTGGGTGCTCCAGTTTCTGGCTATACCCCTGCTGAAAAATCCAGCTTAAACCAGCCTAAGATGGTTAGCTGGTTTTAAGCTGGTCGACCAGCCTGGTTTTAGAGGGGTTTTGGCCATTTCCAGGCTGGTTTCCAGCCATTTCCAGCCTGGTCTTAGCTGGTCAGGCTGGAAAATGACCAGCTTAAACCAGCTAAAACCAGCTTGACCAACCTGGTTTAAACTGGACATAGCTGGTTTTGGCTGGTCAAGCTGGTTTTAGCTGGTCAACTCCCAGCCTGACCAGCTACGACCAGTCTGGAAATGGCTGGAAACCAGCCTGGAAATGGCCAAAACCCCTCTAAAACCAGGCTGGTCGACCAGCTTAAAACCAGCTAACCATCTTAGGCTGGTTTAAGCTGGATTTTTCAGCAGGGACATGCAGTGAATTGAATAAACTAAATTGCACGCAGTGTGTGTAAATGTGAGAGTGTATGGGTGTTTCCCAGTACTGGGTTGTGGCTGGAAGGGCATCCGCTGCGTAAAACATATGCTGGAATAGTTGGCAGTTCATTCCGCTGTGGCGACCTCTGATAAAATCAGGGACTAAGCCAAAGAAAACTGAATAAATTAATAGGTTAACATCAACAACCGTGTCAGGTGTCACCCCAATCACCTGAACCCACTCAGAGACGTTCACTCTCCCCTGATTACTAATTGACTGCACCTGTTTACAGACACACAGACACAGTATAAATAGCACTCACCTTCACACAGTCATCGTGGGTACTCACATCTAGCGTTATCTCCCAATCTCTCCATGCTACTCTCCTGTGATCCTTCTCCTGGTTTCCGGCGATCTCCAGAGTTCTGGTATTTACCTTTAAATACTGATGTTTATGTCTTGCAGGATTTCCCAGCTTGTGCACTCTCAGAAATAAAGGTACGTGAGCTGTCACTGGGGTGGTACCTTTTCAAAAGGTACAAATTTGTACCTACAAGGTCCATAATAATACCTCAAGGGTACATATTAGTCCCTAAAAAGTACAAAAATGTAAAATTTTTAGGTACTAATATATACTTTTGAGGTACTAATATGGACCCTTTAAGTACAAATGTGTACCTTTTGAAAAGGTACCACCCCAGTGACAGCTCATGTACCTTTATTTCTGAGAGTGTGTGTGTGTCGTGTGTGTCTGCAACAGACTTCTCTACATATTCCCTTAGACTTCAAGAATCCATGGTTAAGGCAAAACAACCCACCATTGGTTTACCTGTTGGGTTATTATTAACCCAACTGTATTAAATGAGTATAATTGTGTTTAATTTAGCAGCAAATGCTCATCAAATTATTAAATTTCAAAACAAATTTCACAATATGGCAATTTTAGTGCAGTGAAAGCACTTTTAGACCAGCTGAAGCATATGGTTTCTTTATGGTCCTGCTACGCCAGTGGCATAAAATATTCCTCATCGTTTGTAGATGCTTTTCTGCTAGTGGTGCCAATCAAACTGGCACATCTTACATTGTGATTGTGGCCTCATTGTCTTGATTACCCTCTGCCACCATGAGCCTCTCGCGCCAACATCCACCTCCGTCCTCTTTATCACAAGCACTTGTCCGTTCGCTTTCTCTTAATCAGCTGCGGAATGAAAGGAGACAGGCGTTAGGCCATTATAATTCATGCACCAGCGCTTAACATAATGATGAAAAATATGAGCATGTCCTTCTGAAAGGGAAAGCAATTAATTCCCCCCGCGGAGTTCAGGAGAAGATATTGACACAGCGGTTAGCATAAGATTGAACTTGTTTTGTTTACATCAGCCTGATCTCTGTGTTTCTCCCACAACGTCCTGCTGGGTTATTACTGGACAATCTGATAGGGCGAAGCTTAGGCTTTATTTTTTTAATAAATTGGCCAGATGAAGAAGGTGGTGTGTTTCTGATGGTCTCCTGTCTCTTGTTTTCTGCACCGCCACTGAGCTCACAGATTTATTTTGATATATTTCAAATATGAACAATGACCAAAAATGAATTTCTAATGTAGATTTTTAAATGTATTTGTAGACATACACTTTTGATGATGTCTAGTTCATTATACTGTATATACAGTTGAAGTCACAATTATTATTTTTTCTTGTTCAAATATTTCCCAAATTATGTTTAACAGAGCAAGACATTTTTACAGTATTTCCGATAATATTTTTGTTTGATGATTTTTTTTATTTCGGCTACAATAAAAGCTGTTTTTAATTGTTAAAAACCATTTTAAGGTCAATACTATTGGCTCCCTTAACCAACATATTTTTTAATTTACACAGAACAAACCATCGTTATACAGTGACTTGCGTAATTAACCTAACTTGACTAATTAATTAACTTGGTTAAGCCTTAAATTTCCCTTTAAGCAGAATATTAGTATCTTGAAAAATAATACAAAACTGTATTCTGTAAATACGTTCACCGGCCACTTTATTAGGTACACCTATCCAACTTCTCGTCAGCGCAAATTTCTAATCAGCCAATCAAATGGCAGCAACTCGATGCATTTAGGCATGTAGACATAGTCAAGACAATCTGCTGCAGCTCAAATCAAGCATCAGAATGAAGAAAAAAGGTGATTTAAGTGACTTTGAACATGGCATGGTTGTTGTGTCAGATGGGCTGGTCTGAGTATTTCAGAAACTGCTGATCTACTGGGATTTTCACGCACAACCATCTCTAGGGTTTACAGAGAATGGTTTGAAAAAGACAAAATGTCCAGTGAGCGGCAGTCCTGTGGGTGCAAATGCCTTGTTGATGCCAGAGGTCAGAGGAGAATGGCCAGACTGGTTCCAGCTGATAGAAAGGCAACAGTAACTCAAATAATCACTCGTTACAACCTTGAGGTGGATAGGCTACAGTAGCAGAAGATCACACGTGGTACCTGGTCTGATGAGTATCGATTTCTGCTGCGACATTTGGATGATAGGGTCAGAATTTGACGTCAACAACATGAAAGCATGGATCCATCTTGCCATATACAGTATCAAGGGTTCAGGCTAATGGTTGTGGTGTAATAGTGTGGGGGATATTTTCTTGGCACACTTTGGGCCCATTAGCACCAATTGAGGACCGTGTCAACGCCACAGCCTGAGTATTGTTACTGACCATGTCCATCCCTTTATGACCACAGTGTACCCATCTTCTGATGGCTACTTCCAGCAGGATAGCGTGCCATGTCAGAAAGCGCGAAACATCTCAGACTGGTTTCTTGAACATGAGTTTACTGTTCTCAAATGGCCTCCACAGTCACCAGTTCTCAATCCAATAGAGCACCTTTGGGATGTGGTGGAACGGGAGATTCGCATCATGGATGTGCAGCCGACAAATCTGCAGCAACTGCGTGATGCTATCATGTCAATATGGACCAAAATCTCTGAGGAATATTTCCAGTACCTTGTTGAATCTATGCCACGAAGGATTAAGGCAGTTCTGAAGGCAAAAGAGGGTCCAACCTGGTACTAGTAAGGTGTACCTAATAAAGTGGCCGTGAGTGTATAGATTTTGAAGCATTTTTAGTTGTAGTGCTCAGCCTAAATGAGCACATATCTTTCTTTTCTTAAAGATGTTTGGAGACCAAACTCTTATTTTAATGAAGATAACTGTTTAATAAAGCTGTTTTGCTTAATTGAGCCTAACTATACTGACTATATTGACTGAGAAATTGATACAAATATTATTTTTCAAAGTGTACTCATTTATTCTGCGCATTGTTTATATGTATACGTTTTCACAGTTATGTGGACCAGAACACTCATGTGTTATTAGCAAAGGCCCTGTCTCTGCTTCAGAAAGATTCAAATTAAGATTTCATGTTTATAACTGTGCAAACCTCATATTCAGTTTCCAGGTTGTTGAGTCAAAAACCTCAACTTTTAAAAATTACAATGCTTTTCCCAATGGGTTACTGTTAGTTCAGGTGCCCTGCAATACAAAACCCCCTTGCGGATTCTGAAGCTGAACTCTTTGTGCTCTGTAACCAGGACAGATGTGACATAACCATATCAACAACAGAGAAAAAAATAACAGCAGGATGGGGAGAAAAAAAATCCTGATGCCAAAATGAACACAATTCAGTACAACGAGAGGCTTATCCGCTAAAAATAGCTTTGTCTTCCTGATGCGATTTTCTTTCTTTGTACAGGGATTTTTCCTCCACAAATGCCATGAGGAAATGCCTGGCGTTAAAGCTGCCTGCCACCCCCTCGTGTGCCAGACTGTATGCGTGACACTGCCAGTGGCTCCTTCAGTGTGGAGAGTATAGTGAAGGATTGTTTGTTTGTTTGTTTTGTTTTTTTCCTTGTCACGATGAGCTTTTCAACCTACTGTCGGAGACAAAATGATTAGCCATGATGACAGTACATAATATTTTTAGTTATTAGTTGCAAGATACTAGTATAAAGCTTAAAGTGCAATTTAAATGCTTAACTATGATAATTAGGTTAACTTAGCAAATCATTGGACAACAGTGGTTTGTTCTGTAGACAATAAAAATTGAGGCTAATAAAATTGACCTTAGCAGTTGTTGTTTTTTTTTAATTCAGCCAAGCTAAGAAAAAAATATAGTATATAAATTATAAAAATGTATCAGAAAACTGGTTTATTAAAATCCTAATAATTCCTTCAAATCAAATTTCGAAATCAGCATAAGATGTGTGGTCTGCTACCTTTGATACCCCACAATCCTGTGTGTTACGTTTCTGACAGTTAAGCTACAAAATAAATTCAAAGCACTGCTTCAAAGGTGCAGTATGTAAGTTTGACACCCAGTGGTTGAACTAGGTATTGCATTCCTGGATCAAAACAAACGCAAGTGCAGGTTGCCAGATTGAGGACATCAACAGGAACGCCTGACTATCGAGCCTAAAGGCTTATTTAAGGCTGATTTAAATTGTGTTTTAAATAAAAGCAAGGACATGCGATAGAGGGAATAATCCCCTTATTAAAAGGAGTTTTTGTTCTAACCAACACCTGAAATGTGTATTTTAAAAACAGTTTCTATTTTTTGCAGCTGATGACATGATCACCTCAGCTACACCTCATGTGCTTTATTCAGCGTTAAATGCTAATAATGTGAGTTTAAATGACATTTATTGCCATACTACTGAAAATAGCAGCAGACAGTTCACCTCACATCTGGAAAATAAAATAAACCGTTTGAAATCGAACTTTAGAACTGTGAAATAATGCAAACCAACACATATCAGTGATTCAGCATCTACATTTAATAATGATAAAGAGTTTAATATGTACTAATTAGATTGTAAACCTTACCATTTCATGAGTGAGTGCATATTCTGTGCTTCTGAATGGCTGTATTTAAATTTCTGTCATTCGACTGATGCAAACAGCCGAAATGTTTATCGGTACAAATCTTGTCTCGTAACCTGCTCACCTAATGTTTACCTGAATGAGCACTGTGCTACGTCCGACAAATTGCACTTTTATGTTTTTCTCTTCTTTTTCATTTTTTTACAACCTGTTTTAACATATTTTTATCTGTTTTTATCTGTTTTTTTATTATCTGTTTTTATTTTTATTTTTTCTTATACTTGTCTCTTTTATTCCTGTTTATGTAAAGCACTTTGAATTGCCACTGTGTATGAAATGTGCTATATAAATAAACTTGCCTTGCCTTGCCTTACGTTCGTAATATTTACATTATTTGCCAATTAATAACTACCTCATGTAGAACTGAATCTGCGTCTCATTTCGGAGTCTGCTACTGTCCACCGGAGGTTGCATTTTGGTCACGAATGCATGTTTTGAGAGCCTTCCTGACTGAGTGAATTAAATACGTGGTTTTCCACCAAGGCAACCCGGGGTGCTCAAATATAATTGGCTAAATTGGCATTGGGCAGGTTAAAGGGACCAAAACAAAGACAGACGTTCCAGCACGGAAAACACATGTTCAAAGCAGAATATTTGACTTCAGCATTGTGTTTTTAGATAAACAAGTATGTTCACTTGGCATGTTTCTTAACATATTATGATATTTTTATACTTAAGAGGAGTCAAAAACTTACATACAGCACCTTTAAGTGAAGTTTCATAAACTAATTTCAAGAGAAGCACGTGATATGATTGAGCACGGCTGGATTCTCATCCGTAATCAGTAATATAGACCGATTTTACCCTACTGCCTTATCTTCATTTTGGAAGAATCCCCCTTCCACCCCATCTCCTCCTTTTCCTCCCTTTTAAGGTGAGCACTTGAGACCTACCTGATCTCGGACCCCCTTTGTATGCTTATTGACCAGGCAGGAGCCTTGGGCTAAATTATCTCTGAGCTTAGGGTTCTCTCCCTGGACAGCATGCCAAACCTGCTATTAACGCCAAGCATATCTAAGGCCCCGTTTACACTAATGCGTTTTCGTTTTAAAACGCACAAGTTTTGCTACGGTTACGCCATCCGTCCACACTACGCCGGAGTATTCGAGCCCCGAAAACGGAGCGTTTTGGAAACGCTGAAGAGTCCGTTTTAATTCTGATACGCTGCTGCTCCGTCTCAGTGTGGATGGGGAAAAACGGAGACATCTGAAAACGGAGGCGTGGTGGCTGAGATTCGCTACCTGATTGGGGCTTTTGGGTCATTGCGTATCCTTCCCTTATTTGTCAAGCCCCTATCACATGACTATAACGCTACCGGAAGACGGCAGACCAGCCTTCACTGTAAACAACAACATGGACACAGAAATGGGAGCGTTGTTTGCACTATTGTCCGTTTCAGACGCCATTGTGCAGTTAAACTCTGCCTTTTTTACTACAGCAGCTGCATATATTCGCAAGAGGCAAGCTATTGTTCGAGCACTCGCTAATCGCTCGCGTTCATCGTTCAACCAGCGTTTGTTGACTAACAATAACCAAATGCCGATCGAGACACATGCTTCCTGTTTATACTTGAACGTGCATGCCCAGAGTGCGCGAATGGTCACGTGATATACGTTTTTGGTGGAGTGGTGTGGACGGAGATATGTTTAGAAACGCTAGATGAAACGCTAGTGTGGACGCGGATCATTTTTGATAAAAAACGCTGTTTTAAAACGAAAACGCATTAGTGTAAACGGGGCCTAAGTGTGAACTCTTGAATTAACAATTAAATCATTATGCTCAGATGTGTGTCTGAAATCAGGCAAAATAAAGAGTCGGAAAGAGTCAGTGCGAACGCAGGCAAGATTTAAGTTTGATTCGGTGCTTTGTTGAGTCTAGCTGTTGATTTGCTATTGTGACACATCTTACATTCGATTGGGTGATGTGGTGAGAGGTTAGCTGATGAATGGATACTGTGAGACAAGTCTAGCATTTGATTGGTTGCTGTGGTGAGAGTCGACCTGATGATTGGATTTTGTGACATAAGTGAAGCATTTGACTGGTAGCTTTGGCGATAGTGTAGATGGTGATTGGTTAATGTAACACGAGTCTAGCTTTTGATTGTTTGCTAAGGTGAGAGTGTACCTGATGATTGGGCATAGATATACACATTAGATGTCGCCTACTCTGCTGTTGTCTATTAGAAGGAATGCGTTAATAGAGCCGCCATTTTAGCACAGGGTAGCGCACCTTTGAAATGAATGCGGGACCAAGGTGCAGTGGAGGACTGTGGCCATCCAAAGCCAGAGATATACACATATATCTATGATCGGGAGTTTTCCCGGTGGTCAGTATGCAAATTTTTTTAATTACGAAAATGATAGTTTTACATCACTTTTCTACATTGATGGATGAGTGACCGCACGGGCATTGCCGACAAAGAGCGTGTTTGTGTGCATGGAAATGTATTATCCTCCCTCCCTGTTTAATTTGATATAATCTGTGTCCTGAAACACACTCCCTCCTGCTTTTACTTCTCATTCTGACGGAGGGAGCGTTTGTGAATTCGTTGTGTTCGTTTGTGAATTAATCTCCGTTATGAATGACTCGTTCACTTAGCCGACAATAATACAAGTTTCTAGCACCGCATCATTGTTGTTATATATTTAATAACATTGTTTGCTTATTTTATTCAACAAAACTAGCATAAGCCTAGAAGTTAATACGAGTTGGTGCTCCTTTGCGTTATGGTGAATGCAGTAGGTATCTGTATTATCATCAATAACATTACTTGTTAAGCACAAAAGTTCATAACATACAAAAACGTAAAAAACGAAGTCTTACCTATGAAATGTTCTGCCTTTGTGCTTTGTTTTCTTTGTTTCCTCGTTACTACACCCATACACAGCGCTAAAGTCCAGCATCTTCACATTGGCACACTGTCTTGTCTAGTGTGGTTGAATGACATTTGTCCTGGGAGCACTGTACAAATGTGGCGGCGCTATTCACGCATGCTCAGGGTCCCTATGTGATATTAAGTGTATATATCTATGATGATTGGGTACTGTGACATAAATGTAGCATTTGATTGGTAGTCATAGCGTGATTTATAGATAATGATCGGTTAATGTAGCACAAGTCTCGCTTTTGATTGGTTGCTGTGGTGAAAGTCAAGCTGATGATTGGATACTGTAACACATGTGTAGCATTTGACTGGTAGCCATGGCAGTAGTCTAGATAATGGTTGCTAAATGTAACACAAGTCTAGTTGATGATTGTTTACTGTGACATAAGTGGATCATTTGACTGGTAGCCATGGTGAGAGTCTAGATGTTGACTAGTGACGATGACACAAGTCTAGCTTTTGATTGGTTTCTGGGTGAGAGTCTAGCTGGTGATTGGTGTTGCTGTGTGCTTATGTCTCATGTATGCTTGATGTAATTGCAATCCCTGATTCTCATAGCAGTGGCTGAACAATCATTGTAGTCAACTGAGCAGAGAAGATAAAATACCACAGCATTAAAACACTCCTGTCTGCTCCCACTGGAGGCTAATGTAAAAATCTGACTCAGGTCTCTCATGACTGCACATATTCAAACTAATAGACCTTCTGAGCACAGATCAGTGAAGTTGTGGTTTTTGGTTTAATGCCTCAATTAAGGCTTCTGTTGTGCATTGGTAGCTTTAGTGAAATGAATCATTCTCTAGAATTTATCTCAGATGCCTTTTGATGCCAGACTGAGTCATTTGCATTTGTCTTGTGAATATTCATGTGTTTCTGTGCGGTTTGGACAACATAATCATCTTTTAGATGGTGCTGTCATCTCCGAGAAGGAAAGCAGTACTTTTGTTTTAGAGGCAGTCATCAAACACCTGATCAACAGCACATTATCCACATGTGCAGAGATGTATAGTAACGAAGTAGAACTACTTCACTACTGTACTTAAGTACTAAAAGGCTGTATCTGTACTCTACTGGAGTATTGTTTTCTTCTCCTACTTCTACTTTAACTTCAGTACATATTTTCGATGAGCTTAATACTTTTACTCCAGTAGATTTTTTATGTGTTGCATAGTTACAATTATAAAAACGTTACGAATCAATCATTCATTGATCAGACGATCAAAGAAGACAGTGCTGCCTGCCTGCATTGAGAGCACTTTAGTTTGTTTTAGACATGGAAAACCCAGAAATTCCACCTTCAACTCCTTCACTTTCAACTGTTCGTGGCGATGAGGAAAAAGACCACCCGTGACCCTATTTAGAGCCAATGTTTGCATTTGTCGGAGGGAAAGACAGTTCATATAGATTGAAGTGCATACTCTACCATCGGATTTGAAGAAACATGTCAAGTTAAAGATAATATAATACACAAAACAGCAGTTTGAGCTATCCATAAGAGCTAGATAAGTTAACTGCCGTTAGCTACCCGCGATTCATATCATGCTGCAATGTTCGCATAACGTTAACTGTCTATCATAAAGGCTGTCACGCTGAATGGTGTTTTTGACCCATTACAATTATATATATATATATATATATATATATATATATATATATATATATATATATATATATATATATATATATATATATATATATATATATATATATATATATATATATATATATATATATATATGATTAAAAATTGAAAACATGGTTCTTTTTGTTCTGCTTAATCCTGTGCCCCAAAAAAGATATTTAAAATAAACAAAACAATATGTCTTTTGACTGCTTTTTTAAAAATAACTACATAACACAATACTTTTACTTTTACTTTCAGTACTTGAGTAGTAAATTTTTAAATAAACTACTTGCAATACTTAAGTACAAAAAATGTTGAATACTTTAGTACTTCCACTTAAGTATTGTGCTTAAAGAGCACTTCAACTTCTACTCAAGTCACTTTTTTAATAGAGCACTTGTACTTTTACTTAAGTCTGGGTCTCTAGTACTTTATACATCTCTGCACATGTGTGACAGCATTACACCTCTATGCTGTTACTCAGGAGAGTGTGTGATCTCTGTGCCAGTGACTACAACCAACTGTGGTGTTTTGCTATCGTTTATTTTTGAATGTTAACTTTATTTCTACAAAAGTCCCTTTAGGGCAAGTCATTTCACTCAGTGGCCATCTTTGAAATGCCTCTCGGCCAGTATGCTCGGGCATTCTGTCTGAATAGGGAAACATCAAATTTTCCGAAACTGTTCGCCAAGTTTAAGATTACATTACATATTTGGAATCAACAATAAAATGAAACAACATCTGTCTCATAAATTTCATTTCTAAACGTCTGAATCAAACAAAATCGGCATATTTTCAGGTTGCCTAAGCTAATGCGCATGTGCACTCGAAAGGAATGGGATCACGACACCAACCTCATTTATGGCAGTGTTACACGTTATCATCCTCTGGATAGTGATCGTCTGGTCGCACTGGTCTACTGAAGTAATCCACAACTTGGTCTTGATGGCGAATCTCCTCCAGAAATGACAGCGACTCTTTGTTTTTAAGTTTGTGGGCGTTTGAGTAGTTGCTGTCATGTGATGTGTGTTTGACAGGACCGACTGTACCTTGCGTTTGTTTCATACAGATTACGAAACCAAAAAAACTTTAGTTTTCAAGTGCACTTGGTTAATTTAAAAGTACAGTTTTTAAGCTTTATGTGGATATATTTCTCATGTCTGTGAAGCAAGTATTCGCTGAGATTCCAGTATGTTTGTTGACCACCAAACTGTCATAAAAGCACACATCTGGTCCCCTGGAGAAATGTCACTCTAAAACTATACGAGTGACATGTCTTGTGTATTCTCTAATCTTTGTTTCTACTCACCTGTTTATATGATTCACTAAGTGTGAGTTTTCGGATGATCTAAAATAAATTGAGCAAGTACAATAACACCATGTCCTACTGTAACTACTCGTGATGCGGCACCACGACATGCAATAAAAGGTATCTTTTTTTATGTTATGTTATGTTTTTGTCCTAATCATCCACAACCGCAATGCAGGAAATTTCTATTTTAGAAACTTCTATTTACACAATGTCGCGGAAGAACAACAGCATAAACTACAATGACAATGATCACCTACGCTGGCTACAGATGCTGGCTATGTGTTTTGTTCAGTGTTAAATGCTACCAATGTGAGTTTGGACACAATTCACATGACATTTATTGCCAAACCACTGAAAGTAGCAGGAGACAATTCACTTCAGGTCTTATAAAAATCTGAAGTGAACTGAAAATAAAATAACAAGCAAACGGTTCAGTGACTCACTCAGAAGCACTTAGAAATCAGTCACTCAGAAACCTATGCACTTTTAATAATGTTAATCTCTATTCATTTTGTTATTACCCTTACCATTTTGTTGGGAGTCTAGTGTCTGGTATTTAAATGAATGGTTGGTATTTAAATGTTTCTTTTACGTTGTGTCATGTTTGGTGCTGACAGCCGAATTGCTTGTCGGTGGAATCTAGGACAATTTTGGGACACAGTGTAAGTGTTACAATCTTCTTGCTTTTACAAAACAATCTCCTCAGACTGTTTTTCATGCATTTTTTCTGATCAGATAGCTATCTAATTGTGAAAAGGACAGGTGTAAGTGTACCAGATAAAAATACACATATAAATCAGATCATTTAGACCACTTCAGGGAATATAATGCAATGATACAGATGACAGTTTGGTTCAAGTCAGGCAAAGCACCTTTCCAGAAACCAGGCGAAGCAAAACACCAAAAATAGCAGCTTGAGGTCGCAGCAGAAACACATGGCTGCAATGGCTTTTCTAGTTTGCTTTTAAAAAACACTATTGGTTGGGTTGAGAAAAGGGGGTGGTTGGGTCAGTCGATATCAAGCTGATATATTATCCACAACGACAAGGCAACCGCACAAGAGGCACATTAATATTCGCAGAAATATATACAGCGGCTTCTAGTGGATTTACGAGAAATGGCATGCATGTGAAAACCTACCCCAGTGACATTTTTGAGATTGTCAAAAATGTACACAGCGCCTTCTAGTGAATTTGTGAAAACAAAAACTGCAAGACAACATAGTGCAGGGCAGGGACGTGCAGAGACCTTTTAAGGGGCAGGGGCTCAATTGGAAAAAGGGCACTTTTTATTAAATAATAGTAATAATTGTACTTTAATAAATAAAATATATTATAATAAGATTATTAAGGAGATTTCACCCTAAATTCACCGTATGCTCACCCATTAAAAGGATAGTTAATTCAAAACTGAAAATTCGGTCACCCTTTACTCACCTTTTACTTGTTCCAAACCCATATGACTTTTTTTTTTCTGTTGAATGCACAAAGTAATATTTTGAAGAAAGCAGGAAACCTGTAACCATTGATTTTCATGGTATTTGTTTTTCCTACTCTGGAAATCAATGATTTCAAGTTTATAGCTTTCTTTAAAATATCTTTTTTTAATCTTTTATTCGTTAGTGTTTAACAAAATAAAGAAACAAAGACATGGAACCACTTGAGGGTGAGTACATTTAAATGTTTGGGTGAACTATCCCTTTTCAATGTATTATTTTTGTTTGAGTTTTTTTTCTGTTGAACACAATAAAATTTTTAGAAGAATGTAGGACACACTGATAGCCACTGACTTCCTTAGCTAGCCTATATGTACATGTTTTATAGCTTCAATTGACATTATATATTCTGTGTGAGTGCAAAAGGGCAATATTTTCACTATCCAGCTGTCGTTTCTCCATTACATTAGCCTGTATGCCTATGATATTGCCCCGGCTAAACTTTAGCTAACTTATTTCATGGTTGTTAATCAGGAGGATGTTAGCAAGACAAAATAGTCTATTTGCTTGTGAACTTTTCGATAAATAGCTGACGTTAAATTTGAGCCTCAGGTAGTCTTTTGTTAACCGTTACTCACCTCCACACAATGAAGATGAATGACAGATGAATTTACATCGGCGGTTCTGTCGATCATATCGCACTGCCATAACAGAGGTCAGCTACTAATATATGTTTTACACACACTCCGTCTGCAGTATGTGTATGGGTCAGACTGTTAAGTTATGGCCTAGATGCAGTCCGTGTGCAATGCGGATGCAGGAGTTGGCATATGCGCTGATAGACATTACTCTACTGTTGACACCTTACTTTTCAGGCGAGAGTAACAATGTAAGTAGAGTCTTCGTTAGAGCATTCGCCTCGCATGTGGCTTTTCTTTCCAAATCGTCGGTTCGAGGCTCGCTTGGAGCGGCTTGACTAAAACCAAGACATACTTTAAAATTTCATTTTTTAATTGTTTGACAGGGAAAGCGGTCCTTAAATAGGACACACATTAACATACATATATTATATTATTAGTAGTATTTAAAAAATAATTATTATCCCCAGGAAAAAAGGGCACTTTCTCTCCAGGAGAGAAAAGGGCAGGGGCTCAAGCACCCAAAGCCCCCACCTCTGCACGTGCCTGGTGCAGGGTACATATTTGTCGGTTCTCAAAAATGTAGTCCTGGGCACATATTTCCAATGAGCCTGGGATGTTTTGATGCTTTACTGGATGTAACATTAAATTTGGATATAGTGTGGTATTTGAAGATCATATCCATTTAGAACGGTTGCAAAAACCAGGTAAAACAAAAGCAAAAATAAATAAATAAATAAACAACTGGATGAAATCACGTGGCCGTGGCTGCTTTTTTTTTTTTCTGGATCGGTTTGGTCTAGGGAAGGGGGTGGGTGAGTGGGTGGGTCAATCAGTCAGTCGACAGCAAGCTGGCCTGGTTGGCTGAAGTGTATATTGCGCCCTCTGGTGGATTATGTGAGAAGAAGATTTGCGAAAGAAATTTGATTATCAAAAATTATACACAGCGGCCTCAAAATTTGGCAGATTTGCAAAAACTGCAAGCAGACATACCTCCGGTTACGTATTTCACTGTCTCCAGAAATGTAGATCTGGGTACATATCCGCAATGAGACTGGGTTGAAATAGTACATTCATTCATGCTGAGGAGCCAGTGCACAACCCACATAAAGAATACTATTCCCCAAATTACAGCAAATGCAGGTTTCAAGCAAAGATGGCATCAAAGAGGCAAAACTTACAGCCTAGCTTTAAGTAATACACAGTAAGACATGTGTCTTTCATTCATTCATTCATTTTCTTGTCGGCTTTGTCCCTTGCGGGGTCGCCACAATGGAATGAACCACCAACTTATCCAGCACGATTTTACGCAGTGGATGCCCTTCCAGCCGCAACCCATCTCTGGGAATTTCCACACACACACATTCACACTCATACACTACGGACAATTTTAGCTTACCCAATTCACCTGCACTGTATGTCTTTGGACTGTGGGGGAAACCGGAGCACGTGTGTCTTTAAAAAGAATAATTTTTTTTCCACAAAATGTCAATCTATACGCTGGTGTTTTATTTATACATCTCTGCATGATTCCTTTCAGTACACCAAGTTTTGTGTCATAAATAACATTGGACTTTATCTTTTATCAGAAATACAGCTGTGGTGCGCAAGCGGTCTGTCTGGCGTAATCTGATTGTATTTAGTGCTCATTCATTACAACAGCAGAGCTTCAGTGCCTTCTCTATTAGCTGCATCTGCCCAGCCTGAGTGAGTTTTTGCTCCATTTGTGTCTGTCTAATTGGGCCTGTAAACTGTGAGGCTCAGGGTAATGTGCAGATGTTCGTTCCTGTGTTTGTGTGTATGTATGTGTGTGTGTGTGGTTTCTGGACACATTCAATGTGGAGATGACAGTTCTGGTGGTGGTTTCTCTCTCTCTCATTAATTTCTTTGTCATGATGACAGTACATTTAGCAAGATAATGTATGCTTTATTCAGCATATAATGCAATATATTTACCTTAAAAAACTCATGAATAAAACTGAAGAATTACATTGCTGTTCTCTTGTTATTACACCCTATGTTTGTTCAGATTTCCTAGAAATCCAAGAAGTAAAATTTGTATTTGAACATGCTTTGATGCCTCTGAAGGCATCATTTAAAAGTTTTTAGACACAGCGTTTAAAGGGGACCTATTTTGTAAAAATCACTTTTATAAAAGGTTTAAACACAATTGTGTGGCAACAGTCTTTAAATATATAACCAACTTCTAATGCTAAAAAGTTATTTATCAATTTTTTTTAATCACACTTGATGAAAACAGCCTGCAGAAACACTTTGATTGACATTCTCACGTGTCATCAGAGGGGGAAAGCCCCGCCCATTAGTGACAGCTCTCCCTCGTTAGCATAGGATGTTAGTCTTGCTTTTGAATCTGCTACTATGCTGACACCAGTGTTGGGTAAATTTAGATTACAAATTACTAATTACTACTGGAAAATTTGAATCTGATTACATTACTAATTACTTCATGTAAAAAGTAATCAGATTACTAATTACTTTACTTTGAAGTTATTTTTAAAACATAAAATATACCTATAAAAATACAAAATAAATCGCAGCTCTATCAGTAATTTAATATTCACAAAAAACATAACAATGGGTTGATCACAGCAGCTTGACAAATTCAAAAGACTTAATTTCTCTTTCAGTTTCAAATTGTTCACTTGCTCCAAATCTGTCTTTTTTAACACAAAAGAAGACATTTAGAAGAAAATTGGATACCTGTAACCATTGACATCCATAGTATGAAAAGCACTGCAGTGTTTGGGCGTCATGTGTTTGTCTGAGGTAATTGTCTGAGGCTAATTGGTCAGTTCTTGTCACGTGACTCACGGTTTGTCACGTGACTCACTTGGTGCGCCTGGGAAATGCGAGCACTTGCAATATGCGCTCCCATTATGCGCACATGCGCAAAAGATGCAATATGTGAACATCCCCAAAAAGCAGCTATGCTTTTCTTCACATTTAGAAGTTACCTTCACTCCCAATCCTGCACAAAAAAATTCTATTTAACCTGTTATGGCTGTGTTGGACCGCCGTATTTTTTGGGTGCCGGTGTCCACCTTGGTGACGAGTATTGTCGTAGAATGCTTTCTGTTCAAGTGCTTGAACAAGTTGCTGGTCGAGTTAAAAGCAGTCGAAAGTTCTGTAGACATAGACTGCATTTTACAGTAATATTTTAGTTTTTACGCTCAATGAAATCAAAGTAATGTCTGTTTTTCCATTGAAGAAGCAGCCACTCTTGTCAGCAACCATTTCAGCTCGCGTTCTCTCCACAATTTAAAAGCGCATGCTCATTAACTGACGGTGCAGTGTAAAATGTGATTGAAAAGAAGCATTTTATTCTTCCAAAATCTACATTTGTAACAAAAGTAACGCAATTACGTTGACTTTAGTAATTGTAATCAAATTACACAAATTTAAAATGTAATTCGTTACATTACTGCGTTCCTCAAAAGTGTAATTAGATTACAGTAACCCATTAAGGTACACCCAACTCTGGTTGACACACAGGCATTTGTAGCCCTGCCCTCTTTTGAAAACAGCTCAATCTCATTTGAATTTAAAGCGATACCAAAATGGCACAATTAGGATAAAAGCCTAAAAGGTGCAGTTTCCAAAAGGTATTAGAAATTATTTGTGTGGTATATTGAGCTGAAACATCACATACACTCTCTAGGGACATCAGAGATTTATTTTACATCTTGTAAAAAGGTGTAAAATAGGTCCCCTGTAAGTAATGACTCCTCAAATTTGCATTCCGTGAATAAATTACATTTTTTAATATTTTCAAGCAGTAATTAAAAATGAATCTATTATTTCACAGTATTCACATTTTATTTTACTTTTGATCAAATACTGTAGATTCAGCCTTGGCAAGTTAATTTTCCCAATTTTTTTACATGGACTTTTATAATGTAAAGTGTGTAGTTGTCACAATCACCAGCGATCTAGGCCTTACAGATCGCTGGAAAACATATATTGTCACCTGAACTACACATCTGCCACTGACATGAACTACACATCCCATCATGCACCTCACAGACACCAGTTCCACATCACGCTTGATTACTCACACACAGCTGGAAACTCATCATGGACTAATTACCTAGACTATATATTCACCTCTCATACATGCACACTTTACTGAGTCTTTGTCTAGTCTTACCCTGCCTTTACATCCTTGCCTTGTTTCTTTGTTTATCCTTTTTGCCACCTGCACCAACCTCTGCCTGTCACCACGATTTCGCTGTTGAATTACCCTCATGATTCCGTTTGTTCCCGTTTAACCATTGTCTGTCTGACTAAGCTGTTAATAAATTGCATTTGGACCCTCACCTCTGCACCCGACTCTTGTTGTTACAGTAGTTTTGGGTTAATTTTGTGAAGAAATCTGAATGTGGAGCAGCAAAAACAGTTTTGTTTGTTTAAAGAAAGGTTGGCTCCTGCTGTCATACACCCATATGTCTAGACATAACATCTCAGAAGGCTCCCTGACAAACACAGTTAACAGACGCTTCAGTCTTAATGTTTTGTTTGTCTTTGCACATATCTTATATCAGCGAGGGTCAGAGCCATCTTACAATTCAATTGAAGCCTTATGTTACCGTTCCTAATGAAGTTACTGGCAGATTGGCAAGTACTTCCATTTCATTTACTCGTCAAGTTCAATTTTTCAAACATTTGGTGCTGGGTGCATGTTAAATTTGAAACCAATTAAGGGTTACAGCATGCATGCGTTTATATATAGAAAAAAATCCTGCCTCATTCGTTTTGGATCATTTGAGGAATCACTATAAATAGAGAACAAATGAACTAATTCACTGTGCTCCTTATTATTTCCCCAGACTCTCTTCCATTCTGGAAATTGAAATAGGAGAAGGCGTCCAGTGAACGCAGCGAGAGCAGACAGGAATATTGGTTGGGAGGGAAACCCTGCTTTAATCTGCCTCATTAATAGGGCTTATTTTATTTCTCGTCTGTGAATTGAGAATGATAGATCTTTCGTAGCGCTGGTCAAATTAAACGGTTCTTTAATTACAGCAGAGCTTGGAGAACTTCGAATCAGTGGTATGTTTCTGTCCTCTCGTGGGTATATATTACACATTAAAGCGATAGTTCACCCAAAAAAATGAAATTTTACTCACTCTTGACTTGTTCCAAATCAGTATTTTAGTCAGTCATGCTGTTACTGAAAATATGGAAGAATATAATTCACCTAAAATACACTGAAAAAAAAAAGATTCATTGGATTTACTAAATTTTTTTTAAGGTTTCAACCTATTTATATGGGCTGAATTTAAACAAATTAATTAAATTGTGTAATGTTCAACTTCATTTGTTTGTTTAAATTCAGCCCATATACATTGTTTGCAACCAGTTATTTAGTCATATTTAGTAAGTTCAATGATCATTTTTTTCAGTGCACATAAAATCACAAAAGGGGTCAATTTTATTAGTGCATTGTAAAATAAATCTTTACAATCCATAGGATGGTGATCTTGATATCACATCAGTCATTTCGACTACTTTTGCTTATTATTTTCATAACTGCATACATTATTGTGATTTCATTTGTAATTTTTATCTTTAAACTGTACTCATTTTTTAAAGAATTGGTTAAGTATTGAGGTAAGAGTGAAATAATTGACTCCAACTCCTTTTAGTGTATTAACATTGTTATTATTGTGCTATTTTAATTATTATTATTTTTAATCTATTACTTTTTACTGTAAACAGGTTGTGTTTATCCTCTACTCAGGTTTCCCCCACAGGTATAGGTGAATTGGATTAAACTAAATTGGCCATTTTGTGTGTGTGTGTGTGTGTGTGTGTGTGTGTGTGTGTGTGTGTGTGTGTGTGTGTGTGTGTGTGTGTGTGTGTGTGTGTGTGTGTGTGTGTGTGTGTGTGTGTGTGTGTGTGTGTGAGTGAGAGAGTGTATGAGAGTGTATGGGTGTTTCCCAGCACTGGGGTTTCATGAGTAAGTGTACTTTCAGTGGAAGGGCATTCGCCGCATGAAACATATGCCAGAGTAATTGGCTGTTCATTCCGCTCCGTCGACACCTGATGAATCAGGGACTAAGCTGAAGGAAAGTGAGTGAGTGAAGTTACATATGTTTAATCAGCCTGAAGTCACGAGGAAACGTAAGTATTTTACGTTTTTTCAGTTTAGTGGCTAATTCGTACGAGTTCAGTCGTATTAAATTGTACGATTTTAAAAAGGAGGCATGGCAACTAACCCCAACCGTCATTGGGTGATGAGCAAATTGTTCTAATTTGTATGAATTAGATCGGACGAATTCATACGAATTAGCCACTAAATATCGTGAGATATCGTTGGTTTAATTATGGTTAAGACATCTAAAAATGATCTAAAATGTATGAATAAAAGTGCATTGATACAGAAACTTTTCATATAAAAGATCAGTATACATTTTATGTTTTGCAGCTATAAATATGTAATGTGTATGTTTCAATACTTCAGTTTTTCAGCATCAAAATGTACAAAGATGTGTTTTGTATTAATAAAAGTTAGATATTATTAATGCGAATGTAATTTGTGTTCAGCACACAAATATTTGGAATGCCCTTAACTTTTTGGTATTTAAGAAATAATGAATTATGTGCTGGTTTTGAATTGGCATGCCATGACAGCAAAACAAAAGATCTTTATTTTATGCTGTATATACAGTTTACCTACAAAACTGTATTTTAGTGTAATTTAATGACATGTCAGTTTACATTTGTGACCAAAGACTAAAAACTACTACAAGTAGTCTATATGACTTGAATGTGATATGTGAATGTGAAGGGTTCTGGACAACTTTCAACAACTTTCTATGAGGAACAGACAGACATTTTTGTTTCTAATCATGAATATCATGATTATTATTTTTAATAGTAATATTTTACTTTTTTTTTGCCTCAGTAAATTCTGTCTTTTTAAAATAATGGTGAAATGTCGGCGCCAGTGGTGTAGTGGTTAGTGCGTCGACACATGCACTCCGGTGTTCACGGCGACCCGAGTTAGATTCCGCCTCGCGGTCCTATGCCGATCCTTCCCTCTCTCTGCTGCCCATTCTGTCCTGTCAATACTCTCTACTGTCCTATCAAATAAAGGTGAAAACCCCTAAAAAATAATTATAAAAAAATAATAATTAAAATATTTAAAAATAATGGTGAAATAAATATATCATATACCTTGCTCAGAAAAAAATTATAATAGTTAACATTCAACTTACCCATTGATTGTTTTCATGGTTGAAAATCCCCTTTATTTGATGTAATAATCTGTTGTTGTTGTTGTTGTGGTTGTTGTTGTGGTTGTTATTGTTGTTGTTGTTGGCGTTTTTGATCAAATTATTTTTAAAACGGTAAAAACAGGGTGCGAAATACAGGGGGGTTTGGGAGGGATTGACCACCCCTAATTAATGCTTGATCCCTCCTGAAGGACATCAAAACAAGATGTATGGGAGGGTCAGCCCTTTAATAGTAAGAAATAGCTTTCTCTGATCTCAGACCTAAAGTTGAAGTCAGAATTATTAGCCCCCCTTTGATTTTTTTTTTTTTTTTTTTAATATTTCACAAATGATGTTTAATGGAGCAAGGAAATTTTAACAGTATGTCTGATAATATTTTTTCTTCTGGAGAAAGTCTTATTTGTTTTACTTCAGCTAGTATAAAAGTTTTTAATTTTTTACACACCATTTTAAGGTCAAAATTATTAGCCCCTTTAAGCTATATATTTTTTCGATAGTCTACAGAACAAACCATCGTTATACAATAACTAATTACCCTAACTTGCCTAGTTAACCTAATTAACCTAGTTAAGCCTTTAAATGTCACTTTAAGCTGTATAGAAGTGTCTTAAAAAATATCTAGTAAAATATTATTTACTGTCATCATGGCAAAGATAAAATAAATCAGTTATTAGAAATGAGTTATTAAAACTATTATGTTTAGAAATGTGTTGAAAAAATCTTCTCTCCGTTAAACAGAAATTGAGGAAAAAAATAAACAGGGGGCTATTAATTCAGGGGGGCTAATAATTCTGTCTTCAACTGTATATCTTAAATAGTAATAATTAAAAATGTTTAATGTAAATATTACCCCCCTAAAGTATAAACCCCCTATAACAGTTTATACCATTGTGAATGCATAATCGCACCAATCGGTGCCAGGAAAAATATCATTCAACAGTCTGAAACTGGCAGTTCCAGAGCACCGATAGACATCTTAAGTATTCACAAAACACGTTTCTTGTAAAATAGGTGTTTATATTTACATGTAGCCTACAAAAAATGAAAAATTAGACACATAATTTGTATAGTTTGACCTACAGTAACCTCTAAACTAGTCACTAAATATCCCTCAAAACAGTGAAAACGTATACATTATATTAAGAAATTAGATAGAATCTAAATACATTTATAAATTTGATTCACTAAAGCATGTATTACCAAACTACTACAAAAAAGTTGATCCCCCGCCAATCATCAATGTATAATTTGCACACTAAATGCATCACTAAACATTTCACTTAAACTAAGTATTGAACACTGTTAAAAAATTCTTGCTGCCTTAAATTTTTTACTTCAATCAAATGAACTTTTCTAGTCATCTCAACTTACATCAATCAAACTGACTAAAAATATCAAGATAATCTTTGTATAACTTGAAAATTTAGCAAAAACTGGATAAACTTATTAAATAAGTTAAAGCAACATAATAAATATTTGTTGTCTTGACTTTTTGTCTTTTTTACAGTGAAGTAATACAAATCTGAAAATATCTGAATAAAAGTACTATAAAAAAGTAAAAATAAATTAAAGTACATTACAAAATATATATATACATTTTTGTTTTTTTTTTGTATTCTTGTGGTTCAAGTCTTATTGATGTACTCATGGTTTGTGGACTTATTTACATTTTTCTGTTATTATTTAATATTTAATTAAGTAAGAATCATGTTTTCGGGAGATTACTGAACATTACTTTTTGCATAGTGTTGAAAATGTTGTTTAGTTGGCTAAACAAAACATAAAAGCTTAAATTTGCATGGTTTTTCAGCTTATTAAGGTAACATTTTTCTATTTTATTTTTTTATTTTGCAATTAAATATTTAAATAAATAAATATATAAATAAAAATATATTAAAATATTTTTTAAATGTTTAAAATGAATGCATACATACATGCATAGCTAACAAAGTAAATAAATAAATACTTACTAATAATGGTTACTAAACCATTAAAAATTGTGTAAAATATGTATACACTATAACAGAATCTAAATAACACTATAACTCAATACTAATATTATTATAGCATGAATTACGCCTCAGTTTCTGCACTAAAATGACCAATACAAGGAATGATAAAATGCCTGGTCAGTATGAGCAGAAAGTTTCATCCATCAAATACAACATACTGTGCTCATTTTTTCTTCTAAACACCATTTTGGCTGGACGTAGGGCTTCTATGTTACTCCATTGATAACAGATTTAGCTGTTTCCACAACAATGGGCTTTCGGGAAGTCTTTTATCAGCAGTTGCTTTTATGCAGGTCATCTTTGTTGCAAACTTAGCTGGACCGTACAAGGCACAAACTCTATCCGTGTGCAGTTTTTATGGCAGACCAGCAGAGGGAGTTTCTCTCATGTGCTTTTGGGGGATTTTGGGACGCGTGTAAATTTGGCCTGAGAGGCACATTTCATTTGTCACCCCTTGGGATGTAATTAACTTGATGAATTAAAAAGACACTGAACAATCTTTGCAATTAGCAGTGGCTCTCATATCATCAGACGAGCCGTATAGATGTGGTTGGGGAGGTGGAGATCTACTGATCGCCTTCCCTGCAAGCTGTTTTCATCAAGCTGAAATATAATTGAGACTCTCTGCATAATTACAGCATGTTTGCCTAATTTACCCCCTCTGAATTCAAGGTTTACTGTTATTTTGACACGACACGATCATGTGATAGCAGTATGTGCTGGTGTGTTTTGAGTAATCACAGATCAAAATGTGCCTGAGGCCTGGTAAATAATCATGTAGCATGCTACGATCATCTGTGACAGAGATGTTTTATGCTTAATGTGTTGATAATTTCTGGGTCATGAACCAGTATCATAGCCTATTTGAAAATTGTGGTAATAAATAGAGGGCTAAGCCATTAATTTCACTCGATAATGTAATATATGGGCCTAAGTTCCCTCATGGAGAAAACATTGGCTTTAATTTATCCACAAAAGCATTTTATATAGTTAAAACAAAAAATAAACATATTGTAAATACATTATTTAATGAATATAGTCATTATCATATTGTATATTAAACTCCATGTGGGTAATTTTTACAAACTTTTGTAAACAAACTTGTTAATCTATATTCTGAAGGTTTTTAAAGTCTATAAAATACATAATTTTTTCATTTATATGCAATGTTTGATTTTTTTTTTTTTTTTTCTGGTGAAATATGGGGGGAAACGCCAAAATATGGCTTTTGTAGTTAAACAATGGTAACCACAAATGACCTACACTTGCTTTACTATAGTTAGCATATCTTTAGGTGAACTGTTCATACAAATCAATATTCCATCAAAATAGTCCTTTATAATTGCATTAACTTTAATAAAACCATGGCTAATTTTTGTAAGGGTATCTCCGGCAAACTTCAAGTGTCATATGTTCATGATATTACATAGTACCCGGTCAGTATATTATGTTGTTTAGTAACGTATTTTGAAAGTTTTGCTTTGTGATTGCTGTTTAGGCGGTTTTTACTCAAACATGATCACCATTCTGGCCAATAAAATTAATTCGTCATAAACTTCAATGTAACATGCTACGATCATCTGTGACAGAGATATTTTATGCTTAATGTGTTGATAATTTCTGGGTCGTGAATCAGTATCATAGTATTTGAAAACTGATAAGGCTAAGCCATTAATTTCACTCGTTAATAGGCCTAAGTTCCCTCATCGAGAAAACATTGGCTTTAATTTATCCACAAAAGCATTTTATATACTTAAAACCAAAGTAAACACAGTGTAAATGCATTATTTAATGAATATAGTCATTATCATATTGTATATTAAACTCCATATGTGTACTTTTGCAAACAAACCTATTCTGAAGGTTTTTAAAGTCTATAAAATACATAATTTTCCCATTTACATACACAATGTTTTATTTTTTCTGGTGAAACATGGGGGGGAAACGCCAAAACATGGCTTTTGTAGTTAAACAATTGGTAAACACAAATGACCTACACTAGTCTTAGCATGAGGTGAACTGTTCATACAAATCAATATTCCATCAAAAATAGGCCTTTAAAAATACATCTACTTTAATAAAAGCATGGCTAACTTTTGTAAGGGTATCTCCGACAAACTTTAAGTGTCATGTTCATGATATTAAATAATACCCGGTCAGCTACTGTAACGTTATGTTGTTTAGTAACGTATTTTGGAAGTTTTGCGTTGTGATTGCTGTTTAGGTGGTTTTTACTCAAGCGTAATCACAATAATTCGTGCCAATAAACATAATTAGTCGTAAACTTCATAGTTAAAATGGTTAAATAGATGTAGTTTGACAATATTTTGCCCTCAGTTATTTTACTGTACGCGCTGCTAAAAACGCGACGCAAAGTTGACGTCGCAGCTAATCGACCAATCACAGTCTTCGTTGACGTCAGCATTCCTTCACTTGCAGCATAGAAAAGGGCGCGTTTTGGTAGCGTCGCGTCACGTTGCTTGCGTGTAGCGTAACAACAAACGGCGAAAAGTTTAGTAGCGGGCAGCTGTCAGTGAGTTAGTTCCTGATTCTGCTCGTGTGTGTCAGAGGTCTCATCTGTGCACATAACTCATAGTTATCTTATTGTTTTTAGTCCTTTTAAATGCTTATACTTTCTCGTTATCATGGATTATATTCAGTCGTTTAGAGACGCTATCGCTGGTAAAATCTGGCCTGTTACCGTGAGAGAAGTTCAGTTTAAAGACTACTCGGATGCAGAAACGCCGTTGGAAAAAGAAAGCGAAACACACACCGCAGGTATTAATAGTTTTATCTTTTTCGCCAAAGTTTTTAGCAACGTAATGGGCTTGTAAACTTTGACAGTGCAACATGGCTGCAGAGATACAGTGAGTCATGTTTTAGGAGTTTTGCATGTCAGCTGCTCTTCTGCTCTTTTGCATCGGATTTGACTGTTCAGGGTTTGTGAGAAAGAGTTCATGTTCTGGCTGTTAATGTTCATGTACAAGTAATTTGCTGTTGTAAAGTTTTTACTGGATGCTATTCAGGTTTGTTTGCTCAGTCTGTGTTGACATGTTTGGCTTTAGTTAATTGTTAACTTAGTGGGCTATTTTAGTTCTGGTCTTTATTTTAAGTTTGTAGCTAAACATTTACTATCAGTTGTGACTGTTGAGCTTCTTCATTTTTAAGTGTAAAGTGTGACATTTGTGTCATATATTAAAATGAGAGACAAAAGTATGATTAAAGATTTCATCTTTAATGTTTTCATTGATAATGGAAAGTCAAATTGCTTTTGAATGACACGAAGATTACTAAATATTTATTTTAAAAAAATTACAAAATTACTAAATATTTTCTTTGAAATAATTTAAAGCTTTTTTTAATGATTTAATATAATAAAATCTGTTGTTTTTTACAGAGCTATATCAATACATTTCTAAATAGAAATGGCAACTGTGGTTGCCTGAACAATTTAATAAAATAATGTAAACATGTTTACAAAATAACATGTAAAGTTTGTTTAAAGTATAATAGACTATTTAAACAGTATTTTAACTTTTAAATACTTTTAAAATAAACTTTTTTAGTATTTATTTTTTCTTATTTATCCACGGGGTCTTAAAGTCTTAGGCCCAGTTTCACAAACAGGGATTAGATTAAGCTAGGACTAGGCCTTAGTTAAATTAGGCTATTTAAGCCACATTTATTAAAATGGCCTTAGAAAAATATATTACTGGTGTGCACCTGGAGAAAAAAATGACACTGATGTATTTTAAGACATCTCACTGCAAGTTATTTTGAGTTAAGACAGCTCAAACATGCTATTTAATCTTGACTAGCCTTAAACCTTGTTTGTGAAACTGGGGGTTAATGTCTTAAATCTCAAAAGCTAAATTTTAGGCCTTAAAGTCTTGAATCTACTGACATATTCCCCCGGTTTCACAAACAAGGTTTAAGGCTAGTCAAGATTAAATTGCATGTTTGAGCGATCTCAACTCAAAATAACTTGCAGTGAGATGTCTTAAAATACGTCAGTGTCATTTTTTTGTCTCCAGGTGCACACCGGTAATGTATTTTTCTATGACCATTTTATAAATGTGGCTTAAATAGCCTAATTTATCTAAGGCCTAGTCCTGGCTTAATCTATGCGCTGTTTGTGAAACTGGGCCATTGTGTTGTAGGTCTTAAATCTTTTTTAACAGGTCTTAATTTCCTTTGTTTATGTATAGCTACCCATTCTGGTCATTAACACCCTTACAATCACCAACAATCCCAATCTCAATAAAACCTTTAACTTTTTATTTAAAAATAGCCTTTAATTACTTTCCTTACAGTAACATTTGTTTAAAAGTACTTAATTTATTTACTGCTAATGATAGTGACCTGACATGATGTTTTTTTTTATATAAATTATTATTAAATAATAATAATTACTAGATCGGGCAAGTGAAAATCTTTTCCAATTGGGATATTCAAAAAAATTAGCATTTAGCCCTGTATAAGTCTAAAATTTCATTCATAATGGTCTTGATTTTAACTTTGTGAAACCGGCAGAAACCCTGATTTTTTTCTTTTATAAATTTCTGTTGATTACCATAAAAGGTGTTAAAAGAAAAAAGTTGTTTTTCCAAGAAGTTTAGAGTAAGTTTCCCGTAAGGAGATGAAGGTAAAGTTGGTTTTATATTAGGATATTTAGACTTTCTCCTTAATATAATTTCAGAAAAGTATTCTTTGCAAATTCTAAATAGTGAAATCATATTAGCAGCCAACCACCATCAAAGTACAACACTGTTTACAATGAGATAGTGCTAATGTTGTTTTGAAGTCATACTTGCATGCTAATTCTGACCGAATATTCAAATTAGCATGGTAAACAATATAGAGACAGTTCAATGAACGAATGTGCGAATATAAAACCAACTTTATCTCAATCGTAAGGAGTAAAAAGTCATTCACACAAACAAATCATCATCATCATTGTAACACACAATGCAATACATATTCATTGAACAGTAGTACATGTAAAACAAAACCCAAATACATAACTAAATTATCACTACAAAGTTATTTAAAAAAATACCATCAAATCTGAAATATCACACAGAAAATTACATGAATGTTAGTTTAGTTTTTCAATAAAACTTGAAAATAAATTACTTGTTTTTTGTATTATTGTATATTTTACTTTAAAATCATATTTGAGCAGTACCAGTGTTATGGATGTGACATTTGCAGCAAAAACTCAAAACATAAATTCACAGAGAAAGTATATGTTAACATTATATTGAAACATCTGTTATATTTTCCAAAACAACTAACCACAGAGTTTTGCGACCAGAAAAATATAAATCTGTAAACATGTTTTGTATTTTAAATTAGGAAAATAAACATCCGTTACGGATGTGACCAAAAAAGTATGCGAGTTTACAATATACAACATACTTTGTAGAAATTCTGTGAATTAAACTACACAGCCCAAAAGAAAGAATGCTGATCAAAAGGATGAGTCGGCTCACTAAACAAAATGTATTGATTTTATTTTATTTAATATTTTTGCATTTATGAGGAAAAAGTGTCGTTATGAATATGACCGATGTGAAATTGACACTTGTGTGACTTTGGTAAATCAAATGTAATAGTTTTGAAAACATTGACAAAGGGATTTTGGAGTATTTCTAAAGTACTGTAAAATACTTGTTTACACAAAAAACATAGAAATAGTTTCTGTATTTTGGTGAAAACTTAATTTTTTTTCATGGCAAGGTTGACGTTTGCATGGAATTACTCGTTCACTTTTTGCTTAATTGTTGTACACTATTTCTGTCTACTTAATAGAGAAACATGTTTGTTGTTACAGGTTTTTTCTAGGTGGTTTTACAGTAATTTATACTTGTTTATTTCTTTACATGGACCAACAGGTTAGTCAATGGAAATCCATTGGTTAAAAATAAACTGTGGGAACCCTGCATATTGTATCAGCACTGATAGACTAGGACCCTCCCACACTTGAAACAGTCTGTGTATAGACTGAATTGCAGTTTTGCAAAGAAGCCTAAAGGCTGTGAACACTTGCATTGACAACACACTCAGTGTTATGTATTCCTGTCACTGTGGGCTGTGAGTCAGTTTAATTGCAGAGACTAATTAAGCCAGAGGACTGCTAAAGGAAGTATGATGGTATGCTGTTAGATGATAGTCAGTCATGTTTCATCCGGTTAGCAGTTTTTCTATATTATTTATTTCACAGTAAATGTTGGCTATTGGCCAATAGTGGGGCAGATGCATCCATCAAAACATAATGTTCCAACATAATACAAAAATTAAGTAGATTGCCTGGAAAGTAGGGCTGCAATATATAGCAGAAAATTGTTATAGTGATAATAATACTTGAAAGTTGCTTTGAATAAAAGTGTCTGATAAATGAGGGAATGCAAATGAAATGTATGCAATTGCCATATCACATAAATGATATTTATTTTATATGGCACGCATGTGTGTTTTGCATGCATAGGTTGTTTATGCACATTTGACTAATCAGTTAGGGCCTTTATATCTAGTAGGTGCTGTAAATCAATTATTTAACCCACCCAAAGGTGAGCAGAGAGATAAAAATAAATACTAATCATAGTAGGGCTGCACGATATTGGAAAAATCTGACATTGCGATATGTAGTTTTTCTGCTATATATACATATATACAGTTGAAGTCAGAATTATTAGCCCCCCTTTGAATTATTATAATTTTTTTTTTTAAACTTCCCAAATGATGTTTAACAGAGCAAGAACATTTTCACAGTATGTCTGATAATATTTTTCTTCTGGAGAAAGTCTTATTTGTTTTATTTCGGATAGAATAAAAGCAGTTTTTAATTTTTTAAAACCCAATTTAAGGTCAATATTATTAGCCCCTTTAAGCTATATTTTTTTTTCGATAGTCTACAGAACAAACCATCACTATACAATAACTTGCCTAATTACCCTAACATGCCTAGTTAACTTAATTAACCTAGTTAAGCCTTTAAATGTCACTTTAAGCTGTATAGAAGTGTCTTGAAAAATATCTAGTTAAATATTATTTACTGTCATCATGGCAAAGATAAAATAAATCAGTTATTAGAAATGAGTTATTAAAACTATTATAATTAGAAATGTGTTGAAAAAAATCTTCTCTGTTAAACAGAAATTGGGGGAAAAAAAAAATAGGCGGGCTAATAATTTAGGGGGACTAATAATTGTGACTTCGCTTGTGTGTGTGTGTGTATGTGTGTGTGTATATGTGTGTGTATATATATGTGTGTATATATATATATATATATATATATATATATATATATATATATATATATATATATATATATATATATATATATATATATATATACACACACACACACAGTATATATATATATATATATATATATATATATATATATATATATATATATATATATATACTGTGTGTGTGTATGTATAAAAAATTCTGATAAACTCAGAGATAAATTCTCTGAGGTCTACTTTATATATACTTATAATTTTTTATATATATGTAAATATAAAACATCTTATAGTACAAGTAATAAGCCGTTTTCACACACACACTTGTGTTGCAACTACTGGATTAAAATCTAGTTGGCATTGCCTCATCTATCATTATTGAGTCTTTCTGAAAATGCTGCATCAAACTGTGTCTAGTATGGGTATGTCAGAAATCAAGCAACGTTTGATTTCTCAATTCACAACTTTTGCAATCCCCTCACATGTGATTTTAGTACTCTAGGCCAGAGGAGAGTAAAATGCAAGGATTTTACTGCTGTGAAATTGCCACAGTGCAGGAAATGGCGTTGCACCATCAGTTCACAACCTTTAATCAGAAACATAAAGGGATTTCTGTGTGCTTTCGAGTTGACACTTATCAAAGCGGCGCAATACCGATGGTAGCATGTAAGCCTATTTGAATAAATGGATTAAAAAACACAGAGGTAAAAACAAATGAAGCTCATCCTTGTGTAAACCGTATCTGACTGCAGGAAATCATATTTCTGCATTGTTTGGCGCTTAAAATAAAGCACCGCTGCTGTGTAATGGGAATCAATGATAAAAGTTTTCATATTTAAAGGAATAGTTCACCTAAAACTGAAAATTGTGGAGGAGCTCCAGATGGAGACTTTTGGTTTGTGTTTTTACTTCTGATTAAAGTTTTTGCACATCCGCTGGTTCCCACATTTGAATGTGCGTGTTTGAGATACTTACAAAACAGTAAGTTAGCATTACAGGTATTTCCGGTGTAAACACCCACAAAGAAACTCGACACAGAGGAACGTACAATAATACATTACCTGACAAAAGTCTTGTTGCCTATCCAAGTTTTAGGGACAACAAATAATAACTTGACTTCTATTTAGTTGATCATTTGGTATCCGAAGTGGCTTATTTTACCAAAATAAAACATGATCATGATCATGACAGAAAGGTCTGACTTTGCTTAGACAAAAGTCTTGTCACTTAACAGTAATAATGTACAGTACAGAATATAAAATCATGGTGCAGTAGAAAAAGAATTAATATTGTGTATGACTCCCATGAGCTTGGAGGACTGCATCAATCTCTGCAATGACTCAAATAACTTATTATTAAAGTCATCTGGAATGACAAAGAAAATGTTCTTGCAGGACTCCCAGAGTTCATCAAGATTCTTTGGATTCATCTTCAATGCCTCCTCCTTCATCTTACCCCAAACATGCTCAATAATGTTCATGTCTGGTGACTGGGCTGGCCAATCCCAGAGCACCTTGACCTTTTTTGCTTACAGGAACTTTGATGTGGAGGCTTGAAGTATAAGGAGCGCTATCCTGCTGAAGAATTTGCCCTCTCCTGTGGTTTGTAATGTAATGGACAGCACAAATGTCTTGATACCTCAGGCTGTTGATGTTGCCATCCACTCTGCAGATATCTCGCACACCCCCATACTGAATGTAACCCCAAGCCATGATTTATCTTTCACCAAACTTGACTGATTTTTGTGAGAATATTGGGTCTATGTGGGTTCCAGTAGGTCTTCTGCAGTAGGTGTGATGATTGGGATGCAGTTCAATAGAAGATTAATCTGAAAAATCTACCTTCTGCCACTTTTCCAAACGATCAACTAGAAGTCAAGTTATTATTTGTTGCTCCTACAACTGAGATCGACGACAAGTAGTGGAGTAAATATAAATATATTTTATGTATTTTATTATACACATGGTAAACAAACTACAGTCATGAATAAACACAATGGAGCAAATTTTAAATTGACATACACACATAGTGCTTTATGGGGAGAGTCTAGAGTCTCTTCTGAGAGTCAGAAATTGATTAATCAATGGTAAAATAACATTGCATGGTTTTAATCATATAAATTATTTAATCAAATACATTTTTATTAAACTTATTTATGAGCTATTAAAGTCTCTTCACAGTCACAAGCCTTAAAAACACATGCAGATGATAAACGCTCACTCTATTGTGGTTAAATTCTGCAGTGTCTTCACAAATTTCAATTGTTTTGTTCTGCGGTTTCTGGTCAACTATAATGCCAACACAACATTGCATATCTTGCGATGTAAATATTGCAGACAGACACATTGCGATATCGATACTGAAACAATATATTGTACAGCCCTACTTATCAACCCCAAATGCTCAGTGTTGGAATTTTCAGACGTCATCTTATTTGTAAATCTGCATGTGGTCCCAAAACAATGAGATAATGGTCCGGCGTTTTTGTTCAGCGCCTCTGGTCCCTCATTAAGAGAGAGGAGCGGGTCTGAAGGATGAGTGGGCCGCGCCGATGCCGGGCTGGAAGCACAGGGAGTCCATTAGCATACATCTGCACTGGCTTTAGACGGACGTGGGAGGCACAAGACGCGTCCTGCTTTTTCTCTAGATCACCCCCAAAGATGAATGGGATGCGTGGGTGTGTTTTCATTACTGAGTTAAGACTAATTCCTTGGTGCATTAGCCAGAGCTATGCTGTGCCAATCCAAGCGGTCATCTGCGGATGCCAGTGCAGGTAGAACCAAAGTTGCTCGTGCTCTGGTCAAATGCTAATTTTTTTTTCTGTAAAACTGCTAGTGTAAGAATTAGAGTTAGGCCTGCACAATAAATTGGTAAGTTCACAATGTGCACATCTGCTAGGGCTGCACAATACTGGAAAAAACTGACATTGCGATATTTTGTTTTTCTACTATATACAGTTGAAGTCAGACTTATTTTAATAGATATATTTCAAAATACTAGTATTCAGCTTAAAGTGACATTTGAAGGCTTAACTAGCTTAATCAGGTTAATTAGGCAAGCTAGGGTATGCAAGTCATTGTATAATGATGGTTTGTTCTGTAGATGATCGGAAAAAAAATATTGCTTAAGGAGGCTAATAACATTGACCTTAAAATGGTTTTTAAAAAAGTAAAAACTGATTTTATTCTAGCCAAAATAAAACAAATATGACTTTCTCCATGAAGAAAAAATATTATAGGAAATACTGTGGAAAAATTCCTTGCTCTGCTAAACATTGTTTGGGGAAAAATTAAAAAAAAGGGCTCAATCTATTCTATCTAATAATCAGTATCATATTGACATTGTAAGACACCTAGTACACTATAATGAATGTACAAACACATTTTTGAATTATGTAAAATTTCATCTTTGTTATCGTTATTGGCAAAATAACCCTCCCCATCCAAAAAAAGAGAAACAGTTAAAGTCAGAATGGGGTATACTGTATGCACACGTACTGTATGACTTTTAATTTCTTTCAGCCAGCACCAGGGCTTCCAGTAAATTGTCATCCCATTCAAAATCGCTGCAATTTAAGATTTTTTATTTATTTTTAAAAACTTCACTGCCTGGCTGAGATATGATATAAAGTTGGTCTCAGACCAAACAAGAAGCACTGCATTAAATTATATTTTCTGCACCATGTCTTTAAAATATTTGTCTCTTTTTAGGCTTTAACAATCAAATCAATGCTTAAGTCTATTTAACTGATTATATTTGACTAACGTTACAACATCAATGCTGTAAAAGGAACCTTATGAAATTAAAAATCGTCACTTAAAGCTTTCACCGAAAGTTCATCGTTTTCTGAGATGTACTATCTGTGCACATAACCCATTATTAGCCTCCCTGAATTATTAGCCCCCTGTATAATTTTTCCCAATTTCTTTTTAACAGAAAGAAGATTTCTAAACATGATAATTTTAATTACTAATTTCTAATAACTGATTTCTTTTATCTTTGTCATGATGACAGTACATAACATTTTATTAGATAATTTTCAAGGGAGTAGTATTCAGCTTAAAGTGACATTTTGAAAAAATCTTAATGCTTAAAGTGAAATGTTGTGTTGTAGATCTTAAATCTTTTTTTATCAGGTCCTAATTTTTTTTGTTCATGTATAGCTACCCAATCTGGCTATTAACACCCTTACAATCACCAACAATCCCAATCTCAGTTAAACTTTTAACTTTTTATTTAAAAATAGCATTTAATTACTTTCCTTACAGTAACATTTACTTAAGTTCTGTAAAATGATGATTTCATCTGTAGACAACTGAATAAATGTTGCTTAAGAGGGCTAATAATATTGACCTTAAAATGGTAAAAAAAAAAAATAAATTAAAACCTGATTTAATTCTAGCTGAAATAAAATAAATAAGACTTTCTCCAGAAGAAAAAATATTATAGTAAATACTGTGAAAAATTTCCTGCTCTGTTAAATATCATTTTGGAAATATATTATTAAAAAAAAATTTACAAGAGGACTAATAATTATGACTTCAACTCTTCATCTATATATTTTTTTTTCCCACACCCCTAATGTCAACACGATCCACCAAACTTCTTTAGCACAAAGAAAATCCTGTTTCATGATATGACCCCTTTAGTTAAGGGAGAAGTAACAGCCAGGGGAACAAACACAGCAAAGTTGCTCACTGAAGCAAGCAGCTGAAGCAAAAGGACCCGGCGGTTGTCACGGCCCAGACTGTCACAGTGGCTGGTGTGTATGTGTGAGAGTGTGTGTCTTTGCTGTGCCTGTAGTTTGAATGCTGCGTCAGGAGAGCTGCTGAACTCCACACGGCCTGTTCCTTTCCCTCATTAACACCCACCCCAGGTCAATTAATCAAACCCCGATACTGTCAGTGGCTCTGCGTGTGTCACCCGCACCAGAGCCTCTCATTAGCACTCACTCCAGGGTGACTAATCGCAGCAAGATCCTTCCATCCACTCCGTTATTGCTTTAGTGAGCACTATTTAGTTTGCAAATCGAATAAAGCAGTGGCTAAAGTCTGCCTTTATTCTGCTTCGCAAGTTCAGCTCTGCTCTTATACCG
>LR812534.1:54636441-54736441 GCA_903798195.1 Danio kyathit | reverse complement strand
TCATAACTAACTGTTTCACGAAACTTAATAAGGAATAACATTTAAAAAATGTGGTAAATTTCACAATGTGAGGGTGTACGCAAAAGACACTGACAACAGAACTGCCAACAGAAACTGTTACCTCGCTAGAAACTGATGAAAAGAAAAAAAGGGTTTCAGCGCCGTGCGCCTTATTCTTCCCTATACTGAACTTTAGAATAAAAAACAAAGATGACGTTCACCTCTTACCTGATGTCTTTGACAATACATTTTCTACTGTTTGCGAAATGGAAGTCGTAAGACATCTTCCCTATCCACCTTACTCCGAGAAAAGAGTGAACTTGAGGAGGTATAGCTCAATATGACGAGAAAGAGCTGAACAAAAAAGCAACAAACAAATCAATCGAAATAAAAGTGTACAAAAATCACCAAATTTCTCAAAGTGGGCAAAACTAATGCAAAATAATTTTGCCCAAACGAAAGTTAAGCAAAAACAACAAAATTCATAATCATGTTAGCAAAATACACGAAAAACGAGTTCAAAGGAAGATGCGCTCCTCCGCTTCAGTAGTTGGATTAGAGCTGAAGATCTTTGCCCGAGCCCGACGGGACCCAGCGGGAGTGCTGAGGCTTACCTGGCGCAGTAAATGAATAGTCATGTGATGCATTTCGATTAGCACGAGAAAGTAATCAAATCATTTGTTACAACATTAAAATCCATCGCTGCAAAGGTGAAACAAATGATGACAGAGAAGTGAAAAAGAGCGAGTTTTTGACTGTGGTCAGGTCAGCCGCCAGTCCAGAAGGAAAGGTTATTCTAACCGCCAAGGTATTTCGGCGGTCACTCATACACTGCATATTACGGTAGAGCGCTAAACAGCAACGTATGTACAGCAAGCTGTTAGGGAAGAGGACGAGGTCATTCGCTACATTGAAACTGCTGTCATGGAAAATTAAACGGATGTTCTTGGCAGGTAGAAGATGAACAAACAATCCTACCCAAAACTTGCAAAATTAGCCAGATCTGAACTCTGCATCTCAGCCTAGCAGCTGCAGTAAAAGGTTCGGTATGCAGCATCCTGAGCGCAGGACTGCGCTAAAGCCATTTACAGTGAATTCAATACCTGCACAAAAGCACATAGCCTAATCTTGGTGAGTAAAGGGTTTTTAAATTGTAAATAAATATTATTAAACCATAAAATCATAATGTAGACAGAGTATACAGGCTAATGTTGGCATTATTCGTTCGTTATTCAGCTTCCCCGTCGCCTTAATGCCAGATTGTGAAGAGAAGTGGCAAAAGAAATGCCGCAGAGCCTTTATCTTAATTTCGTTATTGCCAAATACCAGTCATAATTTAGAATTTATTTTAATTTAATTTGTTAAGAAAGACTTCTTTTCGTTGGTGTGCTGGCCAATTTAAAGGCTAGGTGTATGTACCTAGGTCTATTTAGAGTGCTGAGATGTTACGATGTTACAGAGGACTTATTTTATTTCTTTGTTCCGACTTCCAAGTGACCTATACCCTATGTTTGTTATGAATAAATTATGTTAAAACATATAAATGACTCATTCTTGAAAAAAGGCAAAAGAGCTGTGTACATGTGCACATCTGAATAATGTCGGGTTATTAACGGTTCGGGCTTTATAAAGCTGTCAATCAAAATGTCGGGCTCGGGTTGAATTCTGTCGGGCTCGGACCCTATCGGGCCTAATTTTTATGGCCCGATTACACCTCTACATTAGATAGGGTGGCGGGGCGCGTTTGCCGCCCTCACTATTATGACAGACCCCTATTATGCCAGTGTTGTGTTGATGTTGCGGATGAAAGTCAGTATGTTGGGTTGGGCGGCGGGGTGCGTTTGCCGCCCTCATTATTATGCCGCTCTAGGCGGCCGCCTAGGTCGCCTCAATGGACGCGCCGGCCCTGAATCTATTGTTCCTTAGCATTGCTGTTAAGATGACATCAACCCTAACCCCACAGCAAACAGAAACCGAACCGAACCGAACCGAACCGAACTGTGGCTCCAAAACCGTGAACCGAACCGAACCGTGCCTTTGGTGTATCGTTACACCCCTAATATATATATATATATATATATATATATATATGCATGCAATATCACACAAGTAGCAGCTGTATATCGGCACTGGTGGAGGCGTGCGTTGGCTCAAGGCTGCAGGTCAAGTGCTTTAGTGTCCCACCAGTGACTATATATAGCCACATCGCACTGCTACTCGTGTGATATTGCGTTTATACAACAGTTCGATGGCATAATCATCTATAAAAAAAAGAAAGTCAAACACAGAGAGTCTCAAAACCTATTTGTAAGAAGAACTACTTTCTTTCGCTATTCATTCACATCTGCGGCTGACCTCAGAACAGCAGAAAACATTGCTAATTCACAAACGTCACTTTAGCGCTAGTATTTGAATGATCCTCTAGTATAATGTCTTAAGTGTATACACGTATATTTATATACACACAGTTGAAGTCAAAATTATTAGCCCCCCTGAATTATTAAGCCGTTTGTTTATTTTTCCTCAATTTCTGTTTAACAGAGAGCAGATTTTATCGACACATTTCTAAACATAATAGTTTTAATAACTCATTTCTAATAACTGAGTTATTTTATCTTTGCCATGATGACAGTAAATAATATTTTCCTAGATATTTTTCAAGACACTTCTATACAGCTTAAAGTGACACAACAGGTGATTTTGCTCACATTTTAAGATTATAAGATTGAACGACATAAAATGCCATCAATTTACAGAGATTTCCTAGTATTGAGCTGCCATTCCACTGCACACGACATTCAGACATGATTGTCGGAATACGCCCCCTTGTGGCAGTCGCACAGAATTTTCAGGTTTGTCATGTACCATGGGAGAGAAGCTGATTCTCGCGTTACCCAAAATAAAGGAGTGGTGAATCAATGAATAGTAGAAGCTCATAGACCGCTAAAGATTTTGGAGGGAATGTGGAGACAACATTAAAAAAGTATTGTTTTTATTGTCAATTATGAATAGAACTGTTTTTTAATGTAGACTTTTTTTTTTCTGATAAAAAAAAATAACAAAAAGTACTGTTTCTCTTCTCGTATGCACAGACCTGCTTGGACAAAACTGGAATACATCAATCCAGTCGGCCGGTTGCATACGGTCTAGTCGCAGGAGTTCAAATAGTTGAATGTATCCGCAGCTCAAATCGGATTAGAATTTTCCGCTTACAGAGATGATCAGACCTCCACACAGCTCCCATCCTACTCTTCATTAGGAAATTATTGACTTCCGGTCACTTGTCGTTTGTCATGTGCAATGGAAAGACGGCTTTACACTGTTGCAGTCGGGATTTCACAATAATTTACCCCGAAAAAGCCAAAGCAAAGCAAACATTAGCAGGTTACTATGGTATAAATTACAACACTGCAACATACAAAAGAGAGAGACCCACTTAGAATGTCACTTGCCTGTTTTTAAAATGATTTGATCTGTTGTAGTTTAAAATTAAGTTTTTTTCCTCTAAGGGCTTATCATGTGGTCTCTGTTGCCATCTTGTGGCGGAACGTCAACCGTCTTTGCTCTGCTCTGTATGACAGGCTGATGGCCGCCAATGCGTTAAATCTCAGAAATTATGAATTTTTAAAATAGGCACTATCCTTATAAATAAACTCCATAGTTGCAATCGAAACAACTACACTGTTACCTAAAAAAAGCATCAAAAGTGCATTGTTGTCCAGAAGCTGCAATATTTATCAAACTATAATGAGTTTATTGATGTGCTGTCACTCTATGTGGGCGGAGAAATACACAAGCATGAAGAGGCTGTATGAGTGCTGCTATTGCAGAATATTGCACTGCTATCAGCCAATCAGATTCGAGAACCAGACAGAACTGGTGTGTTTGTGTGCGTATATATATATATATATATATATATATATATATATATATATATATATATATAGATATATATATATATATATAGATATATATATATATATAGATATAGATATAGATATAGATATATATAGATATATATAGATATATATAGATATATATATATATATATATATATATATATAGATATATATATATATATAGATATTCATTTTCATTCAAATTCAATTTCATAAATATATAAAGCTTTAAATACATGTAAATTTAGTCAATAAATAAATACTATTTTAAACCAAATTTAACATTTCAATTAAAATATTTGATTATTATTATACTACTTCTAATATTAGTATGCCAGTAGAGTATCTGGAACATATTCACTGTGCTCCAGATTGTCTTGTGGGAGGTTCTAAGACATAAGGAATGAGTCTTCTTCAGATTTATTGGCATGACTAAAGAGCACACTGGGATGAGACATGAAGTCTAGCTCTACATTTCCTTCAGCCGAGACGCCTTAACTATTCTTCATCTCACTGCTTGTGGCAGCTTTAGTGCTAAATCCATATCCACCATCGGGAAAGAGGGACAAATAATGCAGGTCAGGAGGAGAAAAAAATAGACCCAGAGCGCAGACTGGAGCTGAAAGATCAGCTGCTGTGCTGTAGGAAACAGTTCCCTCGGCCTTTGACGCTCGCTGGGTCTAGATGCTTAGTCAGAATTTAAAAGGTTATTGAATGGGGGGCAAAGTTTTATCCGCTGAGCGTCAACTCTGACTGCTTCTCCAGCATTTAGTCTAGACTAGTGCCAAATAAACACCGCTGGGACCGCAGCGCTTTTCACCAATCAATGAAGTTCAAAGGTGGCATCCATAGAGTCAGTGTTAATGTTTCATTTTCCTTTTGGTTTAGATCCAAGTTCAAAACAAGAGAGACAATAAGTATGATGATACATGTCCCATAAAGCAAGCATAACATTGTAGCCGGCAGCTAGCTCTCTGCAACTCTCACATGGTCACCCACTGAAGCTAAGCAGGGCTGCGCCCGGTCAGTACCTGGATGGGAGACCACATGGGAAAGCTAGGTTGCTGCCGGAAGTGGAGTTAGTGAGACCAGCAGGGGGCACCCAACCTGTGGTCTGTGTGGGTCCTAATTCCCCAGTATAGAGAAGGGGACTCTAGTGAGTGCCGTCTTTCGGATAAGATGTTAAATCGAGGTCCCCACTCTCTGTGGTCGTTAAAAATCCCAGGATGTCCTTCGAAAAAATAAGAGTAGGGGTTTAACCCCGGCATCCTGACCAAATCTGCCCATTGGCCTCTGTCTATCATGTGTGCAAAATGTGCACAATATGGCTGCCGTCGCGTCATCCAGGTGGATGCTGCACACTGGTGGTGGATGAGGAGATTCCACCAATGTGTAAAGCGCTTTGAGTGCTATATAAATGTAAGGAATAATAATAATAATAATTATTATTATTATTATTATTATTAAATGCATAGAAAAAACCTATACTGAGCCTGTTAATTAACAGAAATTTTTACAGGGCTGGACGATAATTCATTTTATTTAGTATCGATAATTATTAAATATTTTAACAATACATTTAGGAATATTAGGATTTTTTATTTATTTAACCACTTTATTTTAATTTATTAACATTACTAAGGCAAATACTTTTAATAAAACAAAAACATTTAAACAATATATCTTTATCTCTTTATATTAATAAAATAAACATAAGTGTTAAAGAGAAATTGATTAATAAAATGTTACAAAGTGTGTGCAATGGTAAAGGTAGGTCAACATCTGTAAGGTGTCAATACTAAAGATGCAGTAAACCTCAAACTCTGTAAACAAAACAAATTATATTAATTAAATCTGAGCTTTTAAATCTGACCATTATTATTTAAATTCATACTGCAACATTACAAATTGTGAGGTTGAATGACTATATTACTTCCTATGCTATAAATTTTTTTATATGGGGAGCAAGTGGCTGGGATGCACAAGAAAAGAAAACCAAAAAGCCACTCTGATCCCATTTTACATGTTATATTAACATCATTGAGTCACCACACGTCCACATGTCCTCCGGAGTTTCCCTATTGTTTATTTGTATCTGTTGTATTTAATTTTGTCATTTTTTAATCATATTACAGAATTTGCTTTCTAGAATCATCCCAATTGATCCAAAACTACTGTATATATACTGTATATCACAATATATATCGCAGGAAATGAAAATATTGCAATGTCAGTTTTTTCCAATATCATGCAAATATTGTTAAACTAAAGAAAGTAAGAGCCGATTTGTTAAAGAAATGAGAGGCATGTGTCTGTGCGCCAGAGTTTCCTTCCTTTTGCTGCTGCAAATAATGATTGCACAAGAGTCTGCTTTCCTGTTTAACATTTCACAGATATTTTCATTAGGATTATAAATCAGATGAGACTTGTGTTTTGACTATATTATGTAATGCATGTTGAAATACAAATACAGAAGCAACTCTTTTGGCCATTCAGTAATGCTCTTACAAACACTAAATGCCTTTTCACACAATGGATCATAAAACGATAATGATATAACTTTGAAAATATTTCTAGAGTCAACAGAATGGCATGTTTCACACTGCAAACTACAGTATAATAACAGCGTTTGAGTATAGCAACATCCTCAGACCTATTTATTCCATGTGGTGAATGACAAAATCATCATCTACTGTAAAGGATGAGCATTTAAGGCCACAGACAGTTAACAATACTGCAGTGCACTAATTCAATCAACAGAATGACACTATATGTAGATGTATACACTAATGTAGTATATGTGAACTTCAGTAAATGGAAGTCGTCTGGGATGTAAAATCCCAGTGAAAAACAGGCCCATCGGAAAAAAACCCAGATTCTAATTATTCTCACTGGATCATTGATACGTAATGATGATAATAAATTATAATATTATTGATAATAATAATACATTTTATTAAAAGTTGCTTTTCTAGCAACTCAAGGACACATACAATAAAACAAGACACCCCCGGCAGTGTTTGATTGGCCACAAGTTTTCCTATTGAGATTACAACAATTATTTTTTTTTTTTTCCTTATTCAAGTTTATATAAGCTTGTATTGTATGTGGGACTTTTATTTTGAAAACGAGGCCATCATTATAGAGCATCTCATCCCAGATCATTGTCAGGATGCAAAATTCTGCAAAGGAGGATTATAAATTTATTCAGCACCCCTCAAAGCTGCATAAAGTCTGTCTAACTGTATTTGTTTGCTAGTTTAATGTGTATATTGTGAAATTTGCTATTTATGTTTGTAATGAGGCAACAATATAAGTGTTCAGTGCACATTAATCTGTATGATATTAGTGCCAGTCCTAAGGTCTGATGTTTCTGGGGAATTTTTGCACTTTCCTAAGCCATAGATATCTGATAACAATTATTTAAAAGGGGTGGTACACAGTGTATTTGTATAATTAGGGGTTTTCACCCTATTGATAGGACAGTGAAGATGTACAGGCAGGAAAACAGGGCTTGACATTAACTTTTTTTAATCACCAGCCACTGTTGCTGGTAGATTTCCAACATTAATAGCCACTTGCCATTTTCACTAGCCACAATTTTGTTGTTGGGAAAATATATTTTATATGCATAAATTTGACTTTGACACGGTAAAATTACTTGATTTAGATTTTGTGTTATGTCCACATGCCTCCTCATTCATTTTTCTTTTTGTCTGTCGTGTATGAGCAAATGGGCCATAGTTTCATAGTGTTGTATTACAATTGGTTTTTATTTCACTTGACTTTTCAGAGCTCAAATTAAGGATTTACCAAATTTATCTCTGACCATACCAAACATAAATAAATTATTATTTTGTATCCACAAATTTTAAATGTGTTAAAACAAGCAAAATAGAGCTGTATACTATTTATTTAACAAAACATTTCTTAAAAAAACAAAAACAATTGACATTTAAAAAATAATTGCTGTTGTGTATCTCAAAATATGCACAGCAATCTGTCCTGACTAAAGGTCCCATATCACTACAGTGTTTCCTCTAGGATTTTTTCCAGCTGTGGCGGCAGGCCTTTCTATCTACCAACTTTTGGCGTTATTTCAATAACAAATGTGACGCAGTACTAAAAGTCGAGATCGGATTTGTGTAATACGAGCATGCAGATCTTTTTGCTTGCGCTAGGATTTCCTCTGTTCGTGCACAAAACTTCTTGCACGCCCTCAAATATACGCTGCTCAAGTGCAATTTAGCGTGTTTACGTAGTGAATTTGTCTCCAACCTTTATTAGATTTGCAAGGAATATTTATGAACGTCTCCAATAGACCTACAGAGTGGCATTAATGCGTCCTGAGGTAAAGTGAAACGGCTATTCTGTAAACTTCAGCAAGATAAAGTCTTTGTTTTTTTTATGCAGCCATAGACCTTTATCTATAAATAAAGTATAATTATGGAAACTTTTTTCATCTTAACTGAAAGCTATACGATGTGTTTGCTGGCCTCACGCATCACGCACCTGTCAGTCAGTTAGTCAGTCAGCAAGCATGTCACCTTAAAGGGTTAAACAAATAACGCACAGCACTACGACGGTTACAGAAAAGTTTGCGCTGTTATAATTCACTTGCCTTTTAATACGTTTTGGTGCGATTATAACCCGCTATTTTAAAAAAAATGACAATGTTTTGAATGAGAAGCTGTAATGTAGCCGTGGCGGGATGAATTTTGGCGTGGCGCCCCGCCATGGTAGAATGAATGTAGCGGAAACCTTGCACTAGTTAACTACTCATAAATGGGGAGTTAATCACATATCAAAGCAATGTTATTGTAAAAAATGATAAATCAGATTACCAAAAATATCTGTAAGCAAAAGAAAGCAGGTGAAAAACATTCCATGTGTGATAATGAAAGGATGATCACACACAAGGTTAACGCTAGGCCAATTAATAATCTGTTCAAAGAATGGTTAAAGCGAAAGCAATCTGTGCTGCTTGTCAAAAGACAAATCTGGAGCTCTTGAAAGCAGCAAAATTGTGGGTGCATGAGCATAACCTTTTATCTAGTCTATTTGGAAGAGAATCGATCACACCAGTTGCGTTTCTAGGCACGGTTGTTTCACGCAAGGAAACATGAGCACGCACACGTTTTAAACAGTCGTGCACATCACATCACCTGTGCACGTGAGTGATCATCCTCTCATTTGGTATTCAGCTGCTTTCTTTTGCTCACGCATAATTACATAATTAGTTTTGTCAGTCTTGCTGCTTCTCGATTCTAAGGTCACATTTGCACGCATATTGGGCCAACTTTATTGTCAAAGTCTGATTTTAAGAAAACTACAATTTAAAAATTATTTTCAACCAGCCAAAGTGGCTAGTGGTGGCGGCTGTCTAACCCGCCACAGGTGAAACTTACCCACATTTGGCAGATTGGCGGATGTTAATGTCAAGCCCTGCAGGAAAATCTGGGGAGCAGAGATGGGGGAAGGATCGGCAAAGGACCTCGAGCCGGGAATCAAACTCTGGTCGCTGCAAGCACCTCAGTGCTATGTGTCGACACACTAACCACTAGGCTCTTGGCGCTCACTCCACAAAAAAAAAAAAGTTTTGTGTGCTCATGCTTATTTTGTAGAAATTCACGTTTTTTTTCCCCCCACATATCTTACTTTGATTATATACAGCTACTCAGCTAACATGAAAACGACTGTCATATTTCCTAGTTCCTCTGAAAGGCCCGCCCTCAAGAGGCTCTGATTGGTCAGCTAATATAATGTGCTGGTATTTGCGGATCGGCTCCACGTCACCAGGAAAACCGTCACCCGCTTTCAAACACGCGCTTTTGCACTGTGTAAATACTGTCAGTCTGTAGCTGTTAGCTGTATCAGTTTGTGCCTAAATCAGACAGAAAATGAAGAGCACACAGCTGAACCTCACACATGCTCTCTAAAATAAAATCTGACAAGTGTCTTTCACATATATTCGGAATAAGCATGTGTAATATATAAGCATGTTACAAGTAATATGAAACGTTCACATATCCTTTACGAGTTTGTTTTTTGCGATGTAGAACGCAGGGACGGTGGCCGCATAGAGAGAGACATATAGAGACTGCAGCGCTGGTGAAGATTGTGGATGTTTACAGGGGTTTGACTGATAAATATGAATTTGTAGCTAAATTGTTAGCTGTGCCAAACAGAATTTACCGTTGTTTACATTCTTGTTTATGTCTTCGCTACAACATAGCGTTAATGCTAGAAACTGTTCATGTAATAGATCAATTTTAACAAATAAAAACACTTACAGGTTGTGGCTCACAATCCACAGCTTCGTCTATTATGGTTGGAGCAGCTCCTTCTTTGAGGAGTTTCAGCCGAATCCAGCACTGAACTGGGAGAGATTCTGGAAGCTGTCCTTTGTCGCGTGGTGAATGCACATAACCTGAAGTGTTTGTGATCTCACTAGCCCGGATGCATTTTTTTGTAGTCCTCGAACTTTGTTCGCTGCTAAGCTAACTCTGTAAAAGCCAATGTCATCCTTTTCATTGAACTTTAAGCATCTTACATTCAGAGATGTTATGCTCACATCTACATTACACATCAACTAAAGTTTAAAATATGATATTGTAGTGGACCACCCCTTTAATGAGTTCTATGGCACCTTTGAACACTATGATAATTATATTACATGCTTATACCTTACACAGGCACAAAGAATGTTATATAGCTCAAACACGGGCTGGACAGACTCTTGGTTACAAGCAGTAATCCATTTATAATATTAAAGCGAGCATTTATAAGTCAACATTTTGTATTCATTCTGTATCTGAATGTCAAACACGGCTGTACATCACAAGTATCTCAGCGTTATGTAAGTTGAGTCATCCTCTGCAGCAAATGCTGTATCACGATTGCATTTATTTATATATTTATTTTTGATTACCTCTTATTTATCGGTATGGATGCTTTGCTTTTTTAGTACAGGAATTAGGGCTGCACAATATATCATTTCAGCATCGATATCGCAATGTGCACATCCACAATAGTCACATAACAAGATATGCAGTGTTGAGTCTGAATTATAGGAGCCAGAGAACACGTGATTTTTGTAGGGTCACTGCTAAGTTTATCATTTGCCAGTGCGTTTAAAGAGCCCCTATTTTGCATTAAAAAAGGTCATATTTTGGTTTTAGGGGTCTCTAACAACAGTCTGATATGCATGTAAGGTCAAAAAACACTTTCATTGTCTTATAATATGCTTTTATTTTTACATAATTATCCCAGAGACTCCCATATGAATCATTCAGTGATTCATTTATTCCCAAACCCCTCCTTAGCGCTTAGCTAATCTGCGGTGATTGGTCCGATGACCCAGTCTGTTGCGATTGGTTGACTGCGTTCAGCACGTGACAGAGAGAAAAGCCCACCACGACTATGAAATAGCAGCCAGAGAGTATGTGAGAGCCCAATGCAGGAATGCAATAAATCAATGCAGTTAAAGACCAGCATATTACTCTACTCTTAACCCTAACCCCAAGTAATAACAACAACACACATTCAGTATTAATCCACACAGTGGCAAAAGTTATTATTTTGAAAATTGTCCGCACCGCATCTGTGTAGGAACGGCTGATGGTGGCCATAGCAAAGGCAAACAGCAGAGGTTTGCCAGTTCAGAAACGCGCTTAAAATCGGTAAAGGAAGAAGCACGTATCACATTTTCAACATGGTTTTGGACCCAATATGTGAACAGCCCCATACAGATTTAACCTGAGAGATACAGTACAAGCACTGATCTATAATTGAAACGTGACTACAAGCCGAGCGGGGTGATTACAACTTATAACACACAATTAAACAAATTTTGCAAACTACACAAACGAGGCAACAATTTTAATGACACTTACATGTTATGATTCGGAGGAAAAAGAAACTGGTCAATATGAACTGTAAAAGTTACTGACAAAGTCCCTGTCAAAGTCTGACAAAGTCCCATAGTCTCTGCTGCTCCTTCAATAGCAAACGGCCGACGAATCCCGCGTTGCAGTGTAGGCTATTGTATCAATCGTCAGAAAAATGACAGGAACAAACACAGCACATGGTTGGCTATACTGTGGAATTGTTGTGAAAATTAACTTTAACCCTTTATTCCCCGCAGCCAAATCTCCATTTGTCAGTGATCATCATCTTCGCATCATGATCAGTCCCGTGATCCCCCGCGCCTCCGCTAGTGTGTGGAGGGAAAGCGCGTGCACATTTTAACGGATCTGGAACTACATATTTGGTGATGTACCGTATCGATGTCAATGCGATCAATCAAAAGATCCGAACCCAACTCGATTCATTTATTCGACTCTGAGTCAAATATTTACTAAAGAATCAATAGTTTTAAACATGCTGCACCTTTAGATTTAAACCTCAGCTGGATGTTTTCATTCACTTAGAGCTGTTACACACTGCATAGAAGGTCATTTTCAAAAACCCATAATATGGGCTCTTTAAGGCCTGTGACAGCATTTCATTCATTCATCATTTTCCTTTGGCTTAGTCCTCGATTTATCAGGGGTTTACACAGAGGAATGAACCACCAACTATTTCAGCATATGTTTTACGCAGCGGATGCTCTTCCAGCCGCAACCAAGTACTGGGAAACTTATTTACAAACACACACACACACTCATACACTACAGACAATTTAGTTTATTTAGTTTATCTAAGCAGCGACCTTCTTGCTGTGAGGCAACAGTCCTAAATTTGACTTATTTCTTGTGAAAGTGAAAACAAAACAATATTTCTACTTGATCAAAGAATTTTTGATATTTTGACTACAAATAAGACAAAGCAAAGCATTTTTTGCATTGTAATTATTAGATTTCTGTACCTGAATACCATTAGCCTCATCAGAAAACAGTCTAATAGACCTATTCAAACAGTCTTGTGAAAATATTTATATCGAAATATTTATTGCAGAAAAATAAAAGATCGCAATATCACATTTTTTCAATATCGTGCAGTCCTAACTGAAATCTATTGATGTTAAAAGAATATCATGAAGAAGAAAACAATATTTACAAATATGTCCCTTATGTCCTTAAAACATGTTATTAATAATAATTAATAATTCCATAGATTTATATAGCGCTTTTCTAGACACTCAAAGCGCTTTACACATTGAGGGAATCTCCTCATCCACCAGCGTCCTTCTGGATAATGCGACGGCAGCCTTATTGCGCCAGACCGCACACCACACACCAGCTGATTGGTGGAGAGTAGACCGAATATGGTATGGGGATGGTTAGGAGGCCATGATAGACAGAGGCCAGTGGGCAGATTTGGCCAGGATACCATGGTTACACCCCTACTCTTTCGAGTACTTGTTCGAAGGACATCCCAGGATTTTAACGACCACAGAGAGTCAGGACCTTGGTTTAACGTCTCATCCGAAAGACGGCGCTCACTGAGCAGTATAGAGTCCCCTTCACTATACTGGGGCATTAGAACCCACACGGACCACAGGTTGGGCTCACTAACACCACTTCCGGCAGCAACCTAGCTTTCCCATGTGGTCTCCCATCCAGGTGACCGGGCGCAGCCCTGCTTAGCTTCAGTGGGTGACCATGTGAGATTTGCAGAGAGCTAGCTGCCGGCTATGTTATTGAATTAGTGATGGTGCTTTTGAAATGGTGAGTAAGGGTGAGTAAATAATATAGAATGGTCTTTTTATGTGGCCTGTCCCTTTAAGACAGTGAATCAGATTGTTTGTTCATTGTTGCCTAAATGAAGCAGTTTTGCTCTACAAATAACAAAGTCTCCCTATTGCTAGTCATCACATTCCACCATTGTGTGTTTTGGACTATGTGTGTGTGTTTACCACCTGCTTATTATGATGGGGCACTTGTTTCCAGCCCCATTCTGAGCAGTAAATGAGAGTGGTCTAAGAATACCATCCGGAAGACCACTGCAGCTGCCGCTAACACAAGCCTGGTTGTTTTCTCTGTCCCGCTGATGTTGCTCGCATGCATTCTGTGTCTTTGTGTGACAACAACAACAAATGCTGAAAAAAATGTTCTTTAACCGAGATTGGAGTGTCAGTTTAACAATCGCTTTATTTATTTTTTTGCGGTCTTTGCTTGCCGTTATTTTTGCTCATTCACTGGGTTTCTGATCTCAAACTCTGTTGAACTGTGTTGCACATAACTCGACATCATTGCTCAGACCATGCAACCATGAAAGATGCTTGGGAAAGCTGACAGTTTTTTTTATGTGTACACTGTTAACAATTTCCTGTACAATCTACAGTAACCTACTGTAAATAAGATGCAGCAAAAATACTGTATTCACACTGACAGCACCATTTATCTTGCTCTATATGTATTTACAGAATTTTATATACAGTGGGGAAAGTAAGTATTGAACATGTCATGTTTTTTCATGGGAGTAATATTTCTAATTTGACATGGAATTGAACCAGATTTTTGTAAAAACCCAAACAATACAAACATAAAAATAAAACAAAACAATCTAAAAATGTATTATGTGTAATAACAAGGAAGGCTTTTTTGGTGATGGCAGCTTAAAGACGCCTCTCATATGGAGAATGAATTCACATGAATTGTTCAGATGTGAGCTTCAACAGAGTGTAAAAATCTTGATGGTTCTGTGGGTCTCAACTATAAAATCTGAGCTTTATTTAGTATTTTATATTGGATTCAGATCAGGTGATTGGCTTGGCCATTCTACAGCTTGATTTTCTTTTTCTGAAAGCATTTGAGAGTTTCCTTGGCTGTGTTTGGATCATTGTCTTGCTGAAATGTCCACCCTGGTTTCATCTTCATCATCCTGATAATGTAGATCTTGGAGTGAAACGGCTATTATTAACTTACAACAGGTTCAATACTTATTTTCCCTGCTGTGTATTTTTACTGTAAAATATACAGTATTGTTTACAAAGCATCTTTAAAATACTGTAACATACTGCATAACTGTCCTATGGTAAAATACAGTTCATGTTCATTCATTCATTTTCCTTTTCGGCTTAGTCCCTTTATTATTCCGGGGTCGCCACAGTGGAATGAACTGCCAACTTATCAACATGTTTTTACACAGCATGTTTTTCCAGCCAGGGGGGGGGGGTGAATGAAGAAGAATTCAAATGTAACCAGAGGGCTAATAATTCTGACTTTAACTGTTTATCTGGTGTTTTTTTAAGATAAAAAGAGCAGTATTAATATGGGATTATTTGTAACATTGGACATGTCTTTACCTTTTGGCTACTTTTGGTCAATTTAAGCTATGCTGTCTTGCTAAGCACATAATTACACTATATATAAATATTAATTCCTGTAAAAAGATTCCTTGTTTTATTCTGTAAACTACTGGTGACTTTTTCTTAAAAAAAAAAAAAAAAAAAAAAAATATATATATATATATATATATATATATATATATATATATATATATATATATATATATATATATATACAAAGTGTTTCCTCTAGGATTTTTTCCAGCTGTGGCGGCAGGCTTTTTTTTTTTTTACACAGATCTGCCAACTATTTTAAAGACAAATATTACATGCAGTATCAAGTCGAGATTGCATACATGTAATATGAGCATGCGAATCTCTTTGCTTGCGCGCCGATTTCCTTCATGTTCATGCACAAAACGTCTTGGACGCCCTCAAATATACTCTGCTCAAGTGCAGATCTTTATGTGCGCTGTCAAATAAACACTGCTGAAGTGCGATTTAGTGCGTTTTTGTGTGTTTTGCGAAATTAATGCGTCCTGAAGTAAAGTGAAACCGCTATAAACTCCAGCAAGATAACGTCATTGTATGCAGAGCCAATGACATTTATCAATAAAGTATACATATGGAAACTGTGTTCATCTTAACTGAAAGCTACGCCGTGTTCACGCATCACACAGCTGTCAGTCAGTCAGCATGTCACCTTAAAGGGTTGAACAAATAGCGCACAGCACTACGGTTACAGAAAAGTTTGCGCTGTTTAATTCACTTACCTTTCAATATGTTTTGGTGCGATTATAACCCGGTATAAAAAAACACGACTGAATCTTTTAAATGCGTTGTAATGTAGCCGTGGCGGGATGAATTTTGGTGTGGCGGCCCGTCATGGAAGAATGAATGTAGGGGAAACCTTGTGTGTATATATATATATATATGTGTGTGTGTGTGTGTGTGTGTGTGTGTGTGTGTGTGTGTGTGTGTGTGTGTGTGTGTGTGATGCAAATAAGGTGTAAGGACTGGTGAGAGTGTTATGGGGTTTAATAACGCATGCCAAATGGAAAGAAAAAAACTTCTGCATTTCGCGATGTGTGTGTGTGTGGTCCTTTACTGACAGCCACGTGTGTGGATCTTGCCGGAAAATATGGCAAAAAGTCCTACGGTAATAGTTTGATTGCGTTGTTTACTTCAATAATGCCACTAATATATGCATACTCCACATGTCTTAATTCCATTTCTGTTTAGTTCAGTTATGACTTTAGTCGGATTAAGGTAATCAAAAATTGCTGTTGCGAGCTTATGTAGGCCTACAGTTCAAAATTCATGTTTAACTGAATAAACAGTTAGTAAACACAAGTACATCTTATTGAACATCATTTATTTTCATCACCAATTATCAGAGTAGAACAGTTTCTCAAGCAGTTTGTGATGCATTTTGGAAACGGGAGATGAACCCCTGGTCTAATGCACAGGGTTACAGGGTTGGAAAACACTGATATACTGTAGACAACAACGCAATAACATTGTTTTAATTTCAGAAAAGTTAAGAAATCAAGATTTGGTTTAGTGACCCTGATTAAACTGAAAATGTTGTTATCCAACCCAGTTGTCATTTTTTGGGGAAAAAATCTCTAAATTACAATTTTTTATTATTATTATTATTTTTGAGTTTTCAGACCTTTATAGACTAAAACAAACATTCTATTGACAATAAAACTCAAACCCAAACATTTTCAAGTGATGATATTATATCGAATCGTGATAAAATTTATGTCAGTAACAATGATAAGCTCTGGCCTTTTTACTCTGTTGATCTAAGAGCTAATCACACAGCAGAAATGTGCAACAATGGGAATCTAAAAGTGTGTTGATATTAGAGATGTACAGAATTTTCAGCCACCAAAAATGTATCGGCCAAAAATATGTTATGCCATTTAATGGACCCTCTAATTTTTATGACTTAAGTCATTGTTGGGATACTCTTTTAAATCTGGAAGCATTAACTTATATCGAAATATATATCATTATCGTTCAATATGGAAAATAATTATCGAGATATAATTTTTGCCATATTGTCCAACTCTAATATATATATATATATATATATATATATATATATATATATATATATATATATATATATATATATATATATATATATATATATATATATATATATATATATATGGTAAACAAAACTGATATTTTATTTACAATTGCATAATATGTATCATATTATGATTCTGCATATAGCGTTGTTCAGGCCTTCTGTACAGCTATAAACAACTCCACTGTTTTATCACATCTCCATGGTTAAAATCTATGAGTTTTCCTCCTTCGCTGATAACCGATCCTCAGTGTTGGTTTAATGTTGTTTGTGTAATAGCTGTGAGCTTTTAGAGCTTTTACTGCTTGAAATCACAAGACTGAGGTACACGTGTTTTTTTCTTTAATGAATGTACAAGTAGTGTTGCGTTTACAGACAAAATAGGAAAACGGTTACAGATGTATTTGGGTCAGGAATAATAATATTATTTGATTTACCAGTGAAAAGAAGAAGAGTACAGCTTGTGTCCTTGTCCCATATTTCCTACCTGTTACGTGACCATTGAACGCTAGTTCTTATTAGCAGTGGCCTTTTTGTTTAGAGCTCAAAATCACAATACAATGACTCTGTACAAAAACAACGTGAGCTGTCTATTTGGGAGGCGTTCAAAAACATGCTGTTCCTCCAAACGTGCCCTATTATGCTGTTTTGACCTTTCATATAGAGTACACTGACAAAAATAACTCTTACGAAAAAAAAATCTTCATATCAGGGTGGCATGATGGCTCAGTGGTTAGCCCTGTTGCCTCACAGCAAGAAGGTTACTGGTTCAAGTCCTGGCCTGTCATGAGACGATAACCGGTTTCAAGGTTTACCCTGGTTTAGGAAAGTTAAGGTTTTAAAACCGCCAAACTTTTCTGTTACACCATTTCTAAGGTATATACAGTTGAAGTCAGAATTATTAGCCCCCATTTGATTTTTTTTTTCTTTTTTAAATATTTCCCAAATGATGTTTAACAGAGCAAAGAAATTTTCACAGTATATCTGATAATATATTTTTTTTCTGGAGAAAATCTTATTTGTTTTTTTTTTTCACTAGAATAAAAGCAGTTTTTAATTTTTTAAACACCATTTTAAGGAAAAAATTATTAGCCCCTTTAAGCTATATTTTTTTTTGATAATCTACAGAACAAACCATCGATATACAATAACTTGCCTAATTACCCTAACCTGCCTAGTTAACCTAATTAACCTAGTTAAGCCTTTAAATGTCACTTTAGGCTGTATAGAAGTGTCTTGAAAATGTGTTGAAAAAAATCTTCTCTCCGTTAAACAGAAATTGGGGAAAAACATTTACAGGGGGGCTAATAATTCAGGGGGGCTAATAATAATTCTGACTTTAACTGTATGTAAGGTTTTTTGTTTGGTTTTTACATGTTTTTCACAACTATTTTATTTAGCTTTTTATGGCAACAGTATCTCCAGCAGAAAAGCAACCTCTACATTACAAGCTACTGGTCCAAAATATTTTAAATGTTTCTTAAAATAAAATATATTGTGTTTAATGGGGGGAGGGGGGATGGTTTTTTTTTAACTATTTATCTTATGTCAAGCACAATTAACTTGTCAATATCATGTAAAATGTGCTTAAAGTTTAACTTAACACTAAAAGAATTGAGTCTATATTTATTTAAATTAGTTCAGTAATGTCAAGTTCTTGTTTTAGCAGAAGGAACATTGCTTTTATTAATTTAAATAAATCTTATTAGTTACAAATTAATTTAATTAAAACACACATTTCCACTGATTTTAAATGTGTCATTTCACTTTATTTGAAACTAATTGAACCCAAGAGCAAATTAACTTTAAATGCTTCCTGATCGGGCGAGGCAGTGGCACAGTAGGTAGTGCTGTCGCCTCACAGCAAGAAGGTCGCTGGTTCGAGCCTCGGCTGGATCAGTTGACACTTCTGTGTGGCGTTTGCATGTTCTCCCTGCATTCATGTGGGTTTCCTCCGTGTGCTCCGGTTTCCCCCCCAGTCCAAAGACATGCGGTACAGGTGAATTGGGTAGGCTAAATTGTCCGTAGTGTATGAGTGTGAATGAGTGTGTATGGATGTTTCCCAGAGATGGGTTGCAGCTGGAAGGGCATCTGCTGCGTAAAACATATGCTGGAAAAGTTGGCGGTTCATTCCGCTGTGGCGACCCCGGATTAAAAAAGGGACTAAGCCGAAAAGAAAATGAATACATGAATGATGCTTCCTGATCTCAGAGCTAGTGTTACCATAGCTTAATGCTGATGATAAAAATACCAAGACCCAAAGCTTGAGTGCTGCTCTTCTGCAAGGTGGTAACCTCAAAACTTAAACGTACTCTAAACTCTTATTAATCTTCAAACTAATAATGAAGATCAAACTCTAAAAAGTCTTTCTCTCAAATTTATTTAATTAAATTTCAAAATATGCTCCTCTTAATTCAATCCCATGCAAAACATGCTGGGAACTACACATCCATTATGAGATGTCCATTATTAAAATGTACTTAACATTACTAGGTTTGCAACGATTAGAAAATATTTAAATATTACAAGTAAATGAATATTAATATTAATATAGGCCACAGTCATATTACCCTGCAGCTCAAGAGTGGTTACTCACTGAAGCTAAGCAGGGCTGAGCCTGGTCAGTACCTGGATGGGCAACCACATGGGAAAACAAGGTTGCTGTTGGAAGTGGTTTCAGTGAGGCCAGCAGGAGGCGCTCAACCTGTGGTCTGTGTGGGTTCTAATGTCCCAGTAAAAGTGAAGGGGACACCATACTGTCAGTGGGCACAGCCTTTAGGATGAGATGTTAAACCGAGGTCTTGACTCTCTGTGGTCATTAAAAATCCTATGGCACTTATCGTAACCATGTAGCCACCATGCTGCCCCCAAATCAGCAATTGTCTGGTGAAAATTTTAAGAAATCAAATTTTGAATCAAGAAGAAAGAATTATGGCATAAAATAACATGGTCATCATTGTGTAAATATTTTAAAAATAATAATATTTAATAATATCTTTATAATATAATATTTAATAAATAATATAATCCTGCACTATTGCGGATACATGCATTGCGATATCGATGCTCAAACGATATATTGTTCAGCCCAAAGTGTTTGATTTATTTGGATTCAGTTGATCTAGCATCCTCCCTTCATAGGTGGCAACACATATCCCTAGGTTTTGTAACAGACCTATTGTGTTACTGAGAACAAATGCATATTTATCCAAGAGATTTGTTGTATTTTTCTGATGGAGAGCGCCTCTGGATGGACACTGGCTGCACACAGAATGTTCCAGAACCCCAGAGATGGTGGATTTGGTGTCTCTCCGACACACATTGGGCTCTTTGTTTTCTTGTGATGTGGCAGCTCTTATCTCAGCGTGTGAAAAGCCTGTTTCAGACGATATAAACACACATGTGAGGCTTCTATTCCAGACAATTTCAGCTCTTTTCATGGAACTTATCTCTGCCATGTGTGTGTGTGTGTGTTTGTGTGTGTGTGTGCGGGTTATTTTTCTCTGTCTCTGTGACTCATGCATCGGTCGATACAAATATACTGGAGTACACAGACATTCATCTTTTTTTGCTATTAACTTTTAGAAATATAGTGAATATTCAGATAGTAATTATACTCCAATCATCAATTAAGTAATTTTAGTCTTCAGATCTAGAATTATTTGATGCTGTAAATGTGATATATTGTGTGTGCAATATATTGTTTTCATCTTTTGTCTAAAATTTGCAGCTTGCTATGGGATTCTTAATGGTTGGTATTAGGGTTGGGTGATGTCGACCAATTTGGCATCGTACGATGTCTAATGTGAAACATCGTGATGCACTATGGCATCGTCGTCATTGGCGGCGATGAATTAATTATTTATAAATAATTAATTAATTCATAACTAATTAATTATTTGTAGCCTACCGTTTCAACTACCTGACCCGCATGGTCTTTGTTTTACCCATAACCAAATCATAAATAAATAAAGATAAGTTACACACAAATTACTTCCTGTCAATAACTTTTTCCGCGGGACTCTGGCATGAATAGGCAGAGATATCTGTGTCGTTATAATGGTGTCGACAAACTTGTTTGGTAAAAAAGGTGCACAACCAGCAGTAATCTGAGTACCAACCAACAGTATCTGAGGTTTTCGCTAAAGTTACTTAGCATGAAAGCGAAAGATTGAAGCAGTGTACTGACACGGTGACGCGTTACCTGATAGATTCAAAAGACTGAAGAGTCGTTAAATAGAGACAAGATTAAATAAATATCACTTTTAACAACTATAGTGAGATGCGATCCAGCAGTACATCCTTGATAAACTATCCAACGTGCACTGCTTTTTGGGGTTTTGTGCTCAAAGCACCCGCTGACTGCCTGGAGCTCAGACATGCGCATGTGCTGCAGCGCATTCCAGAATGTGTGTGTGGTCACTCGATGTGCGTTTTCAGCGGTATAGTGTGGACGGGGATCTTTTCAGAAACGAAGCCTGAGTGTGTATTTTTCGCGAGTGGGTTGCTGCTGCGACGGGTGCGGGGCGGAGGATTGCGATGCAGGCTCAGCATCGTGATGTCTGTCGGCTATCTGCGATGGACGATGGCATCATCTATCGACCCAACCCTAGTTGCTATTAGAACTGCACAATATATCGGAAAATTATTGTTATCGTGACAATTAATAGTTTGTGTGATGTCCATATTGCAGAGAAGCGCAAAAAGTTATTATGTATTTGTATGTATATATGTATTTTATTTTATGTGGCAAGAATTTGTGTGCTGCATGTATAGGTTGTTTATCCAAATTGCTGATGAAATAGCATTTTGTAAAAGATAGTTATGTTATTCGAAATATTGTTATCGCAACACTTAACAACATTGCATATTTTCCCAGTATTGTGTAGCCCTAGTTGTGTTTTGTTTCTGGCTAAAGTAAAAAAATATGGATATAAATGGATATAACATTTCTATACAAAATATACGTTCAATATACAGTTGAAACCAGAAGTTTAGATACACTCTAAAAAAAGGGAACATAACCATTTTTTTTTAAAATGTCTGATGGTAAATCATACTAAACGTTTACTATTTTAGGTCCGTTAGGATTACCTAAATCATTTACATTTGCTAATGCCAGAACAATGAGAGAATTTATTTTGAGAATTTTTTATTAATTTCTAGACAGTCAAAAGTTTACATAGATTTCCTTGGTATTTTTTAGCTTTGCTTTTAAACTGTACAACTTTGGTCAAATGTTTTGGGTATCCTTCCACAAGCTTCTCACAAAAGTTTGCAGGAATTTTGGCCCATTCCTCCTGACAGAATTGGTGTAACTGAGTCAGATTTGTTGTTGTCTTGCTCGCACAAGCTTTTTCAACTCTGCCCACAAATTGTCTATAGGATTGAGTTCAGGGCTTTGTGATGGCCACTCCAAAACATTCACTTTGTTGTCCTTAAAGCACATTTTAACTAATTTGGCAATATGCTTAGGGTCATGGTCCGTTTGGAAGACCCATTTGTGGCCAAGTTTTAATTTCTGGGCTGATGTCTTGAGATGTTGCTTCAGTATTTCTACATAATGTTCTTTCTTCATAATGCCATCTATGCTGTTAAGTGGACCAGTCCCTCCTGCAGCAAAACAGCCCCACAACATGATGCTGCTGCCCCCATACTTCACAGTTGGGATGGTGTTCCTAGGCTTGTAAGCTTTCCCCTTTGTCCTCCAAATGTAACAGTGGTCATTATGGCCAAACAGTTCAATCTTAGTTCCATCAGACCACAGGACATGTCTCCCAAAATTATTCTTTTTCCCAGTATAGTTTAGCAAATTGTAATCTGGCTTTTTTGTTGATTCTGGCTTGTTGATTTTCCCATGTTGTCACACAAGGAAGCAGTGTGTTTGAGGTTTTCCTTAAATACAGTTGTGCCTCCAATTAACTCAAATGTTGTCAATTAGCCAATCAGAAACTTCCAAAACCTTAACACCATCATCTGAGCTTTTTCAGAGGCATAATAATCTTATTGTATGTAAACTTGACTTTCAAGAAAAGTTATAACAATTTCTCAAAAAATCTCTCTCCCATTATTCTGCTATTAAGCATAACAGAAACAAATTTGGTAATCCAAACTTACCTAAAAGAGAAACAGTTTAGTCACATCAACATCTGACTTTTTTTAAATGGTTATGTGCCCTTTTTATACAGTGTATGTAAACTTCTGGTTTCAAATGTATATACAGTTGAAGTCAAAATTATTAGCCTTTCTGTGGTTTTATTTTCTTCTTTAATTATTTTCCAAATGATGTTTAACAGAGCAAGGAATTTTTCACAGTATTTCCTATAATATTTTTTTCTTCTGAATAAAGTCTGATTTGTTTTCATGTGTCGTGTTCTCCTGTCTATTGTCTAGTCCAGGGGTGCTCAACCCTATTCCTGGCGATCGACCTTCCTGCAGTTTTCAGTTGCAGCCCTTATCAAACACACCTGCCTGTAATTATCAAGTGCTCCTCACGTTCTAAATAATTGGTTCAGGTGTGTTTGATCAGGGTTGGAGCTGAAATCAGCTGGAAGGTCGATCGCCAGGAACAGGGTTGAGCACCCCTGATCTAGTCCCACCCTATGTTTTAACCCATTATTAGTTTATCCTGTTCACCTGTTTGTTTGTTAATTATTTCTGCCAGTTCATCGTCGTATATAGTCCTGTTCTGTCCTGTCCAGCCCTGCTCTTCCCTGCCAGGCCAGTTTGTTTGTTTTGTTAATGTTTTCCCCCCTCTGTTTTTTTTTTTTTTTTTTTTTTTTGTTGTCTTACTCATATTTTGAGTTGCTGCATTTGAGTCCTCGCTCCCTTTCCCTTCCTGAAACTGTGACATTTGTTTTTAATGCAAAAATCACAATATCATCTCGAATCAGCTCAGATCTGCTTTATAAATATCATGACAATGTATTTCTGACTATTCTACAGGCACTCTAGATTCAGTGCCATGTACGGTACAGAAGAAGAGATCGGCCTCTGCTGCCGTTTGTCAGGTTCCGCTCACAAACAGAGGTGTAAAAGCACAGCATAATAGATGAGCATTCATATCAGTGGCCTGCTTTCTGTCTCCACATCTGAAATAGCAGGACGGCTGTGACTCATGCGTCTCTCTGTCACAATGTCACAAGTGCAGAACCTGTTAGCCGACGGATTCTAGAGTTAATGTGAAGACGGACGGAGCGCCTGGAGCAAACTGAACATGTGGAGGACTTGCTAACATTGCTGTGATAACCCTGGACAGGCGCACGCACATATCCAAGAGACTCGGATATAGATGGTAGCTGTTAAAGCCAGATACAAATGTTGGCGTCGCAGTTAATTGAAATTGATATTGATCTTTTGCACTGTGCTTTTATGCTTGAGATTTTTTAAAGTACACTGCCTGTTCTGTGTAGTGTTTGGCTGTACAGTTGAAGTCACAATTATTAGCCCTCCTGTGAATTTTTTTTTCTTTTTCAAATATTTCCCAAATGATGTTTGACAGAGCAAGGAATTTTTCACATTTCCTGTAATGTTTTTTCTTCTGGAGAAAGTCTTATTTGTTTTATTTCGGCTACAATAAAAGCAGTTTTAATTTTTTTTAAACCATTTTAAGGTTATTAGTTATTAGAGTTATTAGCCCCCTTAAGCAATATATTTTTTTCGATTGTCTACAGGAAAAAACATCATTACACAATGATTTGCCTAATTACCCTAACTTGCCTAACTAACCTACACTGTAAAAAAAAAATCCATAATTTTACGGTTTATTTCCAGCAGCTGGGGTGCTGAAAAAAAAAAGTAAAATAACGGCCGTTAAATTACAGAAATTTACTGTAAAATAACAGAGGTTAAATAACAGAAATTTTAATTTAAGGAAATGTTTGTAATTTAATGTCCGTTATTTTACTGTAAATTTTTGTAATTTAACAGCCATTATTTTACAGGGTTTTTTCGGCACCCCGGCTGCTGAAAATAAACTGTAAAATTATGGAAATTTACAGTAAAATAACGGACATTAAATTACAGAAATTTCTTTAAATGTAAATTTCTGGTAAATTTCTGTTCTTTAACCTCTGTTATTTTACAGTAAATTTCTGTAATTTAACGGCCGTTATTTTACGTTTTTTTTTTCAGCACCCCAGCTGCTGGAAATAAACCGTAAAATTATGGATTTTTTTACAGCGTAGTTAAGCCTTTAAATGTCACTTTAAGCTGAATACTAACATCTTAAAAATATCTAGTAAAATATTATGTACTGTCATCATGGCTAACATAAAAGAAATCAGTTACTAGATATAAGCTATTAAAACTATTATGTTTAGAAATGTGTTGAAAAAATCTTCTCTCCGTTAAACAGAAATTGGGGGGAAAATATACAGGGGGCTAATAATTCAGGAGAGCTAAAAATTCAACTTCAACTGTATATATAATATAAATTATTTATAATGTAATGTATATTTGACAGAAATGATCAATTATTCTGTATTTTATAAAATAATTAAATTTTTTTCAGTATTAAATGGAATATTCTGAATGAACTAGCCAAAATAAAAACGAAACTGAAAATGGTTTATAATATTTATTTATTATTTTATAAAATACTATAATTTTGTAAGACTTTTTATATTTAGCTCAATAGCTTACATTATACTCAGTCATTAAACAAAAGCCAATAAAATAATTACATTTTATTGACCATAAAAGATTGCATCGCAATGCATGATTGTATCAGCATTGCCATGACAGCATAGTAGCGCTATTGTAAGCAGTAGTAACGAGTGTAGTACATAGAAATGTCCTGTTGTTGCGTTATTTTAGAGGACTTTACTTTTGAGCATGTCTGGCTCGTAGATAAGTATACATGTACATGAGAAGAATATCCACAGAGCAAAATATTTAGCTATTTTGAACTTTGGTAGTGATGCGTGCATAAGTAACAACTGGAGTGGAATCAGCGGGCTGAACATTGCAGGGCAGTGCGGTGCAGTGTAGTTCATTTTTGGCTGATTTTTTTTGCAAAAAAATGCCATTTTGCGCCAATTTTATTTCATTGGCCAGAATTTGGTGCATTCCTAGTAATTTTACTATTAATCATTTTATTTTCATGTAAGTGAATTTATACAATGTATTAATATTTTTTTCCAGTGGTGGGAGACTTGGGAATAATATTAATTTGGCAAAATTTCTTGCAATAATGTGCACACATGGGTTGAATAATTTCTGTAATCTCCAGGTTTAGAGTTCCAGTTCCGTAAAAATGCTATGCATTTATTAATCGTCTCCTATTATATTGTAGAAAGGTCCAAAATATTTTATTTGTTGGTTGTCGCAGTTGCTACATATTTTATTGCGGGGAAAAATCATACTGTAACAAATGTGGCAAACAACTGTGTGCATATTTGGTCAAATAAGACAATATTGTATTGTTTTCTGTATTTTTAATCAAATAATTGCAGCTGTGCTGTGCATAAGAGACCTCATAAACATTGAAGAAAGATCGTTCCAACTCCAAAATTTTGAATAGTAATGTATATTTTATACATTTGCCCTCTAACTGATTGTCATAGCTATATTTTTGACCATTATGCCAATTTTGTCCAGCATGTAAATGCATTAAAATCTGCTTTCTGTTGATTTCTTGAACTGAAGCTGTGTGATATGTGACATTCAGAAAGAGTAAACATTTTACTGTAAGGGAGGAGGAAATATACAGTGGGGGAAATAAGTATTGAACACATCACCATTTTTCTCAGAAAAAATAAACAGAAAAGAAATAAACTAATTTATGTGTAATAAAATGAAATGACCAGGGGAAAAGTATTGAACACATGAAAAAAAGGAAGATGTAGAAAGGCAGTGAAAGGCCAGACAGCAGCTGAAATCTCTCAGTAGTTCATTAGCAACCCTCTGCTCTTCCTCATTGTAAATTAATATTAGCTGCTTCACTCCAACATCTACATTAGCAGGATGATGAAGATGAAACCAGAGTGGACATTTCAGCAAGACAATGATCCAAAACAGCCAAGGAAACTCTCAAATGCTTTCAGAGAAAGAAAATTAAGCTGTAGAATGGCCCAGCATATCACCTGACTTGAATCCAATAGAAAATACAAACTAAAGCTCAGATTTGATTGACGAGACCCCCAGAACCATCAAGAATTTTACACTCCGTTGAAGTCTGTGAAAAAATCACACCTGAGCAATTCATGTGACTTCATTCTTCATATGAGAGGCATCTTTAAGCTGCCATCACCAGAAAAGGCTTTTATATAAAGTATTAAATAGGTTTCAGTAGTTCAGTCCTTTCTCATTCTGTCATTTCATTGTTATTACACATAAAAGAAAAATCTGAAAATGTTGTTGTTGTTTTTTTTTTACCAAAATCTGGTTCAATTCCATGTCAACAGCTCCTTTACAAATATTATTCCTAGGAAGAAAACATGAAATCTTCAGTACTTATTTTCCCCACTGTATACCGCAAATTCAGATGCTTTCTTGACCCAAAGAATTATAAGAATGTGCAGTCAAGTCTTATCAACTTGATTTACTTCCATTGCAAGTAACAACCAAGACAACTAGTGATTTCAGTAAGCTGATTGCTTTTCAAGTTATCAGCATATTGGCATGCATTTAAAAATTCTGTCTGCCAGTACATACCCTTACCAGCTTTACATAAGCCAGCCATTGAAATTGACTTGCACAGAATCACAGGAAGCATGTTTTTCTCTCAGGTGGCAGCGTCCGTCTCAGTCTCCCTCACAGAGGTCAGGGTGGTCTCTGTTTGTTACAGCGTTCACAGCAGCGGGAGGCATCGCAAGGTGAAGACACATCGACTGTCATTGCGCTGAGCAGAAGAGAAAGAGAGACAGCGGGAAAAGAGGGAGGCAGGCGGGGAGGGCTAGAGAAAGAGAAACACACAGAGAGAGAGAGAGAGAGAGAGGGAGAGAGAAAAGCTGCGTTCTCCAGCTCGTTCACACAGGCTGTTGACGGATGAGCCGTCGGTCGAGGCTGAGAGCTCGGCAGCTTGTGTCAAGCTGAGGGGAGAGTGGAACATGAACATAATGAGAACCTTCCCTCGCTTGCTTTCAGATACCGGCCAGAAGAAGACGCCGGAGAAGAAGGATGGAAGACGGATGTCGTTCCAGAGACCGAAGGGCACCATCGAGTATTCCGTAAGTGGAAACATCAAGCTCCTTTCCCGTGCATGTGCTGTTTGTTTTGCAGGATCTCATCCCAGACACCCGGTGATGATTTTCTCATTTTCTATTTTTTTTTCCCCCCCACATGTAGCTGCGAGAGTTGTGCTTGTGTTTACATCAGGCTGCCATGCGTATGTCCTCTACGCTTATCAACATGCATTCCGACAGACTATTGCTGAATGACCTTGCTTTCTGCGTTTGCATTTCTATTGATTTAGCGTGCGCGTGTGCTGAGTGAGTGGGCGAGCGAGAGAGAGAGAGAGAGAGAGAGAGACAGTGTGAGCTTCGATTGTCTGTCTTAACAGCTTGTTGTGTTCTTGAAATGACCCTCAAATTCCAGCTGCGGGCAGAGCGTTTCTCTCTCTCGTCTCTCTCCCTAGTAACAGAGGAGCGTGTGGGTTGAGGCGAGCTCTGGAGTTCTGCCTGGAAGTGGAGAGAAACTGCTGGCGGCTTGAGCTGTCATTTAGCCAGGAGATTGGATTCACACCCCCTTTCCACCAAAATGTGGAGCTGGTGCTGGTGCTCATCCTGTTGTTGCATACCTTTGCATAGTTGTAAGCAAAGACGGTGACCTAGTCAGTCAGTGTAAACAAGGACCATTTCTGACAGACTCTACATATGACTGACTAGGTCACTGTCTTTGCTTACAAGTCTTATAAGTTCTGAAAAACATTTTAGTAGCCAAAGTAGGATGTTGTAACTTCAACTAATCTTGGTTACTTGGATTACACGCTATGGTGGCTCAGTGGTTAGCACTGTCACTTCACAGCAAGAATGTCGCTGGTTTGACCCCAGGCTTGGCCACTTGGCATTTCTGTGTGGAGTTTGCATGTTCTCCTTGTGTTTGCGTGAGTTCCCTCAGGGTGCTCTGGTTTCCTCTACAGTCCAAAGACATGTGCTATAGGTGAATTGAATAAACTAAAATGGCCATAGTAAATGAATGTGTATAGGTGTTTTCCAGTACTGGGTTGCAGCTGGAAGGGCATCCGCTGCATAAAACAAATGCTGAAATAGTTGGTGGTTCATTCCGCTGTGGCGACCTCTGAAACAGAGACTAATGAATGAATGAATAATAGGTGCAAAGTTTTGCTGAAGTGTCAGAAACACTCCATGTTGTAAGCATGCTGTTAAGAACACTTTCTAAAAATATACTAATTAAATATATGAACAAGAGTTAATGTTTGTTAATTAATATGTGCATAAATGAAAAGCATACTTCAGAATATTGCAAAAATAGGCATTTATATATTAATTTGACAGCATGTTGGATGGCTGTTCCATGAACAATGTGAGGACTGGGCAACGTCTCCGGTTCTCCTTTGAGAACTGAATTTTATACACACTACCTGAGAAAAGTCTTGTCGTCAATCCCAGTTGTAAGAGCAACAAATAATAACTTGACTTGTAGTTGATCATTTGGAAAAGTGGCAGAAGGTAGATTTTTCCGATGAATCATCTGTTGAACTGCATCCCAATCATCACAAACACTGCAGAAGACCTATTGGAACCCGCATGGACCCAAGATTCTCACAGAAATCAGTCAAGTTTGGTGAAAAACAATCATGGTTTGGGGTTACATTCAGTATGGGGGAGTGCGAGAGATCTGCAGAGTGAATGGCAACATCAACAGCCTGAGGTATCAAGACATTTGTGCTGCCCATTACATTACAAACCACAGGAGAGGGCAACATCTTCAGCAGGATAGCGCTCCTTCTCATACTTCAGCCTCTACATCAAAGCTCCTGAAAGCAAAGAAGGTCAAGGTGCTCCAGGATTGGCCAGCACAGACTTCAGACATGAACATTATTGAGCATGTCTGGGGTAAGATGAAGGAGGCATTGAAGATGAAACCAAAGAATCTTGATGAACTCTGGGTGTCCTGCATGAACACTTTCTTTGCCATTCCAGATGACTTTATTAATAAGTAATTTGAGTGATTGCAGAGATGGATGCAGTCCTCCAATCTCATGGGAGTCATACACAATACTCATTATTTTTCCACTGCATCATGACTTTCTATACTGTACATTATTTATGTTAAATGACAAGACTTTTGTCAAACCTTACTCTCCTAATTAAATAATTAAAATAATCAAGACATGATCATATTTTATTTGGGTAAAATAAGCGTAATCTAAAGGCCTTTGCCTTTCATATTAAATTATTAATTGTTGTCTTTAAAACTTGGATAAGCGAGAAGACTTTTGTCAGGTAGTGTATGAGATATAACAAGATAGACAAATATAATTAAATATTTACTCATTGTTTAAATAAACATGTGTTCTGTTCAACAATGCTGAATATTTTATTCAAAACTCTTAGATTTTTTTTATATGAAAAATAATTAGCTATTTTAGTATTTTTAAATGCATTTTTTTGTGATATCAGGCTTAATTTTCAGAAGTTTTGTTATTTTAAAATGCTCAAAGACAAAAAAATTATATACAGAGGGAAAAACATGCTTCCTAGAATTTTTGTGAATGTATTTTTTTTTCAGATTTCACTAATGAATTTCATTTGTAACATTCCACTATTTGTCAGTATGCTAATGAAAAAAAGGATACAAAAGAAGCAAAAAACAAATCCAAACTAGCTAGTTGTTGGACTACTAGTAGATCAGTCAGTCATAAATCCATAATAAATCACTTCCACATATTTTTTAAATCACGAATGGCTTTCATTGCTGCTAAATAAAAAAAAAAATCAGAACAGTTCTTCAGCATAAAATTGGAACAATAATAATCTGTTCAGACTAACTGGCATCAGCACCCTATCAGTGGAAAAAGGAGCATCTGACTGCGTTCATGCCTGGCATCAGACAGACATGGAATGGGATGCTTGTGTAGTTGACATGCTCGGCTGCCGCTGCTTCTGTCGCACTTCTGCTTCCAGACGCTTCTGCTCTCCCCTCGGATCTGTGCAGGTGTCTGACACCAGTCTCCCTCCACAACGTGCTGAAGATCCATCTCTGTCGGCCCTAGTGATTGACAGGGCCTTTGTTTTCCTCCGAAGAGCGTGAAAAGTGTGCAAGACGACAGCAGGGCATTTGTCACAGGGCATAAACAGCGTGTCATGAGGCCATTTGTGCTTGTTGATGGGGGTTAACATGAGTGAGATGGCAGATATGGCACTCATATCTCAGTCTTCCAGCTTGCCATGCAATCTTTTCGCTCTTAACCACGACCGCTGCAAGATGGCGAGATGGGCAAGATGATTGGACGTGATGCATGAGCCTCGATACAAGAAGCAGATCAGATTTAAAGGTGTAGTTCACATTAGCCCTGGTGTTGACTTTCTTTGAACCCTTTTCCTTATTTCAGTTAATATATCTACGCTCAAGGCATTTCAATTCCCTGAGACCTTTCGTTCATCTTCGGACCACAAATTAAAATATTTTAGATAGTCTCAGAGCTCTCTCATACTTCATAGATGACAATGGTCTTATGCCGGGTTCAGACTGCATGATTTTAGCCTCGATTTAGACTCTCTGACAGAAAACGCAGACAAATGCCTAAAGTCACAGACAAATCAGAGCTCGTTCATGTGAGTAACAATCACACAGTGTGAACTATCAAAGAGGCGATCTGAGAGAATCACTGGTGAGTTGCTAATACCCGTCAGATATTTGGCATGCTAAATATCTGGAACTGTCTGTGATTCAAATCGTGATGTGTGAAATGTGTTCTGATTGAAAATAACATCCACGATTACCTACAGCCAATGAGAGAGCAGCATCCACTAGTATGGGTATCTGCAGGCCAGCGGGAGGTTAAGGGAAAAGTTAAAAGTGCTTCTTTTCAGTCTATTTGGACCCGAGAATTGGAGGAAAAACTAGTGGGAATTTGGCAGGAGCACCTGTGTCTGTTTGACGTGTCATCTGAGCAAGACCACAACCGGGTCAAAAAAGAAAATAGTTTAAGAGAAATTGAATAATAAAAGAGAAACTACGTGAGTCATTGTTTCCATGTTACTTTTCGCATGTGTTTGGTTGTGAGATGTAGTTTTCAGATCGAGACAGAGTTGTCTGGGATTCTCCTATTGTAAAGTCATGCAGTGTGAAATCCCCTGTCGCCGATCTGTCTTGCAGTGTAAACACAGCACCAACGGAACACTACCCCAGATAGTCATGCAGTGTGAAAACATCCTTGATGCGACTACTTTGAAAATCGTGCAATCTGAACTTGGCATTAAAATGTTTAAAGTCCAGAAAAGGAGACAAGGACAACAAATTACAGTGGTTTAACTGTAATCACATGCTGATCCAACAACAGTTTTATGCACCAAAAAACTGTTAAAAAAAAATAAAATAAAATAAAAAATAGCTAAATATGGAGGATGAGGGAGCTCACGAATTTCCTTTAATATGTCTTAATTTGTTTTTATTTATTTATTTATTTATTTAAAGATGAACAAATGTCCCAGGGGACTGGAATGATGTGATGGTGAGAAATTAATAACATACTTAAAGTTTTTGAGTGAACTCTTTAAAGGGCACCTAGGTTACCCCTTTTTCCAGATTAAATATAAGTCTTTTGTGTCCCCAGAATGTGTCTTTAAAGTTTCAGCTCAAAACACCCATCAGATTATTTATTATAGCTTTCACTAGTTTGTATTTTATAGCTCTCAACAGCTTTTTGCTGTTTTTGTGTACTGGGCCTTTAAGGCTAGTCCTTCCCGCCCACCGTTCGAGAGGGGTCTGGATGCAGACCTGGTGCAGTGCAATCTGAGCTGCATCCGATGCTTTTTATTGCACTTACCTAACCCCACCCCTAACCCTACCCCTCACAGTGATGTAACTCGCTCCATTTGAGTGCATTATGTTTGATATTGCATTGTTGAGTGATGCAATCTCAGCTTGCATCATAAGGGCTGCATCCACATACTATTGCACCGTTCCCATGTGCCTGTCAGCGTGCCTCAGTCTCCGCCCTCTGCTGCCTCAGACAACTGACAGACATAAAAGAAGCAGATATCACGTAACGTTTGTGAGGAAAAACTACAGTAAGAACTTTACCAATGATTATTTGATGCATTTGTTGTGGAGCTGCGACGACGAGTCACACACAATGTCATTACAAAGTTCACGCATACACACAGATAGAGACACACACACACACACACACAGCGCGGACACACACACATACAGCGCACATTTAGCTTTGCACTGTCTTTGCAATCAAATGTGATAGGATACAGGTTAATATCCACTGCTGCATGGATATCTGTTATGTTAATGTACAAAATAAGCCTGATTTAACGTCCACAAATCGGATTGAAGCGTCTTCTTGTATAATTGTTCTGACACGCAGCTGTGGTGATGAAGTAAATCTAAAGTAAATCGCTGTAATTTATTACAAACATGCACTGTTTTAAAACATTTTAAGCTTGTAAAACTCACTCTTGATCACATTTGATGATGATTGATGATCGTAGCAAACTGAACAGATCTTTTATTCCCGGTTGCTTTGCGCACGTCCTGTCTTGTTGATAGGATTATAAATGTTACTACGGAGACATGTTAATATGCAGCTGTCAATCAATTCGGTGGGTGGGGGACCGCACTCCTATGTCATGTTGCGGTCGGTCTGAAAACCCCTCCAATTGGTCCACCGTTTTTATGTTGTTAAATTAAAAAAAAAAGGACTGGGTGTGTTTATATCACCCCAATATGACGGTATATATACACTATACCTACACATATGTCTGTCCAAACAGCTTGAAAAGTAGATTTTTCAACATAGGTGCCCTTTAAAAGAACCTATTTTTTAGCTTATTTTTACAACTCCCCTAGAGTTAAACAGTTGAGTTTTACCATTTTTGAATCCATTCAGCCAATCTCTGGGTCCGGCAGGAGCAGTTTTAGCTTGGCTTAGCATAAATTATTAAATTGTAATAGACCATTACCGTAAAGAGTCAAGCAATAAATAGGAACCCTTTATTTAGTGCTCATTTAATCGGATTTGACCATTAGCATCACACTCAAAAATAAAAAAAAAAACAAACAAACATACAGAAAATTTTATATATATAATTTTTTTTTTCTGTGAGTTTGTTTGGGTTTTTTTTTTTTTTGTTTTGTTTTTTTGAGCGCGATGCTAATGGTCAAATTCGATTAAATGAGCACTAAATAAGGGGCAAGACGTGTTTGGCATGATTTTTTTTTTTTGCTTTTTTCATACTAATGCAACCCTAATTTTCACATTCTGTGCCACGTTGTTTAAATAGCAAATCCATTTGCACCACTTTGTGGACTCATGAGTGTGGCGGTCTATAAAAAAGACATATGTTAAGACATATTGTTGATAAATGGCTATTTTGAGGAACTGATATAGACCATGCCGTTGACCAACTGAAAGCTGGTCTAAAGTCTAGCACAGAGCGCGTTAGTTATGTGCCTGCGCGGGTCCAAACACTTAGACATTGCTTAATACACACAGGATGAACAGCAATACACAAATATCTTTACATATGAAAAAAATATTAAAGGATTAAAGTGTTACAAAAATTATTATTCACTACATAAATATAAAACCACTACCTCCATGCCTTCATGTCGGGGGGCTTTTTTCAGTTTATTCATGACAATTTGCATTTGTATAATGTTATTATTATTATTAGCAGTATTATTTATTATATGCATATTTACATTTGTTTTAATAAAAACAAGTTTAGATTTGCTCACTGTCTGCTTTTGGAGATGTCTGCATCACCATATGGGGCATAAGAACAGGACCTATGTTTGGATATAACTCATATTGACCACACTTTGTTATTATTGCTCATTTATTCGTTTGCTGGAAATTAGAACTGAATTTTGAAATAGTTTTGAAACAAATCTTTGCGCTTAACAAATGAAAAAATAAAAAATGTAGGCTGATGGATGTCTTCAGTGGAGTGTGTACAACACCGTTTCCTTATCCACGAAAGTAAAGGAGTAAAGTTAAGAGTAAAAGTAAAGTAAAAAGAAAGGCTCATTCTTTATCCCAGCGCTGCAGATGCTCTGTTTAAATGATTTTACGCAAATGAAGCTTTCAGTTTTTCTACTTACGAAGTCTGCCATGTAAATAGCAAATGCATCATGGTGTGGTGCAACTGACTCTTAAAGGGAAAGGGAGATGCGGCTCTGATTTGTTTAATGCACGTTATGCTTAAAACACACCCATAACTCATTAAGAGAATAAGCACAACCCTGTGAATAAGCACAAGACCATGCGCCAGGCCACAAAGCTTATTTTGCCATCCTTAAAATAGCAAAAGTAGATTCGGACACGTCCTTAATGCTTTTACGCCATGCACTTTAGACTATGCGCGTTAAAATAGATGTGTTAAAATAGTGCCTGTAAGAGATGTAAAAAATTTCCCAAAAAATTGGAGACTTCCTTTAATGAGAGTCTACTATTGTTTTGTACCCCATTGACTTTCGCTGTAAGAGCAAAGACGGTAATTCTTTATAAATTCTTCGTAAAAGTTTGGCCAAACTATGGCTTAAAGACTTGGAAAACTGCTTTGATGGCTTGAAATGTTGCCCTCTGCCATTGGTGAATGGCTGCATTGCTCTTTTCTCAAGAAGCGGTCTTGACCTCAAGAGGGGTTAAAGGAGAGCTAAACTATTGTAGCCCATCTGCTCGGTCACTAATAACGTTCCACAGGTCAGCAGTTCTAACTATTGGATGGTTTGTGGCCAGCAGCTGGTCTCCAGGAAAGAGCAAGAGAGATTGAGATCTCATTGGAGAGAAGCACTTTCAGCATCCTGAGACTGTTAATACCTACAAAAGTCTGATTCAGCTCTTGTTATCGGTATTGCTCTGATGTCATGCAGTCAATGATTAAAGCTTACAGTCTCATTATGCATGAGGCATACTGTGCAAAAAATCAATAGGATTTCTGTGCATATTTATAATTGCATTGATTTGGATCTAAACATCAGACAAAATGTGCAGCAGTGACTATTTTTGCAAGTGATTTGACTATATGTGAAGCTCAACTGCGATTTTATGAACTGACCAAAACTTATGGAGTGAATTTGAAGAGCTTTAGGACGTGGGTGCATGTGATCAGGCTCACCAGTATGTCCTTGACCTCCTGCTGGTATTTTCTAAAACAGGTTGTTGGCATATTAAAGAGACCTCTACCCGGTGCAAACTGTACTGTGGTGGTACAATGGGTTTAGATGGTATTTTTTACATTATCTGTCTGTTGGAAACCAGGAAATGGGGAAATTTCTTTTTTTTTTATTGTTAATTGAACACTGCTTTGTTAAAGTTGATACTATAAATTTGTAATCAAACACTTGAAATAGTCATTATATTGTTAACATTTTACCAAAATCAAATTCAAGTGGAGCTTGACAAATAATTAGGTTACATAAGATATTATTGGCTCAACTACAAATGCTAAACAAATACTCTTCTCCACTCCTTAAGTAAATAAGCATAAGTCTTTATTTGTATAGTATTTTGGAAAATAGTGTACTTAACAACCAGTTCTTTTCTTTACCCTTGTTTTGCAAACAAGCAGATAGAGTGCTAACTGTGCAATGCACTTACAAGGTTTAGTCATAAGCTCTGTTTTAAGGTGCTGTATGTAAGTTTTTGACTTTTCCAAAGCATATAAATACCATAATAAATTGTCAGATATTTAAAAAACATGCTAAGTGAACATACCTGTTTATCTGAAAAACAATGCTTAAGTCAGTGGTTTTTAATTAGCAAATCTTATAAATGTTACAAGCATTAAACATTGTATGTAAACATTGTAAACATTAGCTGAACAGGTTACATTGTAACACCATGTCCTAACAACATGTGGCGCAACAAGATTGCAGCAACAAGCAATCTGACTGTCTGTACCAGATGCGACACGACATACACATTTAAATTTTTGTTCTGGTGACCCGCGAAATCATATGGAGGGCAGGAAGTAAAAAACTGAATGGGACACAGAGGAAAGTTCATATTTTTGCGATTTATACATATTCATATTTTCCTCTAGGATTTTTTCCAGCTGTGGCGGCAGACTCTGTTGGGCCTTTTATACAGATCTACCAACTACCTGTGGCATTATTTCATTGACAAATGTCGTGAGCGCAGTACTACGAGCCGAGATCACATTTATGTAATACGAGCATGCGAATCTCTTTGCTTGCGTGCCGATTTCGTCTGTTCATGCACAAAACTTCTTGCAATCACTCAAATATACACTGCTTACGTGCAGATTTTCTTGTGCGCTCTCAAATAAACACTGCTGAAGTGCGATTTATTGCATTTATGTAACAAGTATGTTTCCAACATTTATTGCATTTGCGTGGAATCTTTATGAATGTCTCCAATGGACCTACCGAGCGGCATTAATGCGTCATGAAGTAAAGTGAAACCATAAATTCCGGCAAGATAAAGTCATTATCTATTATCTAATTAGGGAAACTGTGTTCATCTTAACTGAAAGCTACGTCGTGTTTGCTAGCCTCACGCATAACACACCTGTCAGTCGGTCAGCATGTCACCTTAACGAGTTAATATTATGCACAGCACTACTACGATTACAGAAAAGTTCGCGCTGTTATAATTCACTTACCTTTTAACACGTTTTGGTGCGATTATGACCCGCTATTGCAAAAACAACAATGACTCAATGTTTTGAATGAGTAGTAATGTAGCATTGGCGGGGTGAATTTTTGGGAGGCGCAGAATGATTGTAGCAGAAACCCTGATATTTCAAAGGAATTATAAATGTAAAATAATCACATATGTTGGGCATGATCCTTATATCATTAATATCGGCAAGTTTTCAACTGAACTGAAATATATTTGCCTGTAATCGAGGCGGTAGGTACTGTATAAGCTACGTTACATGAAAAAATACCATAGTAAATACTATAGTGTTTGGAAGCATACTATAAATAATTACTTCAATTAAAGTAATTATCTTGTGGCTGTGGTACAACATAAATGTAGTAATAAACAAATTATTCAATAAGCTTCAGTTTTCTACGCTATAATCACAATGCACCACAGTTTACACTAACTTTACAGTATTTATTACAGTTTATCGGTTTAGACTACAGTATTCTGTAGCATTCATTAACAGAGTTGTACACATTATACACTTTGCTATGTGGTTCAAAAACATGTTTATTAGAAATTACTATAGTTTTTTTTTCCCCCAGGCGGATCTTCCAGACATGATGAAACAACAGATGAAAGCATACAAAAGCATGGACGAATAGTCTACATTATTATTTATTTATTTTTGTAAGGGGAAAAAATGCTCCAGAATAATAACCGTCTAGTTTTGTTGCAAGAGTTGGATTTCTTTTTTGTTCTGTCGATAAATTTACAAACAATCACCACTGCTGCGCATCTCAATGCTCACGTTATGATTGTTTATTCTGTCAAAATGTAAGTAAAGGCTTGGATTATTGCAAAACAGGACGGAGATTTTATTGCAGCGAGTACATGGCAGGGTACGTTATTTATATTCTCCTGGATTTTGTATAAGTGTGATGGTGTTTTCAATTTTTATATAACACATTATCATATTTAAACACCTAGCAAGGCCTGTATGTAACAAACAAATTATCGCGTTCAATAGTGTGTACACATGGATGTATTGAAACAATGTTTATCAAATGCCACCTTTTCTTCCATTTTTTAGCAGTTTCTTAAGTTTTCCTCCCTTTATAAGCAAAAACTTTTGGAAGTCTATAAAAGCTAATTAATTATAAACAACATGAAACAGAAACATTTTGATGTTCTGATAGTGATTCCTATTAGAAAAATCACTTCCTGCTAGGCATGGGCCGGTATAAGATTCTGACGGTATGATAACCTTAGATAAAAATATCATGGTTTCACGGTTTCGCGGTATTGTGATTACTGCTCGAAAATATGTTTTTTTAAATGTCTGGGTAAAAAACAACTTTTTAATATATTCAATATATTTTATTTTAATTATTTTGGAGCAGTAAACATGTCAGGCTAAATAATTCAAATGAATTATTGACTTCTGCTGTCTTCATTTATTTCAAAAACAGATCTTTTTTTTACAATTTAAAAAGGCGTCTTTGGATATCTTTTCTGCTGAAGGTACTGTTGTCCTCGAAAAACAAAAACAAAAATCTTACACATACCTTAGGAATGGTATTGCAGAAAATTTTGACGGTTTTTAAACCTTGAATTTTCCAAACCGCGGTATACCTTGAAAATGGTTATCGTCCCATGCCTACTTCCTGCCCTCCATCTGAATTTCGCACGTCATCAATGACATCGTGTAAAAACAACCTATACACGTGAAAATGTCTCACATTGGTAGCCTTTAACATTGAAAAAAGCCCATAATCAGTACCTGAAGTGATCATTGTCATAGTAGATTATGTTGTTGTTCAGCCGCGAGAAATAGAAACCTTTTCTAAAATAGAAAATTCAGGTGATAAAGGCAGGCTCGCTCATGTTGGTGTCGTCAATCTGGCAACCTGCATTTCGTCAGGGGAGGGGCAGGGTAAAAAAAATGATTTGAATTTGAACTGCAATACTTAGTTCAACCACTGGGTGTCAATCTTACAGACTGCACCTTTTCCTTGGTAATACTTGGTAATCCAATACTTTTCCTTAGTAAATATTTGCAAAACCAATAGACAGATATAAAGTGTGTCCAACAGCAATGATTTATGAAAAAGCACAAGGTTTCTGCCCAACAGAGAGGATATTTATCACAGTATAGAATGATTGTCATCTTGAACCAAAGTGCTCAAAGAATACCTTGGCAGCACTACTCTGTTCAAAACATATTGATGTTTTCATGGTGCAGCACCAGCTTTTCTACGTCCTGCGAAAGAGAGAGCATCAACATCTCGCCAAGACTGCTGAGCTAAAATTAGTTCTTTAAGTGATCATCGACGCAGTTAGCCAGCGTGTGCCATGAGGGTAGTAATGACAGCGTCACTATGGCAACTCTCATGCCACGGCAGCCGTGATGTCCCACGCAGTGTGGAGCTCGTCTGATTTGACATTCTGCCTGATTGCACCGTTTGCTGGAATGCCATTTTCAGTTTGATGCGCTGTGTTCGGTACAAGTGTGAATCCAGGAACATAAATGGCCCGTATTTCACCTCAGAATTCAAAAGAAAGAAGTGAGAACATGCATATTATTTGTAGCTGCCTGGCTCAATAAGGGATTGACTCTTCCACTGGTGATTCCCACATTTTTTTTTGAATGCAGCATATTCACACTGGAAATGAACCGTACAAGCTTATATAAAGAAAAAACAGAAACCCTGTATAAGCAAAGCATAAAAACAAATAAATATAAAAGCTATATACAAATAAACAAACATCACTTAAATTCAATATACCCAAAGTAAACTCAATACAACGAAACACATTGAAGTACAAAGTCTCAATACCTTGTTCTCCAATTAAACCAGTAGCTAAACTTTCAGACCCTTGCAGACCGCATAGCTGATACCCTGGCTGTTTTTCAATTCCAAGAACGCAGAGAACGGACTTGCGTTCTTGTGGTGACCGGTCTTGCCAGGTGTCCTCGGAAGAACGAACTCAGCAGACCACGAGAACAGAGAAGGCGTCCTCTGAGAAATGAGATGCTGCGTTCTTCCTGATGGTCATGTGACCTTCATGTGTTAATTATTTAAACATTACAGCATTTATACCACGATTTATTGTTTTCCCCTTTTCAAAATATATACTAGGCATAAAAACATTATTAATATACGTTGCACAATGTAAATAAACATATTTTAATACGAATTTCTGCAAACAAACACCCTTAATATGTTTATTTCTTTATTAAGATGTCCATGGTGATGTTTATATTCACCGTCTAATTTAGGGAAACTCCTGAGGTAAATAAGTTATATCTCTGAACTTTAATAATAAATCTAAATATAATGCTGTGCTTCCCACCTCCAGTCGCAATGACTTCTGGGACTTCTAGAGCGAGATCGGTGCTCAAGTCTGCATCGGTGGGTCATCGATATCAAGAACACATTCGGGAAGTTTCACGCGTCCTCTGTTCTTGCGGTCTTGAGTATTGGAACTGAACTTTGGCAGCTGATGATGACGTTACACGAGAACACGAGGACGCAAGACCGCTGAAGAACGCATATTGAGAAACAGCCCCTGTGTCCATGTGTGATCTCCTTTCATATCCATGCCATAACCATTATAGTCGTTCAAAATAAAAGACCTCTTTTACAAACTAAGCTCTTCCATAACACAAACTAAATTAAATACCATAAATATATCAAATATAACAAAGAGAAAAATAAAACAAAATCAATACTAACTTATGTTATAGAACAGGGATCACCAAACTTGTTCCTGGAGGTCCGGTGTCCAGCAGATTTTAGCTCCAACCCTAATCAAACACACCTGAACAAGCTAATCAAGGTCTTACTAGGTATACTTGAAACACTCAGGCAGATGTGTTAAGGCAAGTTGGAGCTAAACCCTGCAGGGTACCGGACCTTCAGGAACGAGATTGGTGACCCCTGTTATAGAACATTGACAAAGTAACATGTAAGCAAGGGGCAACATGGTGGCTCAGTGGTTAGCAGTCCCGGCTGGGTCAGTTGGTGAGAAGTTTGCATGTTCTACTCGTGTTCTGGTTTCCCCCACAGTCTAAAGACATGCGCTATAGGTGAATTGGATGCACTAAATTGGCCGTAGTGTACGAGTGTGAATGAGATGGATGTTTCCAAGTACTGGGTTGCAGCTGGAAGAGCATCGGCTGTGTAAAACATATGCTGGATAAGTTGGTGGTTCATTCCGCTGTGGCAACCCCTTATGAATAAAAGGACTAAGCAGAAGGAAAATGAATGAATGAACATGTAAGCAAAATAACCAAATCATTAATATTATTTTAGGACCAATACAAATACATTTTGCTTTTAGGCACTAATATCTTTTAGGCTTTTAGTCATATTCAAGAAAACAGTTTGAGAGGATTTGAGCTTAAGTTATCGTGCTGGACGGTGCCATTACTGGATAGACAGGCTGTGGTTTTAAACAGTGGCTTGAATGTCTTGAGTTGCATGCCTTACACTTTGTACACTGAGTTACTGCAATGTGAGTGTCTGTTTAAATATCTGCATTAATCAGACCCCATAGTTTTTCGAGATTTTTAAATTTTTTAATTTTTTTTATCTTATTTTTTTATTTTTGTGATTTTTCGCGATTAAAAATAACCGATTTTGTGGTGATAATTCCTAAAAATGTTTTAGACAATTTAGCGACAAAAAAATATGTATAAATATAAAAAAATTATTTATATATATATATATATATATATATATATATATATATATATATATATATATATATATATATATATATATATATATATATATATATATATATATAATTTATCATATTAGGTAGTCTATTATGTAAGGTAGGTGTGCAATCTGACATGATGACAATTACACAAATAATAAAAATAAAGCTTCTTTATTTTGGTCTGTTGTCAAGAAAAGATCTAAAATAGTAGGGATTAATCCAAAGGAAGGTTGCATAACTCTTATTTTTATGCACAAACTTACTTTTTCTTTCTCAGCTTTCACTCCCCGGAGCATCTGACATCATGTACCTCACACATAGGACATGCGATAGGGCTTCCCCTACCGTAATACACCTAAAACACGGATTGCCGTAAAACTCATCGCAGCGAAGCGTTTTCTCTCGTTAACTGCAGGGAAAGAGTTAAACAAAATCACCTTTTCATGATTTCATGAACACCATAATACCAGCCATACATGTAAAGCACAAATATTGTCTTTCAATTTGGTCAAGTCCAGTGGCCATCATCTTTCAAGCTGCTTGCTTTTCTGTCTGTTCCGTTGCTCCGTTTTTTAGATGTTTGCTCACACTTTTTTGCAGTCTGAAGCGCTTCAAATGCACAAAACGCCCAATTTGCGCCACAGGATGTCTAATTGCATCTTTGCATTGACTTCACATGTAAATCACTCGCACTTCATCCACATCTGCTTACTGCACAGGTTGCAAAACAACCCCCCTCCCCCCCTTCATGTAATGTAATGATTGTGAGGGCACAGGTGAGACGTCATCTTTCGAGAGACACACAAATACATCACGTGCGCTGCGTATGCATTGTCTATAAGTCATGAAAAACAATTAATTGCATACTCAAATAAATATATTTTGATTATTCATTCATTCATTCATTTTCTTGTCGGCTCTGTCCCTTGCGGGGTCGCCACAGTGGAATGAACCACCAACTTATCCAGCACGATTTTACGCAGCGGATGCCCTTCCCATCTCTGGGAAATATTTTGATTATATGGTTTGAAATTTGATGTTTTATGAGATTATTTACATGTTTTGCGATTATTTTGTCTGATTAATAAGCAGTCAAACAGAGGTACAGTTGAAGTCAGAATTATTAGCCCCGCTATATATTTTTTTCCCCCCCAATTTCTGTTTAACAGAGAGAAGATTTTTTTCAACACATTTCTAAAATTAATAGTTTCATAACTAATTCCTAATCCTAATTCCTTTTATCCTGTCATGATGAGAGGAAATAATATTTTACTAGATGCTAGTATTCAGCTTAAATTTAAAGGCTCAATTAGTTTAACTAGGTAAGTTAAAGTAATTAGGCAAGTCATTGATTAACAATAGTTTGTTCTGTAGACAATCAAAAATAAAAATAGCTTATGAGGGCTAATAATATTGACCTTAAAATTTTTTTAAAAAAATTTACAACTGCTTTTATTCTAGCCGAATTAAAACAAATAAGACTTTCTCCAGAAGAAAAAATATTATAGGAAATACTGTGAAAAATTTCTTGCTCTGTTAAACATCATTTGGGAATTTTTTTAAAAAAGAAACAAAATTCACAGGAGGACGAATTATTTTGACTTATTTTGACAACTGTGCACTACACTATCCTTTGTATATCTACTAAACTGTATGTGTACATATTTACATTTCGGAACTTTTCCAGTGTTATCAATTCATATTAACGTTATCTGAACACCTCTTTAGCTTTGACAAAGTCCTAATATTCCTATCTAAAAGTTTTAGTGGGTGTTCCAGTTCTGCAAATAGTACAAACAGTAGTGGGGTTGTAAGTGTCACCCAATTCAAAGTAATTCCACCACAAGAGACATTTGCTTTGTTCACAGCATGAATTTGACATGTTTTCCCGCCCTATTTAAATGAACAGCGGTACATTTTTCTCACAGTAGTTCGGCATCAGTTTTAGGAGATGTGTTTGCATGATATTTAGATACAGTTAGATGATTCCATTTCTGATTCACCATGATAATTTAAAGTGTTTTACATAATAACATGTATAATTAATATAAAGCATTGTTTTATCATTTTGAAATTGCATTAAATTAGAAAGGCCATTATGCAATGCAATAACGTTAAAAGTAAAGGACTATGAATGCACACAGAAATGTGCTTGAACTTCAGCTGATGTTGTGACACTAGTGTGAACTTGTGTAAGCTGCTTGCCTGCTGGGTGGTGTTGCTAAACACTGTCTTTTGGTGTTTAAAATCAACCCTACACATAACTAGTCTTGATCTCAGTGGCCTTAGATGAGCCACGAGATGTAAAATGTGCCTCTGCTTACAGATTCTATTAAAGTGTTAAGTTGCTAAACAGTGCATAGTTATGCTGAAGTATTCTACATGCAGGAAAAATTGTTTGTTTAGATTATTAACCTTGCTAATTGTTTGTGTCAGGAAGACCGTATAAATTACTGAGAATTGTTTTTAGCTGTAAACCTTCTCTCTAAGCAGATAGTTTCTTGCTTTTGTGTAGGACTTCCTTTTGAAACATTTCCCACTTAAAGTTCCCATGAAATTAATATAACTTTTTTTAGATGTTAGTATCAGTATTGCTAGTTTTTAAGTTATCTATAAGCTGTAGTGCGCACAAAAACAGTAATAAAATTCGCATTTACAAGATATAAAACTGATATAAACATGTAAAGCTAGTAGTTTGTCACTTCCACCTAAATGGGCCAATGGTTTTATTCACATCACCTCATAGTTCAGTTCATCAAATCTTGACCAATCAAGTGCTCTCTAGTGTGTGACATGCCCCGCCCTCTTCAAGACGCTTTACATTTGCTTTTCATTTGATGCACTTCAGCTCAACCACTCTCACTGGCAGAGCTGTGATAAAACAAAACGCTATTGGCTGTTTTTTTAAAAAGGGGGAGGAGCTACACTATGTTTTGGTTGAGATTACGTCAAACATCGAATAAAAATGCATATTTCAAAGCACTTCATAGGACCTTTAAGAAGCAATAGTGAATTTCACAGGTAATTACAAAAGAACTGTAAGTAACACATTGAATTAAAGGGATAGTTCACCCAAAAAAAAGAAAATTTATTTACTATTTACTAGGGATGCAACTGTTCTCTGTAAAAAAAAAACGTATCGTCCCGTTGTTCTCCCATGATTTGGTGCACCCTGTGATTTGCGGTTCAGAATATGCATTATTAATATTGGTTTGTTAATAAAAACAACTGCAACAAAGCAGTTCTGCCTATGCTTCCGATTACCTTTCACGCTCATTGCACGTGCGAAGACCTGTCCAATCACCTCTTAGTATGTAAATCTGTTGTTGGCATCACGTTTCCTCACGTGTCAGTGTGTGCGTGTGGAGTTTCTGTGGGTTTCAGCATGGCAAGTGAACGAGATAAAGCGCAAATGCGCAGGTGAGACCAAATCACAGCGCATTTCTGTCAGTGTTTGAACAGACACTCAATATAAATTCAGACAGACACAAAAACATAACAAATGCTGTTTTTTGTTGTTGTTGCAAAGATAGCCCAGATCAGTGGTCACTAACAGGTGAATCAAGGTACATGTCCAGACCCAGATGCGTCTCATACGGACGCAGACATACAGTAGGTCTGTTATTTCAGTCCCGCTTCTGCTGGGTGTTCTTCCACACCCGATCACTCGCACTATTCACTCTGTTTACCTGCTAAGAACAGTTTTCTTCTCGACTGACTGTTCCCGCTGAATTAAGAGAGAAGAGCCGAACGCTCTCTCTTTGCTTAAGTTTCATTCACTACGGTAGTGCTGATAAGTGAAACGGAGCTCTCTGGAATCATAATAAAGTCATTTAGATGTCATAAATAAAAATGCGTTGTTGCCTTGGTAATGCAAGCATAATGTAAACAGAAGTAATCAATACTTTAAAAGTGCTCAATTATTAAGATGTGTGTGACAATTATTATCTGCATAATTGGTTGAGACTGTTGAGTCGAGATGTATAAGAAACTTATAAGAAATTTAAGCTCATTTTCTTAATTTAATTGAACGTACAATTTTCAAAAGGCCTACTTTTATTTAATTAATGCAAGCACATGCAAATCTACAGTCATATGAGTGAAGCTGTTGCATTGTCAGGCGTTTGTTAACCAATAAATATGTTTACTGTTCTTTGAATTGTTCTGTAGGTAGTTTTTTCCAAGCATAGCATAAACCGTACCGTACAAAAACCGTAACCTTAAAACTGTGATACATACCGAACCGTGAGTAGTTTGAACTGTTGCACCCCTACTATTTACTCACCTTCTAGTGGTTTCTTTTTTTATGATTTTCTATATTCTGTTAAATACAAAAGAAGATATTTCGAAGAAAGCTGTAACCGTTCCATAACTCAGCGGTTGATTGAACGATTGATTGAACTATTGGATCAATGGTTACGGGTTTGCAGTTTTTCAAAATAAAAGTTCCCATCTTCACAGGTTTACAGTGTTCTTTAAATGTTTTCTTTTGTGTTCATCATAGGAAAGAAAGTAAAACAGGTTTGAAACAAGTGAAGGGTGAGTAAATGATAACAGAATTTTGTTCAAACTTTGGTCTGTGTGGGTCCTAACGCCCCAGTATAGTGAAGGGGACTCTATACTGCTCAGTAAGTAACGTCTTATTCAGATAAGACGTTAAACCGAGGACCTGACTCTCTGTGGTCATTAAAAATCCCAGGATGTCCTTCAAAAAAAAAAAGAGTAGGAGTTTAACCATGGCATCCTGGCCAAATTTGGCCACTGGCCTCTGTACATCTTGGCCTCCTAACCTTCCCCATATCATAATATAATTGGGTTAATCACTCTCTCCTCTCCACCAATCAGCTGGTGTGCGGTCTGACGCAAAATGGCTGCCCTCGCATCATCCAGGTGGGTGCTGCAGACTGGTGGTGGATGAGGAGATTCCCCCCAAAAATGTGTTAAGCGCTTTGAGTGTTCAGAAAAGTGTTATATAAATGTAAGGAATTATTATTTAAATCTACAATTTTGAAGTAGAAAAAACTGAAATTGTATTTTCTAGTAAAACACTCCAGTAATCTTTGAAATTTCACAATATAATTAAAATTATGGTTGAATCTGCTGTTGAGATTGACCTTATGTTATGCTCTATGACTACAAACCAATCAAACCAATGTTTTTAGTCATTGTTACGGTCCCTAATTTAAATGCAACTCGTGATCCTATAAGACAGGGATCACCAAACTTGTTCCTGGAGGTCCGGTGTCTTGCAGATTTTAGCTCCAACCCTAATCAAACACACCTGAACAAGCTAATCAAGGTCTTACTAGGTATACTTGAAACACCCAGGCAGGTGCGTTAAGGCAAGTTGGAGCTAAACCCTGCAGGGCACCGGACCTCCAGGAACGAGATTGGTGACCCCTGCTATAAGACAACATAACATAAATAAACAACGGCTGATGTGCTCCAACTAAATTATTTATGAGCATAACATAACCAGCAAAACAATCCAAAATGACAAGAGATGGGGAGCCCAACAACATAATAAACAACAACCAAACAAACCTAAAGCAGGTTGGAACTCCCCACTCCAAACAAATATCAAAAGGAAAGTATAAAAGAGAACACAACAATAAAGCCGTCAAAAATTATGGTGGTGTGGAGGAATGAGGAATCGCAAGAAGTCCGCTTTCGTCCGTTTTAAAGGCCTGACGCCACCAAATCAACCAATAGAAAATTGAAAAGGGAGAAGAGACAAACCAGATCAATTGAAAGTAATAATTATGGGCAGGAGTGAACGCCACACGCAGCAGTCATTTAATGTAAATAAATGAAAATGAAGTATATACTCGTGGCATCTCACTGATTTTTTTTTCTATTTTTGTCATTTGATCCATCCATAGTTCCCATCTCTGAGAAGGAACTTTGTGTCTTGGAAATGTTGAGATTGTCTAGACTTCTCTGATGACTCTGACTGCCGCATGCGTCTTTTTTCCCAAACAGAAGCGACTGACAAGGGCTGACATCTATATTAGGTGATATTTTTATCTACGTCTGCCTTTAGAAAGAGGACGACAGACCTCAGCGGGACTCCCCGCTAAAGTCTGAGATTGAATTAGGAGAAAGAAAACACGAGCGCGAAGGATAGAGCACGTCTAGGCTGTGGAGCAAATCATAAATTCCCCATCTAACAAGAAGCATTAATGTCCAGTGAAGGCAGGTTGTGTTTGCTCTGAAATGAAGCGTCCACAAGCTACGAATAAATAGCCCACGGAAGAGCCGTTTTCAAATGCCTCTCGCAGGGAATCAATGTTCTGTGCCAGACAGACGGGATGAAAGGACACCGCTAGCACTGGGACACTGGGAATATCGACTACTGACGTTCCCATCTGGAGATGACTAGAAAACTTCTGTGCAAACTCAGTGCTTTTTTTCCATTTTCTAAGAAAAACAAGCCAGAGAAGTTAGATTCAGAGTGGGTAATAGCATTGGATATGCTAATGCTGTATGCTCTGTGATGTTTGGGAAAGCTCTGTATGATGACGCAAACCATTTCACTCCTAAATAGGCATGTTTATTTTACATTTTATTATGATGGCTTGAGAAAGCCAACATACTGTTATACTATATAAACTTATTATTCTTCCGTCTTCTTCTTCTGAGACTAATTTCTATATGCATCTCCTCCTAGACCGTTCATATCACAACCACCAAACTTGCATCAAACCTCCAAACTGGTCTGACTCGGGTTGCTATATCTTTTCCAACTAATCCGACTTACGGTTTTCCGAAAATTGATCCGGAAAATTCGGAAAAGTCCCATTGACTTAACATTGGACCAAACTTTATGACCTCATAACTTTCCACCAGACTGTCATACAGACTTAAGGTTACACTCATTTAACTCCGACTACCAATCTGCCAATCACTGATGACCTTTCAACTTACTAGCCACACCCTAGCAACCACTTACGGCACCTTAGCAACTGTTCCATAGACTTTCATTGTAAACAAAACTGTCATTGACTTTACATTGGACATATCAACAACATACCAATCCATACTGACAATATAATAATCAATACTAGAAACATACTAACATACTAATCAACATGCTAATTCATACTAAATTCATGCTAACAACATGCTAATTTATGCTAGAAACATGCTAGCAACAAGCTAATCCATACCAGAAACATGCTAACCTATATGTAGTTATAACTGTTTCAAACTTCTTAAAAACTGCTTCAATTATTTAAACTTTAAAACTACTTCAAACTTTCAGACGAGGCTTTCTCAAGCCACCATAAAGTTTGTCTATGAACTTTTCTAGTTTAGGATTGTCCTCATAAGACAGCTATTCTGAAACAGGAATACATACTCTTATTTTAATGCATGCCCCATAATTAAACTTAATTAAACTTTTTTTTAATGTGGCAAATGTATTTGAATTTGAAGAAATATTTATTTGAAAATGCAGTGAAATGCATCTCTTCAAAAGCATTTTTACATCGACGTATCTCTTGTTCAATTACATTATGAACAGCAGCTACGCTAATTCACTATTTCTACCTGTGGATGCCCAACTCAGATCCAAGACCTGTGAAGAGATGATGCCAACCATCCAAGAACAACTCCTTAACTCTTCTGATTTTGATTGTAGTGCAATAATGTGCACCTTCTGTAAAGCTGCTTAAAACAACTGAATTAAATTGAATTGAATTGAATTGAATTAAAGAGCTGTATGTAAGAGTCTTTATTAGCTATGTTTCCATCCAAAAATGCAAATTAACTTTATGCGCAAAACTGGAATATCACATAAAAGATGTGCGAATAAAGCAGCGTTTCCATCCAATGAGTCAAAGCGAACAAAATCGCCACTTTCTGATTATCTGGGGCCAAATATTAATGATAAAAACGGAATTTTCTACGATAAGAGAAGCTGCGTGAGTCTTTTTTTCATTTAATAAATGACTTGCATCTCAGAAGGCAATCCTGACACGCAGTGAACGCGCGATGGCGTTTGAAGGCATGAGACGCGGAGCACAGATGCTCTTGATTCTGGAGATCATTAATAAAATAATAACACTAATACTGAAATGGTTAAGTCGTTTTAGAATGACCAAAACAACATTTCAGATCTTTTACAATGTGCTCAGCTTGCTGGTTTGCCCATTTGCAGACATTTTTATCATCACATGGGCTGTTTCTCAATATGCGTTCTTGTCTGTACTTGCGTTCTTGTGTCCTCGTGAAATGTCTACCGTCGCCGAAGTACTCTTCCAATTCAAAGTTCACATCTTGCCAAGTACAGATAAAATTCCCGGATGTGTACTTGCTCCGCCTCTTTTGCCAAGGATGCATCGAGAGGTGACTTGTGCGAACTTACAAAGCACAGGTATCCCAGAATGCATTGCAGTGTAACCAGCGAAAGCTAATGGCGGAGGGGAAAACCCACACGATTTTAAAAATACTCTTTTGTTGTTTTACAAATTAAAGTTTTAACAGTTTTTCAGGCGAGAATGTAGTTGTTTTAAACTCAAATCGGCAGTTTATTTATAAAGATAGCGCGTCTTTGGCGATGTGCCTCAGCTTATGCGAACTCTGACCCCCAGCCTGTCAGCAGGAGCTTCATCATCACCTCCCCCGCCGAGAGCAGCTTTACTTGGGCCAGTCCATCTCGGATGTATCGCTGGATTGCATCTGTTCACTGTTTTTGGTCTTATAAATCTATTATTTGTTATCAGGTGTATTATTTTGGCTGTGTTATTTTGTTACGTTTTATAATCGTTTTTAATTATGTTAACGTGTTGTACGAGGTTTGTCTTTGTTTACTAAATTGCTTAACGTTATCTTTGTTTCCTATTGTTTACGTCTTGTACTTTATACTTGTATAATGCCCATTGTAGTTTATTAAATCTGATAATCAAAGACACGAGTCTGTGTATAATAACCCATTTCACTTCACATTTATAATGATTTATGTTTACATTTTTATAAATAAAAAATAGATTTATAATATTAATATAATATTAATTATAAGGCTGTGCTTTATATAATTAAATGTTTTTATTTTTAATGTAGAGTAAAACCGATGAATCCATGGTGAGGTGAGTGACGTTATAAAGTACACTGCCGTTCCATTTGAAGAAGTACCTGACTTGTGTCCTCGCATCCTCTGTAGTTCATTCTTGCAGTCTGAACTTGGCAAGTCTGAACTTCCAAGGACGTAAGTACGAACTTTGCGTACTTGGTATTGAGAAACAGCCACAATCTTTTATAACAATATCACATGACCTTTTTTAATGCGCATACTGGAATTTGCTCAGTAAAAGTGTTTCCATCATAGTTTATACGCATCTTTTCTTATCAAATAAAAAGTTTATCCTACGCAGTTATGCGCATACGTTTTTTTAATGCACATTTTCAAAATTTATCTTCATCTTGGCATATCCAAAATGCGCATATCCAAAATGTAATCCAAAATTGTAATGAAAACTAAAAGCAAAACTTACTCATTCATTCATTAATTTTGCTTCAGTTTAGTAACTTGTTTATTAGGGGTCGCCACAGCGGCATGAACTGCCAACTATTCTGGTATATGTGTTACACAGCGGATTAACCTTACATTGGTAAGGGGAAGGGCTAAGGGGTAGAATTGGGATTGGGCGTAAGTTGTGTGTAATGAATATACAGCTTAAGTCAGAATTAATAGCCTGTTTATTTTTTTCCCCAATTTCTGTTTAAGGGAGAGCAGATTTTTTCAACACATTTCTAAACATAATAGTTTTAATATCTCATTTCTAATAACTGATTTATTTTATCTTTGCCATGATGACAGTAAATAATAATTTACTAGATCTTTTACAAGACACTTCTATACAGCTTAAAGTGACATTTAAAGGCTTAACTAGGATAATTATTTAACTAGGTAGGTTAGGGTAATTAGGCAAGTCATTGTATAACATTGGTTTGTTCGAAAAATCGACTATCGAAAAAAAAATAAGCTTAAAGGGGCTAATAATTTTGACCTTAAAATGGTTTTTAAAAAATTAAAAACTGCTTTTATTCTAGCCGAAATAAAACAAATAAGACTTTCTCTAGAAGAAAAAATATTATCAGACATACTGTGAAAATGTTCTTGCTCTGTTAAACATCATTTGGGAAATATTTCAAAAATAAAAAAAAAATTCAAAGGTGGGCTAATAATTCTGACTTCAACTGTATATTTTTTCCTATTATTTCAAGCTCCAAAAAAAGATCTTGTGGAGTTTTAAAAATCTGTATTTAGTAAATGATACGAAAAAAGGAAAACTCTTTGAATATTTTACACTTTGCCCAGCGTGAGCTCTTGCATTCAAAGCAAGGCTACTGATGAGTGTTTTCAAAGCTGAACTACTTTTAACTTCTTGAAAGCGTGCTGTGGTTTCAAGCGAAGACAAAACATGGTGTATATGATGAAGATCTGTCACTTTGTTGACACAATTAAAGCGTCAGTTATCCAAAAATGAAAGTTATTTTACATTTTGGAACACAACTGGAAATGTTTTCAGTTTCCATATGTATAGGCTGTCACAATAATCAATATATCGACTTAACATGGACACGACCTCAATCATTTTTGGTGATACAATATATATAATGCCCATACATAAACAATCCTAGCAACATTTTAGCTGATTGCACAACCTCTCTTTCTCTATTGGAGGTGTCAGTGTATTTACTATAAATTACTATAGTATATTTTCAGATATTGCAGCCTCTGTTACTTTTTACCTTGCACTTTTTTGTTAACATTTATTATTATTTATTTAGGATATGCGCTTTTACATTCTGATTCCATTTCCTAATTGTTAAAATGACTCCAATTAAATGAAATATTCTTAAGAATAAAATATGATGTGTTCTTTGGAAGAGCGTACTTGCATTGTGATGCTATTATATTGTCATTCTGGCATTATATATTGAGTGTCATAAAGTGGTCTTAAAATTGCAATAATATTGTTTATCACAATATATTTTGGTGAAATATATCATACACCAAAATATAGATATCATGAAAGGCCTACATATTAAATTTTTCCTCCAGGCCAAACTCAGTGCTGTGATCTGATGGTCGTCCTCACATGAGAGACTCATGATATACAGCAGAACTGTGTAGAATCCTTTACATTAAGATCATGTCTATAATGGTCATGTGACTGTCCTGAGATCTGATGTTTAGATGACCGTAATTAATGGTGTGATACAGAGAGAAGCAATTTAGGGCTTACTCACACTATGCTATCCGAACCGTGCCCAGGCCCGTTTCCCGGATCGTTTGAGAAGTGTGAGTGCTCTGAATCGGGCTCAGGCACGGTTCACTTGGGCGGCCCTGGCCCGGTTGGAAGAGGTGGGCCAGAGCGCGGTTCACTTGGCTCAGTTTTTGCCCAAGCCCGAAACTGAAAGCGAGACGTGCCTTTTTAAGGGACTGTTTCACATGGATTAATTAATCATTCGTACTGTTCAATGAACGCAAACTGTCGTAGATTATTAAAGACGCAAATCCCTCACTGCACGACAGCTGCACCTTCAGCAAACCTTTTAATTCCTGCAGCACGAGGACTTTATGATTGTTTATGAGCGTCAAAAGTGGCTGATCTGTTCAGCGAAATATTAGACTGCCTGTCACCGCATATCAAACGACTTAAACGATATAACTAAAGAAATCTCCACTGTGCTGAGCGAGAGCGCTTCTCTTCCTAAACTGAACAGCGCGTCATCGATGACGTAACCGTGCCCAGGCCCGGATGTAATGTGAGTGCGGGCCGTCGGGGGAGACGGGAGGGGGGACAAGCGTGCTTTGGCCCAATTCAAGGCAACTGTACATAGTGTGAGTACGGCCTTAGTGTGTCATTGATGTTCATGCAGCAATAAGTTTAACACAATGTGCAAAAAAGCAGAAGAATATGTTCACACCACACAACGTTTCTGTTATTTTGTTGTCTTTGCACTTTCTTTCAGTGTCAAACACATTTTGAATTTTAAATTGAACCCTGCTGTTCGCTGTCTGTCAGGTTTTTTTTTTAAAGGTCTGCTACACTTAACTATTTCCTGTAGAATCTACAGTGCTGGCAGTGGTTTGCTAATAACTTACTATAAATCAGTTACAGCAAAAATACTTTGTTTACATTCACAACATCGTTTATCTTGCTGTATACAGTGAGGGAAATAAGTATTGAACTTGTCATGCTTTTTTCTGTAAATAATATTTCTAAAGGAGCTGTTGACATGAAATTGAACCAGATTTTGGTAAAAACCCAAACAATACAAACATAAAAATAAATAAATAAATAAATAAATAAATAAATAAATAAATAAATAAATAAATAAATAAATAAATTCATAAATAAATAAATTCATAAATAAATAAATTCATAAATAAATGAGTTATGTGTAATAACAATGGAATGACACAAGGAGAAAGTACTGAACGTATTTAATACTTTATATAAAAGCCTTTTCTGGTGATGGCAGCTTAAAGACGCCTCTCATATGGAGAATGAAGACACATGAATTGCTCTGGTGTGAGTTTTCCACAGACTTCAACAGAGTGTCAAATCTTGATGGTTCTGTGGGTCTCCTCTATCAATTCTGAGTTTTAGTTTGTATTTTCTATTGGATTCAGGTCAGGTGATTGGCTGGGCCATTCTACAGCTTGATTTTCTTTCTCTGAAAGCATTTGAGAGATTCCTTGGCTGTCTTTTGGATCATTGTCTTGCTGAAATGTCCATCCTGGTTTCATCTTCATCATCCTGATAATGTAGATGTTGGACTGAAGCAGCTATTATTAATTTACAATGAGGAAGGGCAGAGGGTTGCTGAGGAACTACTAAGAAATTTCAGCTGCTCTCTGGGCTTTCACTGCCTTTCTACACCTCCCTTCATGTGGTCAATACTTTTTTCATTGCATCATTTAATATTATTACATTAACAAAATAATAATAATTAATAAAATATACATTAATTTAATTTGTAAACTTATTAGATTTGGGTTTTTTTGCATATATGGATTTATTTGCTTGCAATTAACATCTGGTGAAAATTTCTAGTCAACCGCACCTTTAGAAATATGTTTTCTGAGAAAAATGGAGACGCGTTCAATACTTATTTTCTGCACTGTATATATGTTTACAGATTTGTATGTACTATATATCTTTACTGTAAAATATACAGTCATTTTAACTTTAAAATACAGTGACATACTGCATACTGTTAAATATTGGGTAATTTACAAAAAGTATTAAGTGTTGCTAACATTTTACCAAATTTGGCATATTATAATGAATTTTAACGCATAACCAGTCATAAGTGTCAATGATTGGAAATTGAAGTTTGTACATAATCTGAAAGCTGAAATAGGCTTTCCATTGATGTATGGTTTGTTAAAGGGAACCCTGGGTATATAATGTAAATGATGCCTTTTTGAGAAATATGTAGAAAAAAAACAACATATTCAATTTCAATTCATCTTTATTTCTATAGAGCCTTTACAATGTAGATTGTACAGCTGATTTGACAGCTTAACATAGAAGATTATAGTACATTATAACTGTGTCAGTCCAGTTTTCAGAGTTTAGTTCAGTTCAGTGTGGTTTAATTTTCACTGCTGAAAGTCCAAACACTGAAGAGCAATTGAGCCTTCGCTAAGCCCCGCCCTCCTTAGTTACTGTTGCTACGCCGTCAAGCTTTCGTGCCTGGCACGTATATTTCAATATGTATGCGCTGGTGTCAGACATTGCCCGGGATATAATTAGTAATTTTTGGCGAACAGGTGAGATATCCGAGAAAGCCAAACAAAAAAGGACTGCAGTATGCATTACAGGGGTATATTCACGACATAATAGGCAAGCGATTAGAAAATAATTCTATATAAAATACTTTTATTTGTGTTTTTTATTTTATTTTATTATATTTATTTATTTTTCCTTTTATTTTATATTTTTATTTTGTTTTTCATTTTATTTTATTTTTTATTTTATTGTATTTTTCATTTAGTTTTTATTTTATTTATTTATTTATTTTTGTTTTGTTTTGCCACAAGTTGCCATTGATTTGTTGTGAATTTAAATGTTTATTTTATTTTATCTTATTTTCTTTTTCTTTTCTTTTTTTTTTTTTTTCAATCAAAGTTGAAGCTAGGTTAGCCAAGCCGCCTCATACACTGACCATTCAACAGCTTAGTTCATGCACAGCAGGAGAGGTGCATTTTACAAATAATCTAATAATAACAATTAAACCGAGATTCCTCTATTTTAGTCAAAAAGCCTGATAGATTAGTTGTTGTGCAATGAAATATAGCGTTACTAACCCACGAGGAAACATGCATGGACAGTGCTTCTACATAATTCATTCATAGAAAGAACAGACAGAAAGGGGAAATTGATGGATTTGTACCAAATATTAGCACCATTGACCCATAACAATGTACAGTAGGTTACCTGTAACTGTCAGTATGTTTGTGTGCTCTTTATAAATTACTGAAAAACAGCTGCGGGTAACGTTAAAGTATATTGATCACAAGTGCTCAGTTTGTGATCACATCTACGTTTTGTTCTGTTGATTTGTAATTTCAAATATGCGTAGCTTGAAACAGATGGAAATATGATCGCTATTAGTATGACCACTATGGCGAGGGCTTAATATAGAGCAAAAAAAATAAAAAGACAGCTGTGAAACATAACCTGCTTTGTATTTTTGTAGGAAACACAGTTTAGATTGTTTTAGGGTAACGTAAGAGGTGTGTGAGTTATTGTCGTCGGTCTATCACTGAATGTGTCAGGAATAGCAAAACAAAACCAACTTAATTCCGCTCCTTTAGCGCCCCTCACAGAGCTTGATCCACGCTGGCATTTCTTCCCTTGGGTTTTAGGTTTTGAAAAGGGAAAAAATTCCACCACCCTGTCCGAAGTTTTAGGATACCGGGTGTCAGATTTGCACAATCTATATGCACAACGCTTTGGCTTGTTTCCCTCGCTCGAAAGCTTGACAGAGCCCCTGCGCGTAGCTATGATTGCTAAGCCACGATTGGTGCGTGACGGTTTTTGGGTGTGGCTTAGCCACAAATCCTAAACCAAGCAAGCCAGTGGAGAGGAACAAACTTCACCAATTGATGAAAGTGAAGGAAAAAAAAACCTCGAGAGAAACTGGGCTCAGTTGGGCACAACCATTTCTCCTCTGGCTAAACGTCTTGTGCAGAGCTGCAGTCTAGGAAACCCACGCCAACACAGGAAAAACATGCAAACTCCACACAGAAATGCCAACTGGTCCAGCTAGGACTGCAACCAGTGACTTTCTTGCTGTGATGAAAATGTTGATCTTCATTATCGTCACATTTTTCTCCACAAGGAGTAACATTATGACATTAAATCCCTCCGAACATCAAGTGAAATATATGTTACGATAAAAGGCTGAGAAAAGTAGCCAATAAACATGGTGACGCTTGTAAACATCTGTCTTCACTTCTGCATAAATCATAACTAGAAAAAATGGGACACTTTACTGCGGTTAAATGTGCATTTGTTTGTGCAGTTAGAGGCGGTGCCCCAAATTTCGTCATCAAAAAACTATGGCAGTACCCATGATCCAAAATTTTTTTTAAATAATGAAAATATGTTGTTTTTTTCTGCGTATTTCACCAAGAGGCATCATTTAGATCATTCAGTCATTCATTTTGTTTTCGGCTTAGTCCCTTTATTCATCAGGGGTCGCCACAGCGGAATGAACCGCCAACTATTCCAGCATATGTTTTACACAGCCTATGCCCTTCCAGCTGCAACCCAGTACTGGGAAACATCCATAGACACTCATTTACACACATACACCGGCGACCTTCTTGCTGTGAGGCGACAGTGCTAACCACGTCCATTTAGATTATATTATTCGATTATTTTATCAGTGTAGGAAATTTCTCTTTTTTTCTCATTGTTTTTTTATGTATATTTGTTGTGCAGGTGGAGTCGCGGGACACTCTGAACAACATCGCTCTGAAGTTTGACACCACTCCCAATGAACTTGTTCAACTCAACAAACTCTTCTCCAGAAATGTGGTCCCGGGTCAGGTGTGTATTTTATCTTTCATACTTTTTAGATCTGACCAATTAATCAAACGTTTTGTCAGTAAAGCCAGTTCTAAATGCCACAAGTTACCATTGATTAAAATCTAAACCTGTTTTTGTATTGTTGTGAATTTAAATGGTTATTTTATTATATTTTTAATTTAATTTTGATTTGTTTTATTTTATTTTATTCATTTATTTTACTTTATTTTTATTTTATTACATTTTTTATTTTATTTTATTTTATTACATTTTTCATTTTATTTTTCATTTTATTACATTTTTCATTTTATTTTATTTTATTTTTCATTTTTATTTTATTTTCCAGCATTTTATTTAATTTTCATTTTATTTTATTTTTATTTTTATTTTGTTTTTTTTTATTGTATTTTTAATTTAATTTTTATTTTATTTTATTTTATTTTCATTTTATTTAGTTTTGTTTTTATTTTATTTTTATTAGATTTTTAATTTTATTTTATTTTATTTTTTTATTTTATTTTAGTTTTTTATTTTATTTTATTAGATTTTTTATTATTTGTTTTTTCCTTTTATTTAGTTTTTCATTTTATTTTATTTTAATTTTATTGTTTTCATTTTGTTTTTAGTTTATTTGTTTATTTTCATTTTGTTTTGTTTTGCCACAATTTTTTTCAATTTATTTTATTGTATTTTTCCATTTTTATTTTATTTTATTTTATTTTTCATTTTATTTATTTATTTTATTTTATTTTGTATTGTTTTGTTTTGTTTTACCACATCGATTAAAACCTAAACCTGTTTTTGTTTTGTTGTGAATTAAATTTATTTTTTATTTTATTTTATTTTTTTTTATTTATATTTTTTTTATTTATTTATTTATTTATTTTTTATTTTGCCACAAGTTGCCATTGGTTGAAATCAAAAAAAAATTCAAAACTTTTCGAATATCCTGCTTTGCAATCCATTAGATTACGTAAGTACAAGCATTGTAAATATCATTTAACATTGACTGCAGCATTCAAAACATCACACTCTATACTAAACTCACAGCAGCATTTCTCTTCAGACTTTCATTACGATCCTTCACTCCCTCGCCATTAGATCTCTGCCAGGCGTTAGACAAAGAATCAATTGCTCACTGTTTAATATAGTGCAACAGCATATCAATTATTGGCCGATATGACATTTAACCAGATGATATCTCTCAGATAGATATAGTGATTAATGACTTCTCTCTTCCAGCAGTTATGAAAGATCTCTTGCTAAACAGCGTTGCTTCATCATCTCCTCACAAATGAGAGTTAAGCAAAGCTGAATTCAGGATGGTTGATATGCACATGGCAGTGAGTGCAGTAATGAGAGGGTAATAGACAGAGTCAGGCACTGGAGATGCCCATGGCTGCCTGATGCAGTACAGCTGAAGGGCTCTCAATGCGGGTCACGTGAGCAAACTCTGCGGTTCTTCCATTAGTTCAGTACTTCACAGTGTTTGGACTGCTGAACATGCCCTCCGCATGGACTATGCTGGCTGCAACACAACTCCAGAACAGCCCTGTTTACTGCTCAGAGATCTGAGGTGCACCAAGAGAGATGGCCTGAGAGATGAGCTCAACTTTAAGACTTTGTTTGAAACTTTGTCAGACATGGGAGTGTTTAAAATGATTCCATGTTATTAACATAATAAGTGATGGTGAATTTTATGCTGTTTATTATTTTGAGAGATGCAGAATAACTTTTGGAACTGATTGGAAGTGGTTAGTTTTTTACTGATTGGTTGGTTGGTTGGTTTGGTTGGTTGGTTGGTAGGTTGGTTGGTTTATCTTTTGATAGCCTATATTAAAATAAGTCTAAGATGAAGTGCAGCATCAAATATATATATATATATATATATTGTAAAATTAGGTTATATATATACAGTATATATAGTTGAAGTCAGAATTATTAGCCCCCCTGAATTATTAACCCCCCTGTTTATTTTTTTTCCCCCAATTTCTGTTTAATGGAGGGGGAAAAAAAATCAACACATTTCTAAATATAATAGTTTTAATAACTCATTTCTATACAGCTTAAAGAGAGATTTAAAGGCTTAACTAGGTTAAGTTAGGTTAATAAACAAAACAATTAAATCAATAAAAATAAATAAATTAATAAAAAATAGGTTTATATATATTATAAAATTAGGTTTCTAATATATATATATATATATATATATATATATATATATATATATATATATATATATATATATATATATATATATATATATAATTATTTGTTTTTGTTGTTTATCTTTTGCAGATCCTTTATAAAAGAATAGAAAGAAAGAAATTCTAGGTTGAAATTCAGCTTTAAAAATCTGATTTTTTGGGAACAATCTTTTTAAATGTATGGGCTTGTGATTTTATTATTATTATTATTATTACTATTATTATTGTGTATTATTATTATTAATATGATTATTATTCATATGATTATTATTATTATTATTATTATTAGACTAATAAAAATAATTGTAATAATATTTATTTAAAAAATATCTGAAATAGTTTTTGATGGTACAAATAATAAGTAATTGGAACCATTTTTTCATTAGCTTTTTCTTTTTATTTCTTTTTTTTTTTTTATTTCTTTTTTTTTTTTTTTTTTTTTTTTTGCAGAAAAAGAAATTGCGAAAATTTAGAACTGATTGGAACTTTTTTGATTATCTGAGTATCCAGCCATTCATCTATCCATTAACAAACTTAAAAAGGTGCAATCCCTCCTCCCCTGTCGTCCAAAGCCACGCCTCCTGAAATCACGATCTCACTCGTTAAAGATGACAGAGACCCACTATATCATGCCATTTGCCAGTTAGTACTTTATAATACTACAATTCTGAACAAAAAACTGTATTATATCTAGCACATTTTCAGTTGTGTAGCAAGCAAAACTTGTCATCACTCTCTCATCAGTCTTACTCATCAGTCTCACTTTCTCACATTCTTTGTCCTAAAGCAACAACTGTATGCTTAGTGGTTGGCCGGCCATACTTGCATGCTATTTCAGACTGAATTTTTAGAGTAGCATGGTGAACAATATAGTGAGCCCGTCACAGGTTGTCGTTGATCAAAAATGAACCAATGTGAATATAAAACCAACTTCAGCTCAGTAAAGCAGGCTAGGCAGATTAGCGCGTTTTACTGATGTTTTGTTGTTAAACTAAATAAAAATCTACATTATCGATGCTGTAAAAGGACCTTATGAAACTGAAAATAGCCACATCAGTCTTTCACCAGAAGATTTCAGTGGCTGAACAACACTTCTGTGCATATAACCCATTCATAATACAACACAATCTACATCAGCTTTGTGTGATTAAAATAGTTTTAAAACCGCAGCCTGCGTGAATGTGCATTGGTGGATCTGCGCGAACGGGTGCACAGTTATACAAATCTACATTTGTTGTCAGACAGTTTGGGCTACTTATCAGAATGGGGATTATCGGCCCGACAATATTTAATTGGATAATTTTTTTAGTTTTATGCCTTACCCAGAATATAAAAATACATATAAACACATTCAGATTATTTACTTTAATCAGTACTATTGGAATGTGAAGAGAATTTCAACCAGCACAACAAAAAATGTTTCTGAAGACAATCACCTACTGCACCTTTTATATTATCTTATATACAGCTTATTATTATTATTATTATTATTATTATTATTATTATTATTATTATTATTATTATTATTATTATTATGCATCCATGCATTCAGTCATTACGCTGTGATTGTGTTTGCAGGTCCTGTATGTTCCAGATCCGGAGTACGTGTCCAGCGCGGGCAGCTCTCCCTCCTTCAGTCCCAGCAGCCCTCTCTCTCCCACATCATCCGAAGCTGACCTGGAGAAAGTCACCACGGTATGTGACATTTTCCTCCTCACACCGCACAGCCTCAGCGTTTAACCTGTGCTCTGGAGGGACTCTGAGCTTCGCATGCAGTCACACTTTGGTTTTTTCCAGAATCAAAGCTCTGTGTGAACGTAGCTTTTGTGTCTGGGCTACAGGAATCATGTGAAAGGGCAATGAGATGCTGCTGTTCATTGTTAGTCAGGAAACATGGCACTTTGTTTACCGTCAGCTGATAGAAAGAATGCCAGTCTGGCAGAAAAGCTCTCTGTCAGTCAGAATGTTGTCTAGTTATTTGCATTTCTCTCTGTCAAGGCTAATTCAAGGTCTTAAAGGTTTTTAGATGTTAGTATCAGTATGTTAGTCTTCAAGGATATCTGTAAGCTAGTGTGGTACAAAACAATGACAAAATTCACATTTAGAAGATATAAAACTGATATAAGCATGTAAAGCTTGTAATTTGTCACTTTCTCCTAAATGGATGAACGTTTTTTTTCACGTCACCTCATAGTTCAGTTTCTCATCAAATCTTGACCAATCAAATGCGCTCTAGTATCGGACATGCCTCGCCCCCTTCTCGTTTGTTTTTCATTTGATGCGCTTAAACTCAACCACTCTTACTGGCAGAGCTGTGATGAAACAAAACGCTATTAGCTGTTTTTTTAAAAGGGGAGGAGCAACTCTGTCTCGTCCTCTCATCGTTTTTCAGTTGAGATTACGTCAAACAATGAATTAAAAATGCACATTTCAAAGCACTTCACGGGACCTTTAAAGTCTGCATGGAATCAAAATAGACATAGTTGTTTTGCTAGCACGCATTGTTATGGGGCGTTCACACCAGACACTGCTCGCGCAAATAGATCACGATATTCAAACGTAATTAGATGAGTGAACATTTTGAGGTTGCACACTTCATTCGCATGTCAAATTCACCTCATTCCCGAATCAAATTCACTTCACAATAGCTGCGGATTCGAGTTATGGGAGGGGCGTCTGTCTGTCTGATGACTCCAGTTTTGTTGCTAATGGCTGACGTTGAGTTTATTGAGAGAGAAGCTGTGCTTTATGTGCTTTAGGAAGGCTGAAAAACAGGGTAGATTTGTTCGGTGCCATGTCTGAGTCCATTAGATATTTCACAGGTGCACCCAGCTCTGTGAGTTCATCAACTCCTCCAGAAGCTGTACCTGGATTATGGATGCTTTCAGCAGTACTTTTGACTGAGCCGGTGCCAGTTTGATGAGCTGTTGTCCCGTGTCAGCAGGAGGATTTCCCCTCAGGACACCAATAACAGGCACTACGTCATAATCTACTAGAGTAAGCTCCTGATTGGTTAATGCGGCACAAATGTCTGCCACAGTTCATATTTTTTAACTCGAGCGCTTCGCATGAATCACTTATTAAGTGCGTCAAACGCCTGAAACATGACATGTTATTTGCTTGAATCACATCATTTGTGCCACCTCATTCGTGCGAATGGCACCACAGGCATGGCATCACTTAATATGTAAATCACTTGTGCTTAACGATTCGTCCGCGTCTGGTGTGAACATACCATCAGTCTTACACTGTGTGTATCCAGCGAAGTGTTGTTGTTTTTTTGTAGCGCAGCGTATTTTTTCAGTCAGTTGCTATGATACAGATTATCCCTGCTGTACCGTTACAAGTTGAAGTCTTTAGCAGATTATGGGCCTTATCATACACCCGGTGCAATAAGGTGCAAGACCTGTTTGCGCCACGGTGTTGCTATTTTCAAACCAATGCAACCTTAATTTTCCCGTTTTCCACCACGTTGTTTAAATAGCAAATCCATTTGTGCCACTTTGTGGACTCATGGGTGTTTCGGTCTAGAAAAGAGGTGTGTTAAGGCACATTGTTGGCGCGTTGCTATTTTGAGGAACTTAAATAGACTGCGCAATAGACAAGCTGAGAGCAGGTCTAAAGTCGCAGAGCATGTTAGTTGTGCGCATTAAATGCTTACACATTGCATAAAACATGCAGGATGTGCAGCAATACACAAATATCTTTACAAATGAAAAAGAATTAAAGGATTAAAATATTTTAAAAATTATTATTTTCTACAAGTATAAAAACCACTGCCTCCATGCCTTCTTCACCTCGGGGGGCTTTATTCAGTTTATTCATGACAACTTTGTATAATGTTATTATTATTATTAGCAGTATTATTTATTATATGCATATTTATATTTATTTTATTAAAAACAAGCTTAGATTTGTCCACGTGTCGGGTTTTGGACCCTATGGTACATAGCATGTGTGTTTGGATATAACTCAGTTTTTTGACAAAACTTTGTTATTATTGTTCATTTATTCGTTTGCTGGAATTTAGAACTGAATTTAGAAATAGTTTTGAAACAAATCTTTGCACTTAACAAACTAAATTAATTATGTAGGCTAATGGATGTCTGTGCGTACAACATGTTTCCTTATCCCACAAGAAAGAAAGTGAAAGTAAAGGCAGATTGGAGGAGTAAGACATGCAAAGAAAGCTAAATTGGCCATAGTGTATGTGTGTGAATGAGTGTGTATGGGTGTTTCCCAGTTATAGGTTGCAGCTGGAAGGGCAATCGCTGCCTAAAACATATGCTGTTTAAGTTGGCGGTTCATTCCACTGTGGCGACCCCTGATTAATAAAGGGACCAAGCCGAAAAGAAAATGAACTAATGATCTAAAAGTATGCATGGATTGCTAGAAGTAAGACATTCATACGGTATGATGCTACCCTTTAAATGATAAAGACTATAGCTCTCTGGTGCCAGTAAAACAGATGTCAGATTAGAGAAATGAGCATTAAACCATCTGACCACAGAAAATGTGCTTGCAATACTTGTTTGGTAATTACACACCTCACCTTTAAATTCTTCAAATATTATGTTGTTGATCTAATACTAGTTACAGAAAAAGGACAGATGGAGACATAAAATATTTATACAATATAAACGGGTGTTCTTCTGCAAATTTGCTTTTGAGCTGCTCTGAGATCACCTGGCTGAGGGCTGTGCTTTTTCACTGTCACATGTGAATATTTACACACACTCCGTAATCAAATACCTATCACGAGCTGTGTTTACTTGCCCTCATTCTTAGAACTAAATCCTTAAGAAATGAGCCGGTGTGCTGAATAGGACAGAGCTCAGACAAAAATTCATTATGTAAATGGCAAAAAAATAATAATAACATGACATGTGCAGTTGCATTTACTCTTGCTTGTGTTTATTATATCATGCTATTTCATATTTCATTAATTTTCCTTCGGCTTAGTCTCTTTTTTAGAGGACGCCACAGTGGAATGAACCGCCAACTATTCCAGCATATGTTTTGTGTAGGATGCCCTTCCAGCTGCAACCCACTACTAGTAAACACCCATACACTCCCACAATCACACACTATGGCCCATTTAGTTCATTCAATTCATTTATAGCACATGTCTTTGGACTGTAAACTCAACACAGAAATGCCAACTGGCCCAGCCGGGAGTTGGGAACCAGCGATGTTCTTGCTGTGAGGCAACAGTGCTAACCACTGAGCCATTGTGGCGTCTGTTTCATATTTTATAAAAGTAAAAACTAAAACAAACAGGAATATTTTTGGTAATATAATTATTGGTTTATAGAGATTTTCATTGCCTACATGCACAGTATTCACACAAAATATCTAAGTCTTTTTTTGGACTTGACATTTAGAATGGCCAGTTTTAATTAGAGATTCTCTGAAAATAAAATTCTGGGCTGATATTGAAAATTTGCATTTCTCTCGGCTGAAAACCGAAATTAAAATGATTTGTAATAATTATTTATTTTATTAAATTATATTGTTTGCATGTGAATGATTGTGTTGCAGGCGATTTGATGATATTGGAAAAATGTAGCATTGCAATATTTTGTTATGCTGCGATATATATTGGACTATGAACACAGTTTAGCAGATTACTTGAATATCTCTGTTTGGAAAGAATATATCATTTTAGTTTGATTGGGATGGTTCTGTAGGGGAGTGCATGTGCATAAAATATAATAAAATGTCTGTGAGCATAGATAAACAATAAAGAAAAATATACAAATGAAGTAAACTGTGTTTTATTGTTTTCCAGGAAATCTTAACCGTATTCCGGTACAGTAATTCAATAATCAATAAAAATATTTAGCAAAATCTAAATTTTTTAAATAATTCAATAAAATTAATAGCTATTAAAGTCACAAATGGTACAATTTCTTAGGACTGAATGCTGTTAGAAATCCTTATACAGTCACAGATGCAAAAACACATGCAAATTATACATTATAATCCAAACTCAACATTGCATATCCTGCGATGTGTCTATTGTGAATGATCACATTGCGATATCAATGCTGAAACGATAGACTGCGCAGTCCTAGTTTGAACCTAAAATCTTCACTTCAATCTTGTGAAGAAAATTTCATCTGAATTTCTATACTGACATACAAATTAGCGTTTAACACGTCATCATTTTTCTCAGAAAACATATTTTAAAGGTGCGGTTGACTTGAAATTTTCACAGGATGTTGATAACCAAAGAAATCCATATAAGCAAAGAAAACAAATCTAATTAGTTTACTAATTAAATTATGTGTAATAAAATGAAATGACACAGGAAAAAAGTATTGAACACATGAAGAAAGGGAGGTGTAGAAAGGCAGTGAAAGCCCAGACAGCAGCTGAAATCTCTTAGTTGTTCTTCAGCAACCCTCTGCCCTTCCTCATGGTAAATTAATATTAGCTGCTTCAGTCCAATATCTACATTATTAGAATGATGAACATGTAACCAGGATGGACATTTTAGCAAAACAGTGATCCAAAACACAGCCAAGGAAACTCTAAATGCTTTCAGAGAAAGAAAATCAAGCTGTAGAATGGCCCAGCGAATCACCTGAACTCAATCCAATAGAAAAAGACAAAATAAAGCTCAGATTTGATAGACGAGACCCACAGAACCATTAAGATTTTTACACTCTGTTGAAGTCTGTGAGAAAATCACCCCTGAGCAATTCATGTGACTTCATTCTCCATACGAGAGGCGTCTTTGAATATAAATAATATTAATGAAAGGTTAATAAGCAAATTACATTGCAATTGTGTCATTTTTGCAGTTAGAAAAACAGAAAAACTATTTATCACCCAGCTTTAGAGATCTCGGTGTTACCTGCTGTCAGTAGTTTTGGTGCTGAACTTGTGTTTTGCAGTAAAAGGTTAAATCTTCAGCATGTTATCGTGAGGAGCTTATTGTACCTCACTGCTCCTCTGGTCTCCATAGTGATGGTGTGACGGTGCCGTTTGCCAACCTGCTGCCGTGTGCGCTCAGCCGCTGCCTTCTTTCACACGTTTCTATTTGGACGTTCCTCTGGGAGAGGAAAGCTGTGATCAGTCTAGCAGTCTGAGACAGGTGCTGCTCTGGGAATGAAATGAGGACTCTTGACCTCCTCCATAATCCAATAGACTTAACCGTGGATGCTTGACATAAAGGCACCAAAATGTAATACTCCATTCTGGATATTTAAGACTTGCTAAGCTTTGTAAGAAAATGCATTTACGAAAGCAATACATGTGCAGTGTTAGTTGATTGATAGACAGACAGACAGACAGACAGACAGACAGACGAAAAAAAAAAGTATTGATAAAATGTTAAGTTCTAAAAAAGGGTTATAGTTAACTAAAATTAAAATCACATTTAAAGATAAAACCACGTGTTCATCATGGTAAAATCATACATTTTAGATAGATACGCATGCATGTTTAGGAACTCAGTCATCTTAAAATAACACCTTTACAAAATATAGGGTATAAAATGGATATTAATTTTCTAAATATCATTATTTAAAGTATTAAATGAATGTGTATATCTTCGAATGCAAATCTTGTCTTTGTTTTAGAGCATATAGATAACCTTAGGACCAACATATGGATACTAAAACCCCCCAAAAGAGGGTTGTTCTTTGTTTCAGGTGGACTTTAAAAGTCTGTGTAGTTAGGTTTTCTTCATTACTCACTCACCTCCTCAGTTTTCCACCAGAGACACAGCAGGGTGAGGATAAGCTAGACATGGTTTTGTGAAAAGTGAAAATAAAGCACTTGAGTAAAGCAAACAGCTCTTTTTCCCAGACTGTAACGATCTTTTAATTACAGAGCTATTATTTCAGCACTATAGAGTGGGCTTGTATTAATTATTAAAGCAGATGCCCTGGCATGTTTGTGTGTAATGAAGAGCAATAGTGAACGCTGACCACTGGGTGCAGTTTATTTGCTTGGCAAAATGTATACTCACTCTCTCCTGCTCTCTCTCTCTTGCTGTAATGTGTCCTGAGGCAGTTTTTATATTAGCCAGAAACTAGCAGTTTCCAGTTGACCAATTTGTGAACATCTGTTTGATTAATATATATATATATTAATTGATTTTAATTCACGTATAAATATGCAAGTATTGATTTTTATTTGAATGTATTTGTATTTTAGTCATATAAATTAGGGTTGGGCAATGTCGACCAGTTTGGCATCCTACGATGTCTAATGTGAAACTTCGTGATGGACGATGGCATTGTCATCGTAGGCGGCGGTTAATTAACTATTTATGAATAATTAATTAATTAATACTGAATTAATTATTTGTAGCCTACCGTTTCAACTACCTTGCCCACATGGTCTTTGTTTTACCCATAACCAAATCATAAATAAATAAAGATAAGTTACACACAAATTATCACCTCTTAATCACTTTTTCCGCGGGACTCTAGTATGAATAGGCAGAGTGATCTGCGTTGTCATACTGGCGTCAACAAACTTGGTTGGTAAAAAAAAGTGCACAACCAACAGTAACCAACTAACATTGTCTGAGGTTTTCGCTAAAATTACTAAGTACAAGCGTGAAAGCGAAAGATTGAAGCAGTGTACTGACGCTGTGGCACGTTACCTCATAGATTCAAAAGACTGAAGAGTCACTAGATAGAGACAAGATTAATTAAATATCTTGTTAAACAACTATAGTGAGAAGCGATCCAGCGGTACATTCTTGATAAACTGTCCGACGTGTACTGCTCTCTGGGGTTTTGTGCTCAGAGCACCCGCTGACTGCTGGAGCTCAGACGTGCGCATACACTGCAGCTCATGCCAGAGTGTGTGTGTGTGTGGTCACGTGATGTGCGTTTTCAGCGGTATAGTGTGGACGGAGGGCTGTTCAGATGAAACGCCAGTGTGAATGTGGATCGTTTTCGTTTTGAAATGCGATTTTAAAACTAAGACATATCAGTGTGAACAGTGCCTAAGTGTGTATTTTTTGCGAGCGGGTTACTGCTGTGACTGGGGTGGAGGATCCTGATGCCAGCTCAGCATCGTGATGTCTATCGGCCATCGGCAATGGACAATGGCATCGTCTATCGACCCAACACCAATATAAATGTATCAAAAAGTAAATGTTTATACTTCTATAAATATATGTAAACTGCAGTGCATTTTTCATTCATTCATTTTCTTGTCGGCTTAGTCCCTTTATTAATCTGGGGTCGCCACAGTGGAATGAACCGCCAATATCCAGCACATTTTTACGCAGCGGATGCCCTTCCCATCTCTGGGAAACATCCACACTCATACACTACGGACAATTTAGCCTACCCAATTCACCTGTACCGCATGTCTTTGGACTGTGGGGGAAACCGGAGCAACCGGAGAAAACCCACGCGAACGCAGGAAGAACATGCAAACTCCACACAGAAACACCAACTGACCCAGCCGAGGTTCGAACCTGCAACCCAGCGACGTTCTTGCTGTAAGGCGACAGCACTACCTACTGCGCCACTGCGTAAATGTATTTATTTAGAATGATATCAATTCATAAATAAATAGATTTTTATTTGAATGTATTTGTATTTTACTTATATAAATGTATATAAAGTAAATGTTTATACTTCTGTAAATACTGCAATGTGTTTTGTCTATCTTAATTTTAATCAGTTTTTCACAGTATTCCCTATAATATTTTTATTAGTTTTAGTCATATTAGTTTTAAATTTACTTTCTAGTTTTTTAAAAACCCTTTTAAGGTCAGTATTATTAGCCCCCTTAAGCCCCTTGTTTTTTTTTTTTTTTTTTTTTGATTGTTTACAGAACAAGCATCATTATACAATGACTTGCTTAATTACCCTAACTTGCCTATTTAACCTAGTTAGACCTTTAAATGTCACTTTAACCTGAATAGTATCTTGAAAAAATTCAAGTCAAATATTACTGTCATCATGGCAAAGATAAAATAAATCAGTTATTAGAGAGGAGTTATTAAAACTATTATGATTAAAAAATGTTTTGAAAAAAAATATATCTTCTCTCCGTTAAACAGAAGTTAGGGAAAAAAACAAACAGGGGGACTAATAATTCAGGAGGGCTAATAAATCTGACTTTAACTGTATATAAAGTAAATCTTTATACTTCTATAAATATATGTAAATACTACAATGCATTTTGTCTATCTTAATTTTAAACAGTAATTATTTGTAATAAATGTAAAATAAATGTTTACACATTAAATGTATTGATTACTTATGTAGAAAATAGCATTTGTCAATTACGTATGAAATATTTATGTTGTGTTTATTCATTTGGTTTAGTACCTTTATTGTATTTTCTGCCTGTTTTTGTCGTCAACTTGTATACTCAATACTCCATTCAATTTTTGAATGGCTGTTATTTCATATAAACAAGACAAATGCTTGATTTATGCTAATATATATTTATATATCATTATACTCGTTAGCCCCTATTATTAGCCCCTGTGAATTTTCTTTTCTTTTTCAAATATTTCCCAAATGATGTTTAACAGAGCAAGGAATTTTTCACAGTATTTTTGCTAATATTTTTTCATCTGGAGAAAGTCTTATTTGTTTTACTTCGGCTAGAATAAAAGCAGTTTTAAAATTTTTTTAAACCCATTTTAAAATATTATTAGCCCTCTTAAGCTATATTTTTTTTCAGTTGCCTACAGAACAAACCATCGTTATACAACGACCTCCCTAATTAACCTAACCTGCCTACCTAGTTAATCGTTTAAATTGCACTTTAAGCTGAATACTAGTATCTTAAAAATTATCTAGTGAAATATTATGGACTTTCCTCATTACAATAATAAAATTAATCAGTTATTAGAAATTAGTTATTAAAATAATTATGTTTAGTAGTGTTGAAAATCATCTTTCCGTTAAACAGAAATTGGGGGAAAATATACAGGGGGGGTAATAATTCAGGAGGGCTAATAATTCTGACTTCAACTGTATATAAAGTAAATGTTTATAATGATATAAATACTGCAATGTGTTTTGTTTGTATTAATTTTATACATTAATTACTTGTAATAAATGTTCACATATTAAAGGCACGTATTGCTTATGTCATTGCATTTATTAATTACATATTGTATATTCATGTTGTGTTTATAGTTATCAATTTGTTTTACTTCATTTATTTTATTTTATTTTTTGCTATTAAGTTGAACACTCCATACTCCATACAATTTCTGAATAGCGGTTCAGTAATTCATATAAACAAGACAGTTGCTTGATTTATACTAATATATTCATAGTCATATAATCACACTAGTCTACATACAGTTGTAGTCAGAATGATTAGCCCTTCTATAATATTTCCTAAATGATGTTTAACAGAGCAAGGACGTTTTTACAGTATTTCTTATATTTTTTTCTTCTGGAGAAAGTCTTCTTTGTTTCATTTTGGCTAGAATAAAAGTATTTTAATTTTTAAAAACCATTTTAATGACAAAACTATTAGCAATATTATTTTTTCGAATGTCTATAGAACAAACCATCATTATACAATGACTTGCTCAATTACGCTAACTTGCCTAATTAACCCTGTTTAGCCTTTAAATTGCACTTTAAACTAAATATCTTGAAAAATATCTAGTCAAATATTATTTACTGTCATCACAGCAAAGATAAAATAAATCAGTTATTAAAACTATGTTTAAAAATGTGTTGAAAAAATCTTCTCTCCGTTAAACAAAATTTGGGGAAAAAAATAAACAGGAGGGCTAATAATTCTGACTTCAACTATATATATAGTCACATGCGGTCTCCTCAGAAGTGGGTGAGTCTTGGTAGTATAATCATCGTCAGCGTGAGTCAGACTGTGTGTCGATAATCAAACATCTCTGACTCTGAAATCTGGTGACTTTGAATTGCTTCTCCTTTTGTCTCGTATCATCCTGATCTCACCCTCCCTTCCTGCTGGATGCTAAATTTAGTCTGCGTCACAAGAAAAAAAATGAGAGGGAGTGAGAGACTGGCAGAGTGTGTGCGTGTGTGTTAAAGCGATGGCCAGTGTGTGTGTGTGTGTTAAAGCGATTGCCAGTGTTAATTACTAGTGGCTGCTGATGTTGGCTCACACTAGGAAAGGTGACTTTGTCCCAGTCTTACTGGTCTGATTTGATGCCCAGAAACTCATGCGGCGCTTTGCTTTGGCCAATGACATCATGAAATGCTTCTGGTCAGCAGAGGTTATTTGGTGATCATGGGGCGGTTTGGACTCACTGGTGACTCTGATTTGACCTTTTTGATGTTTACCATTCTAAAGTTTTCTTTACTTTTTTTTTTATGAAATCAGGTAATGCAAAGACTTATTAAATGTGCTGTATGTAAGTTTTTGACTCTTCTAAAGCATAAAAATACCTTAATATGTTTGCAGATATTTAAGAAACATGCTAAGTGAACATTCTTTTTTATCTAAAAACAATGCTGAAGTCAGATATTCTGCTTTGAAAATGTGCGTTACATGCCTGAACGTCTGTCTTTGTTTTGGTCCCTTTACCCTGCCCCATACACGTTTAGCCAATTATATTTCAGCACTTCGGGTTGCCTTGTTGGAAAACCACATATTTGACACATAACACATATTTTCGTTCAGTCGTGAAGGCTCTCAAAGTAAGCATCCGCGACTGAAATGCAACCTCTGGTGGACAGTAGCAGACTCCGAAATGAGACGCAGATTCAGAGTTCCACATGAGGTTAATTAGCAAATAATATAAATATTACGAACGTAAACATTAGGTGAGCAGGTTACATTGTAAACCCGTGTCCTAACAACATGCCACGTGAGGAGATTTACAGTGAAAAGCAGGGTTGGGTGATGTTGACCAATTTGGCATCGTACGATGTCTAATGTGAAACATCGCAATGGACGATGGCATCGTCGTCGTAGGCGGGGGTGGGGGTGGTTGTTGTTAAATATCAAATAATTCATAACGAATTAATTAATTGTAGCCTACCGTTTTCACTACCTGACCCACATGGTCTTTGCTTTACCCATAACCAAACCATAAATAAATAAAGTTACATACAAATTACCACCTGTCAATCACTTTTATCCGCAGGACTCTGGCATGAATAGGCAGAGTGATCTGTGTCGTTATAATGGCTTTTCCCACAGCTGGTGGAGGAGACGAGAGCTCGTTTGGAATTCACTGTAATTTGTATTGTGATTGATGATAACTTCCTTTTTTTTATTATTATTATGAGGAAATAATAACAAGTAAATATGCTAGGGCTCGACCGTTTTGGTAGCATATGCGCCTAAAATTTTATCTATGCGACCTAAAAATATATTTGGAAGCATTTGTGAGAGTGTATAAATTTTCACTGCAAAATCCTCAACGCATGCGCAGATTTAGGAGACATTTATGCAGAATGCATCTTTGCACCTAAAAACGCCAAACGCAGCGCTCAGGAACAGATTAAAACAGTTGTTATGTGAACTTGCTGAAGTAAAAAAAGCCTGCTATGCTTGCCCCGCCTTTGTGCTCTTGTTATTGGCCCACTGCTCTAGAACTGAACGCGAATGGATTGGTTATATCAGCTGTCAATCACTCAGTCAAACAAAAATGTGAAGCGCTGAAGATGAGAGAATGAAAATAACACTGCCAGATTTTGTTTTAGAAACCATCTAAAGTCACTAATAATGGCACATCTTATTAGTGATCATGTGCTGAATGTTAATCCACCATTTACACTTTTCCAAGAGTGGATAAAAGACTTATAGTGGCTTCAAGTCCGCTAAGAAAATAACTAAAGCCATTCACTGTAAAGTCTATGGGACGGGGTTTGCAGGTAACAGCGTTTGCCACTGAATCTACACATTTTAAGCACAAGAGGTACTGTATAATCCTTCATTTAATCCTCACGAGGCTGTCAGCCATGCAAGCGGCAGCTAAATGTAAAATTTAACACAGCTCATGAAAAGACCATTATTGCTATTAAAATGACATGCAAAAAATAAGTTATATATGAATATAAATGTGGGGCGGGGCGATGGATCGCGATGCCGGCTCAGCATCATGAAGTTTATCAGCCATCGGCGATGAACAATGGCATCGTCTATCGGCTCAACCCTAGTGAGAAGCAATTTGGCTGTTTGCACCAGACGTAACAGGGCAGAAATTTAAATACAGCCATTCAGAAGCACAGAATAGTGCAGTAACTGCACTCCAACGATATGGTAAGGTTTATAATCTAATTAATACATATTAAGCCTCTTTATCATTATTAAATGTAGATGCTGAATCACTGATATGAATCACAGTTCTAAAGTTCAATTTTAAACAGTTTATTTTCCAGATCTGAGGGGAACTATCTGCTGCTGCTTTCAGTAGTATGACAGTAATTGTCATGGAAAATGGCATTCAAACTCACATTATTAGCATTTAACACTGAATAAAGCACATGAGGTGTACCTGAGGTGATCATAGTCAGTTTATCCTGTTGTTCAGCTGCAAAAAATAGAAGCTGTTTCTAAAATCTAAATTTCAGGTGTTTGTTAGGACAAAATCTCCTTTTAATATGAAAAATATTCCTTCTATCGCGTGCTGTTGCTTTTATTTAAAACATGATTTAAATCAGCCATTGTTAGTGTCGTCAATCTGGCAACCTGCTCTGTGTGTGTTTTGAACCAGGGGTGCAATACCTAGTTCAACCACTGGGTGTCAAACTTACATACTGCACCTTTAAAGGTATAGTTCACCCAAAAATAAAAGTTCCGTCATAATTTACACACCTTTGAATTGTTCCAAACCAGTTTAGGTGTTTTTGTTCAATTCAATTTGCTCAATTTTGAAGAATGTTGTAAATATATCACCATTGACTTCCAGTATTTGTTTTTCTTACTATGGAAGTTAATGGTTATCGATTTTAACATTCTTCAAAATATCTTCTTTTATGTTCAAAAGAAACTCATAAAGGTTCGGGCCCACTTGAGAGATTAAATAGTGATTACATTTTTCATTTTTGGGTCAACTATGCCTTTAAAATGATTAACAATATGCAGTGTTTCTATTTCAAATAAATGCTGTACACTTAAAATATTATTTTTGCTGCTTATTTAAACTACTTATTTAAAATGAGCTGAAACAAAACAATTCTTGAGATTTTTTGAGGGGGGACATCTTAATTGTTTTATGTTTAATCCACTTAAATTTGTTACGTTAACCTAATCAATTTGTGTTGGGAGAACATGAAGCAATTGTGTGGATCCCTGCATGCTTTACAGTGTACAAAGAATTATTAGCATTCATAATATTAAGAAATATTTGTTGAGCACCATACTGTCATAATGAGTGATTTCTGAAGGATCACATGACACTAAAGATGCAGAAAATACATCTTTACAGCTTTGTATTGATCTGTAATTCATCAATACAGCTTTCAATAAGAGGAATAGTTCTTTGTGAGTCCCTATATACTGTGTTTCCTGGATATTGCTGGAGCATACAGATATAAATTAAGGTAGTGATGAAGTATTAAGCTGTCAATAACAACAAAGCCACATCCAGATCCATTTTGGGATCTTGAGCGTTGCCATAGAAACAAATCATTTCTGAATCTAAGAACCAAAACATCTCCAAGAAGACACCTATTTCTTTGGATTAAAGGTAATGTGGTAAATAATGTTTAGTTTCCTGCACATGCTGAGAGTTTCACTTCAAAGTATCGTCAGGAGCAGTGGCAGTTCTAGGGGGGGGATTTGGGAGCTAAGCTTGGCCCCCCCTCTGGCCCCCCTAAATTTCAATAATATCACGCGTATTTTTGTGTCAAAACGCCACGGAGAAGCGAGATCAGCCATCGGTGGCAGACTGCGGAGATATGACTGAGACCAGTGTTGCCAGATAGCTGACTGATTACAGCCCAAAAACTATCCAAAACCTGCCGAAATGCACATACATGCATGCAATCGAAGTCAAAGCCGCCCAATCTGGCAACGCTGACTGAGGCCTCTATCGCACGCTCTCGCTGTCGCGCGCACTCGCTCTCTCTCGGTCAGTGACGGTGCTGCTCGCATCAGTTCCCCGCATTCGTCAGAAGTTAACCCCCAAATTGACACAGGTAATAAAAACATTCAAAATGGCCACTGTTGATTATATTAGACTTCTGTTTTCAATTTTAACACTTTTAATATAGGAAGTCCTCGGCTATTCCCTTTAAGTATTCTGTAGTCTTTAATTTAGATTAAAGTGTAATTTAAAGACTTGTTAACTAGGAAATTTTAAATAATTAGTCAAGTTATTGTATAACTGGTTTGTTGTGTAGACAGTCAAAAAATATACAGTAAATATTTCTTAAGGAGGCCAATAACACTGACCTTAAAATTGTTTTTTAAAAAATTAAAACTGCTTTTATTCAAGAAATAAACTAAAGCAATAAGACTTATTATGACTGCAGAATATTTTTTTTTGTTTTATACGAAATACTGTGAAAATCTCCTTGGTTTGTTAAAGATCACTTGGAAAGTTTTAAGTTAACGGGAGGGCAAAAAAGTTTAAAGTTTAAAGGTGCAAAAATGTGCCTTGATGTACTCGAATTATAGAAATGTCTTATCCTGCTACAATACAAAGTTACTTGTCAAATAAATTAACATGGAAGATTATCTTGAGGTTAAGTTATTTAATTAGCTTGTTTATGAAGACTGCAGAGTGATGCATGAAAACAATGACTTCGAATAATTGTTTAAGTATTTTGTGATTTATGTTAAAGTGTGCCCCCTAAAAGTACAAGTGGCCCCTGCCCGGTCCCCCCAGTTACTCTGGTCTAGAACCGCCACTGGTCAGGAGCCATGGAGTATGGATTTTGGGTAACACTTTAGAACAATGGTCGATTAGTTAATGTATTTACTAACATTAAATAATCTTGCAAAGCGTTTATTAATCATAGTTCAACATTAATTAGTGCATTATTAAAATTTAAAGTTGCACTTGTTGATGCGCTGTGAGCTAACATGAACTAACGTTGTTTCATTTAAATAACATTAACTAACATTAAAAAACATGAATAAATACCGTAATAAATGACTTACTAATAGTTTGTTCATGTTAGTAAATATGTTAACTAACATTAACTAATGAGCCATCAAGTGTTACCGGATTTTTGCTGTGACTGTATGAGTCATTTTACTCTCAAAGTTCTGGTTGCTTTTAAAGAGCCCCAACAACCTTCCATGCATTGTGTAACACAGCTCTAAGTGAAGTGAAATACCCAGTTAAGGATTAAATCTGAAAATGTGCCGTGTTTAAAACTATTGATTCATCTATAAAAGAGTCGACTCATAGTGGTTCTAATGAATCACAGCGGTAACGAGTCTTTAGCCATGCCAGCGTGACGTCGATACGGAACACAAGCCACGCCTATTTGTTGCGCTCGCAGACCCCGGAAAATTGAAACCCCCGTCCCCGCTCACAAACAATGTAAAAAAAAAAAGAGGAAGACAAACACTGTAGCAGATCCCGGTTGAATCATGTCGCGAAGATGCTGTGCTCTGAAGTGTGAGGTAAGTTAGTGTTACTTTCTCTACCCAAAGATGAGGCTCTGAAGAGTCACTGGTTTTGCAAAAATACCTCAGCATTATAGCCCCAGCCGTGTGCTGTGTTCCTGTCATTTTCCTGACTAGTGCTTCAGCAATCTACACACTTACAACAGGGGTTTCGTCAGCCGTTTGGTAAAGGAAGGATCAGAAAAGACTATTGATGTATGGGACTTTGTCAGAGGTTGACAAGAATTTTACAGTACACAGTTCATGGATCAGTTTCTTCCTCCATGTGTAATTAAGTGCGATTAAAATGGTTGCCACCTTGCAAATTATGTATTTAATTGTGTTTTGTTACTTGTAACTGCTTGTACTGTATCTGGTTAACTATTTATATTCTCATATCGCGTCTAAAACCATGTTGAAAACGCGACGCGTGCTGCTTTGTTTACTGATTTAAATGTGTTTGTGAGCTCGCGATCCACTGCCATTACGGGAGTTTTCTGGGAGAAATAACAAAACGGGAGGGTGGCGGGAGATGGGTCTGAAATACAGGAGTCTCCCGGGAAAAACGGGAGTGTTGGCAGGTATGCTCACACATACACTCTGCTTCTGCACTCTGACTACTTCAAAATTGTTGATAAGCCGTGGTGGGCTTTTCTCTCTGTCTCGTGCTGAACGTAGTCGACCAATCGCAACAGACTGGGTCATCCAACCAATCAACACAGATTAGCATCGCGCTAAGGAGGGATTTGGGAACAAATGAATCGCTGAACGATTTATATGGGAGTCGTTGGGATAATTAGCTAAAAATAAATGCATATTATAAGACAATAAAAGTGTTTTTTGACATTGCATGCATATCAGACTGTTGTTGGAGACCCCCAAAACCAAAATATGACCCTTTTTAATGCATAATAAGGGCTCTTTAACTTACATTTTATAAATCACCAAGGGTTTCAGCTACACGTCTTCCTTAATGTTCTATTTAAGAAAAAGAGTCATCTATAATCTTAGATGTAAATCAACAGCAAATTTTCATTCTTGGATAGTTCCTTTTAAAAACGCGACTTCTTGTCTTGTCCCTTACAGAACCTGTTTTGGACACCAGATGCAGACACAACTGCAGGTTGTTGTCGTAATGTTTAACAGTAAACAGCTGCATGTAAACAAATCCACAGATGTCACTTATTCAAAGTGCCGTTGTTGATCTCAGTTAATATCAGAGTCAGCTGACAGCGTCCTTATGCTGCGTTACTCATTCTCAGTATACGTCCCTTTTATGATGACAACATAGCTGCTGAGATTTTGAGTGTCCATCTACTGCTTCAGATTAATGCACATAAGTCTATAAATTGCTCCTATTGCTGTTTTAATCATTTTACAATAGAATTTTGAGGAAAAAAATGAACTTAATCCATTTTGGAATAAAGCTGTAACATAACAAAATGTGGAAGAAGTGAAGCACTATGAATACTTTCCGGATGCATTGTAACTGAGTGTGCTCCAAACTCTCATTAACACACAGTATAACTGTTTTGTAAGGCTGTGGATTAAAGGTATTAACAATCAGGGCTTGACATTAACCTTTTTTGATCACTAGCCACAATTTTATTGTTGGGAAAGTATATTTTATACACATAAATATGACTTTGACATGCAAAAATTACTTGATTTAGATGTTGCGTTTTCTCCACTTGCCTCATTCATTGCACTTTTTGTGTGTCGTGTATGAACTTGCTAAATGTTCATGAGCAAATGGATCATGGTTTCATACAATTAGTTTTTATTTCACATAATTTTTAGAGCTCAAAATGAAGGATTTACCAAATTTATCTCTGACCACACCAAACATAAACAATTAATTCTTTCTTAGCCACAAATTTTAAATGTGTCAAAGCAAGCAAAATATAGCTGTTTACTATACTTTTTATTTAACAAAACATATGCACAGTAATCTGTCCTGGCTAAAGGTCCAGGGTCACCAGTAACTACACATAAATGGGGAGTAATCTCCCATTAAAGCAATGTTATTGTAAAAAAATGATAATTAAACCACATTACGCAAAAGAAAGCAGGTAAAAAACATACCGTGTGATAATGAAAGGATTATAACGCACGCGGTTAACATTAGATCCAGAAATAATCTGTTCAAATAATGGTGAAAGTGAAAGCAACCAGTGCTGCTTACAAAAATACAAATCTGGAGCTCTTGAAAGCAGCAAGACTGTGAGTGCATGTTCATCACTTTTTGTCTGGTCTATTTGAAAGAGAACCGATCACATCAGCTGTGTTTCTAGACACAGTTGCTTCACGCAAGGAAACGAGAGCGCGCACGCGTTTTAAACAGTCTCGCGCAACACCTCAGCTGTTAGCGCGAGTGATCATCCTTTCATTCGGTATTCATCTGCTTTTTTTTATTGCTCACGCGAACGCAATTATTTTTGTCAGTAGTGTTGCTTCTCAATTCTAAGATTGCCTTTGCATGCATATTGGACCATCCTTATTGTCGACCCCTGGTTTTATGAATTATTATCCGGGAAAATTATTTTCAACCAGCCAATGTGGCTAGTGGGAGTGTCTGTCTTACCCACCACCACTGAAATCTACCTGCATTTGGCGGGTTTGGCGGGTGTTAATTTAAAGCCCTGTTAACAATGTAAAAAATATGTTTTTATTTCATGCACAAACCACTAAATTCACTTCATAAAGCATTAATGTATCATTAGGAGTCACGGATTTTTGGCCAGTGTATATTTTTATCTTCTTTACTATTTCACTGAAGTAAAAAAAGACTCTGTAAATCTTAGATGGCTTGAGGATGAGTATATTAACATTCTTTTTCGAACATGTTTTGGAGAAAGCATGTGTTTCTCAATTCAAAGATGCTGTTCTTGTGCATTGGACTTTATCGTTGTTTGTGTGTGTGTAAAGCGATCTGTGTTGGCCTGGGCTCCATCAGTCCTTGTGTCAGAGTAATTGAGTTGCATTGATTGCTGTGATCTGTTGCTGTGTAATGCTGTTTATGAATTGACCACCTGTGCTGGAGTCAGTCACTTAAGACTGAATGGTGGACACTGGGACAAATACGTTCAATAAACGTCCTCCATTTGAACAGAGAACAAATTGGGAAGCAGTTGTGTTTTGGTGGGGTTTTTTTTTTTTTTTTTTTTTTTTTTTTTTTTTTGAGTAATTTCAGACTGGATTGAGTAAGCCACGTGCTTGCAATTTGTAAAAAATAAATATTAGTATTATTATTTTTTTTTATTTATACAAAGACGTTTTTATAACTCTGTAACAGTTTAAAAATAATAATATTTAATTTATGATCTGTATATGATCTGTATATGATTTTTTGTAAAACGACAGTATCTAACTAAATTTTCAATTCTAACATTAAAACTTGCTTTTTATTTGTATGTTTTAGTACTGTAAAGAAGACTTAATATTTTTCTTATAGTATATTCTTTTAAAACAACTTTTAGGACAGCACTAGAATACAGATGGCTTCATCATTGACACTGTGCACTGCATGCAGTCAGGACACAAAGGTACTTCCATGTAAGAAGTTTTCTTCCCAACCACCCTTGAGAGTGACACAAAGCCTCGGTTTTAGAAACAGTTTCTATTTCTGCAAAGTTGCAGCTGAACAGCATAAACATACTAGCATAAACTATGGCATTGATAACCTCTACTACTGCTTTATTCACTGTTAAATGTTTCTAATATGAGTTTAAATGGCGTTTTATTATTATTATTATTATTATTATTATTATTATTATTATATAAACAAGAGAACATAAAAATACATATACAACATGATTCAAAAAAATGAATCAAGAATAATTAGCAAATTTGGATGGAAACATGGCTACTGTCTATCTAGCCAGTTGTGAAAATATCTAACTTGGCACATCTGAAACACTGATCCAGATCTGTTTATCCATTCATAAACCCTATTTAAACTACGGCAGTGAAGACTTCGTTAGTTGTTTTAAACTTTTACCAAATACCACAATCACCATCATCCCAAGTACACTGGATGTTTCTTTGTATTCCGGCGGTTAATAACAGCTTTGATAACGAACAGAGCTATAAACGGCACCCGGCGTCAGAGATCTGGAAATACACAGAGCTATTTGCGTTTGTTTTACAAGTTTCACCGATGGCATCCTTCCTCCCGGCGGCGTGCGAGACGAACGCCTCCTTCCTGGGCTGCAAGAGGAGGGGAAGCAGCGTTTGGAGGAGGTGGAGAGTGTTAACTTCATCCAGGCATGTTTTGACTCTCTGGTGGCTTTTTCTGGGCTCTGATGGGTGGGCCGCTCTGTCATGCCGTTCAGGATCTGCCATGTCGAGGACAGAGCGCAGGAAAAAAAAACAGTCGCCGCTGCATTTCTCAGGGAAGATTTTGTTAGGATATGAGGTTTGGATTATAATTATTATTTATTTAAAATGTGTGGAAGACTGGTGTTGTGTTCTGATGCAGATTGAGCTTAATTATAAGCAATAGATGGACAAATTTAAAACCATTTCTTACTTTTACGAACCCTACACAACAGCTGATCATTGCTGGAATGTCTATTTAAATGTAATGAGTTATACTTATTATATACAGTTGTTAGCCCCTTCTGTGAATTGTTTTTCTTCAAATGTTTCCTAAATAATGTTTAACAGGGCAAGGAATTTTTCACAGTATTTCCTATAATATTTTTTCTTCTGGAGAAAGTCTTACTTGTTTTATTTCGGCTACAATAAAAGCAGTTTTAATAATTTAAAAAAAAAAAAAACATTTTAAGGTCAATATTATTAACCCCTTTAAGCAATATTTTTTCGATTGTCTACAGAATAAACCATCATTATACAATGACTTGGCTAATTACTCTGATTAACCTAGTTAAACCTTTAAATGTCACTAAGCTAAGTACTAGTATCTTGAAAACTCCAAAAAAAATTATATACTGTCATCATAGCAATGATTAAAGAAATTAGTTATTTAGGACTCTATTTTAACGTTCTAGGCCAGGGGTGGGCAAACTCGGTCCTGGAGGGCCGGTGTCCTGCATAGTTTAGCTCCAGCTCTAATCAAAAACACCTGAACATGGTAATCAGTGTCTTCAAGATCACTAGAAATCTATAAGCAGGTGTGTTGGATTAGAGTTGGAGCTAAACTGTGCAGGACACCGGCCCTCCAGGACCGAGTTTGCCCATCCCTGTTCTAGGTGCAAAGTCTAAAGCGCATAGCGCAAAAGCATTAAGGGCGTGTCCGAATCCACTTTTGCTATCTTAAGGACAGAAATATACGCTTTGCACCCCGGCACATGGTCTAACAGGGTTGTGCTTATTCTCTTTATGAGTTATTGGTGTGCTTTGAGCATAATGTGCAATAAACCAATCGGAGCCGCATATCCCATTCCCTTTAAGAGTCAGTTGCATCACACCATGGTGCATTTGCTATTTACATGGCGGACTTTGTAAGAGGAAAAACTAAATGCCTCACTAGCGTGAAAACAGTTAAACAGACCATCCGCAGCGCGAAGATAAAGAACGAGCCTCCTCCATTAGGCCTCTTTACTTTCTCTTTACTTTACTTTTAATCTTTATTCCTTTACATTTATGAATGAGGAAACGGTGTTGTACGCACTCCACTGAAGACATCCATTAGCCTACATATTTAATTTAGTTAAGCACGAAGATTTGTTTCAAAGCTATTTCTAAATTCAGTTCTAATTTCCAGCAAATTAATAAATGAACAATAATAATGAAGTGTGGTCAAAAACTGAGTTATATACAAACACACGTCCTATAGGCGAATTGCCGGTTTGTAAACATTCAGGATGCGCACGCATCGAGGATGCAGAAAAAACTAGAGAGTGCTAGGATTTACAGCGGGTGACATCCTTATAGATAAGTTATATTGATTAAATATTATATATATTATTTACATAATGCTTTCAGCGTATTATAACAGCTTGTAATAAGCACAGTTATTCTGCAAAATTAACGTTAAAGTGAGCGGCATTTGTCTGACAGGTCCATTTGCAATAGCACCCTCCCAAGCGTGCACAGCCCAAAATATACAACTATCTCATTGAAACTATCTCTTTAAGAAGTTAAAGCCCTAAACGTCTTTGGATGCCTTCAATTCTGTTCTGTGTGGTCATGTGCAAGAAATAATGTTTCATGATTACCAGATTCAAAACTTTGTAGTGCTAAAAACCGAGGTTCTGCCTAGCCAAAGACAAGGAAAGAAGACGGAACTGTACAAGGCCTGGGTAATCTAAAGATGTCTGCGGTTGGCATTAAAAGCAGTGTAAAATTTAAGTTTTCTATTTTTGGACTTTCAATTTTGGCTTCGTACCGCACGCCACGACATGTTTTTATATTGCAACTGGTCTTTTTTTGCAACCAGTTGAACCCGTGTGACGAAGGTTGGTAATTTCCCTATTCTTATGCCCCATATGGTGAGGCTTACATCTCCAAAACCTGACAGGCGGACAAATCTAAACTTGTTCTTAATAAAACAATAAGAACATCCCCCTTCATCCCCAGGGATGAAGAAGGCATGGAGGTAATATTTTTTTATATTTATATATTTTATATTTGTAACATTTGAATTCTTTAATTTTTTCATATGTAAAGATATTTGTGTATTGCTTTACATCCTGTGTGTATTAAGCAATGTGTAAACGTTTGGACCTGCATAAGCGCATAACTAATGTGCTCTGCGCTCCGTTAATCTGGACTTCAGTCCAGCTTTTAGTTGGTCAATGCTTCCTCAAAATAGCAACACGCCAACAATGCGCCTTAACACACCTCCTTTATAGACCGGCACACCCTGTCACAACTGTATATAAATGCTTTACCGTTCAAAGGTTTAGTGGTGGTGGTGTAAAATTAGCCATATATTGATGTTAATAATCTGAAATATATTCAATTCAATTCAATTCATCTTTATTTGTATAGCGCTTATACAATGTAGATTGTGTCAAAGCAGCTTCACATGGAAGATTATAGTGAATTGAAACAGTGTCAGTTCAGTTTTCAGAGATTAAGTTCAGCTCAGTTCAGTTTAGCTCAGTTCAGTGTGGGTTAATAATCACTACTGAGAGTCCAAACACTGAAGAGCAAATCCATCGATGCGCAGCTCTACAGATCCCGAACCATGCAAGCCAGTGGCGACAGCGGCGAGGAAAAAACTTCACCAATTGGCGAAAGCGAAGATTTAGTTGGGCACGACCATTTCCCCTATGGCCAAACGTCTTGTGCAGAGCTGCAGTCTAGGCGCAGGAAGCTGGACCTCAGCGAAGACTCGTCTGTCCTTGGAGCATCACAGGAGATAGTCTCATGTTCTCACTCCACGATGACCACCACAGCAGCTGCTCAGGATACGGCCTGGTCCAGAAAACCTTGGGATCATCTCGTCGCTGGTTTCGGATCGCGTTAGTGGCACTGCGTAGTCTGAGGGCCTCAAGATGAGTACCCCCAGGTGGAAATAGAGAATAAAGAGAATAATTAGCGTAGCTGCTGTTCATAGTGTATATAAACGAGAAGCAAAATCATGTGTGGGGCACATCATGCGTCATACCGCTATGTACTGCACTGAGTGTATGCTTTGCTAAAAAGATAGGTCTTTAATCTAGTTTTGAAGAGCGAGAGTGTGTCTGAGCCTCGGACATTATCAGGAAGGCTATTCCAGAGTTTAGGGGCCATAAATGAGAAGGCTCGGCTTCCTTTACTCGACTTTGATATTCTAGGTACTACCAGAAGCCCTGAGTTTTGAGATTGTAAAGAGCGGGTTGGGTTGTAGCAAGACAGAAGGTTGGTTAGATAAACAGGAGCTAGATTATTTAAAGCTTTATAGGTAAGGAGTAATATTTTAAATTCAATACGAAACTTAACAGGCAGCCAGTGTAAGGAGGATAAAATTGGGGTGATATGATCATATTTTCTAGACCTGGTAAGAACTCTGGCAGCTGCATTGTGCACTAGCTGGAGTTTGTTAATAGAGGATGCTGGGCAACCAGCAAACAGAGCATTACAGTAGTCCAGCCTAGAAGTCATGAAAGCATGGACTAGCTTTTCTGCATCTGATATGGATAGCATACTTCGCAATTTAGCGATATTTCTCAGATGAAAGAAAGCCGTTTTTGTGACATGGGATATATGATTTTTGAAAGTTAAATTGCTGTCTAATATGACACCCAGATCTTTTATAGTAGAGTTAACGCTAACTTTGTATCCCTCTTGTTGCAGGTCCAGTTGTGAGAACTGCTGTGTACAGGATTTAGATATTTAGATATATATAAATATATATATATTTGTTTATGTAATTTGTGATTACAAAACTATATATTTATCACCATCATATCAGTACACGTTTAGTTTTTAGCTTTCCTCTGTCTGCTGAACATGAATTAAAAAAATATTTTGACTCAATGGGCTTCAAAAGCACTATTGAATGTTTTTGTCTGTGTTTTTAGTAGTGAGTAAATCACAGAAGTGCCATAATGTGTTATGACGGATCTTCTGGTGTAAACAATGCCACTGCTGCATTCAGATGGAGAGACGGAAAAAGACAAGAGACAGTGGTCTCTTGTGCGGTCACTCACTAGCCCAGCATTGGCACATCACTGTCAGTTTGCGGAAGTAGGCTCATTGTGTGCGCGCGCACGATTTATGTGTGTGTCTGGTCTATGTGTGTTTGTCGGAGGAAGTCAGACAGCTGTGGGATGGAGGTCATGTTTGCAGGAGACCCAGCACCCACACTCTGCTCCCTCTGTCGGCTCTGAGTATTCATGCCTGCACCAACACACACACAATAGCCAGAGTCTTGTACTGCTTCCTGCATCACAGTGAGTGAAGGATGAGGCCAATGTTAGACCGGATTAATATGATTTATGCACCAATAGGAACATTTTATTGCTCAGGTTGATCCAGCTCTGTAGTTAGTGCGGACTCTGAGTGTCTCCCAAAGGCATACTGTTCAAAAGTCTGGCCACTGTAAGGCCTTGTTTTGACATTAATATGTAGGGCTGGGAGTCGATTTCAAAAAGATTGAATCACTCGATTCCTATGTGTTGAGATGAGAATCAGGAGTCGATTCCAAAGATGATATGCTAGTGTGACATGCGTGCACTTAAAGTTTTGTGCTTGATTGAGCTTTCCTAAAAAACCACTATATCCAGCAGCCGGATATAGCATTTATAGCCTTTTGGGGAGTTTCTTCGAATACACGGCTGCTGTCCCGAGTCATTATGCATTTTGGGGAGCTCTCGAGAACTACCTGATCTCGTACTCCCCGTACATGCTCAATTGACCAGGCGGGAGCCCTGGGCTCAATTATCTCCGAGCTCAGGGTTCTCTCCCGGAACAGCATGCCAAACCTGCTAATAGCGTCAAGCAATATCTAAGTGTGAACTCTTGAAGTGAAGTTTCACAAACTAATTTCGAGAGGAGCACGTGATATAATTGACCCCAGCTGGTCTCTCATCTACAATCATTAGTTAGCCAATCAGATTATTCCAAACTCACTATAAGTAGCCTAGCAAATATTACTCCCTTATCTTCGTTTTCCGAAGAAACCCCCCATCCACCCCTTCTCCACCTTTCTTTCTTTACCACGGGGAGCTCTCGAGAACTACCTGATCTCGTACTCCCCGTACATGCTCAATTGACCAGGCGGGAGCCCTGGGCTCAATTATCTCCGAGCTCAGGGTTCTCTCCCGGGACAGCATGCCAAACCTGCTAATAGCGTCAAGCAATATCTAAGTGTGAACTCTTGAAGCTTATTTAACTTGAAAAAATATGTTGGGTTTTAAAATAAAGAATTGTGACAGCAGTGAAGAATCGATTCAAAAATTTAGATTTGGATTTTTAGTTTTGGAATCAAACAGGCCCGGATTAAGAATTCAGAGGCCCCTGGGCACAATGTCTTGTAACAACTCTTTGGTCTTTTGAATCTATCAGGTAATGTGTCACAGCATCAGTACATTGCTTCAATCTTTTGCTTTCACGCTTGAACTTAGTAATTTTAGCGAAAACCTCAGACACTGTTGGTTGATTTTGTTGGTTGTGCACCTTTTTTACCAACCAAGTTTGTCAACACCATTGTAACGACACAGATCACTCAGTCTATTCATGCTAGTTCTGCGGAAAAAGTGATTGACAGGTGGAAATTTGTGTGTAACTTATCTTTATTTATTTATGATTTGGTTATGGGTAAAACAAAGACCATGCGGGTCAAGTAGTTGAAACAGTAGGCTACAAAATATTAATTCATTATGAATGTATTAATTATTCATAACTAATTAATTAACCGCCGCCTACGATGACGATGTCATCGTCCATTGCGATGTTTCACATTAGACATCGTACAATGCCAAATTGGTCGACATCACCCAACCCTAATTTCAACTGTTCAGGTTACAGGTTACGCACATTTTGGGTCCCTTAGTACCAATTGAGCATTGTTTACGAGCCACGTTGTACCTGATTATTGTTGAACGCTTTAATGTTTGTGAGCATCTGCCATTTCTTAATTTATAATCTATCCCATCTCTGTTTCTCAGGACTCGAATGGTCCTCCTCGCTCCGATGCTCCCGCTCCTCCAGTCCTCTCGGCCCTGCGCTCGTCCCGTGTGGTTTCCTCCACCTCGGAGGAAGAGGAGGCGCTGACAGAGAAATTCCTCAAAATCAACTGCAAGTACATCACAGACGGCAAGGTGAGTCAGCGTTTTCACTTTTCTGGTGGCAATGTCTCCAAAGTTGCAGAAAGTTAACTCATGGAGGAGTCCTCAGGTTAGTCATTATCAGGACCCCTGCTTTTTCTGCCGTCCTCTGGGGAAACCAAAGGCTGCAAAACAGTGTGGAGCTCCAAGTTTTGCTTAAAGTGTAGGAGTTGAGCTTCTGTCTCCGGCACTGATCTGTTCTCTTTGGTGAATACTCAATGCCTGACGAGTGTAATAATGTTAGCGCTGAGATGATTTTCTTTCACACTGTCAAAACACTCGTGCCCTCACATTCACCTCAGCACCTGTAGAGTGAATTCGCTGAATGATTTGTGCTACTGCATGACCTGTGTGCTGTGATTCACCAACAAGTGCTGACTTGTGACCCTGTTACTTTCATTAATTGTTCAAAACAACATTTCACCATCACATTTACTTTGTCATTTAGCGGGCGCTTTTGTCAAAACAACCTTACAATTGAGGAGGCATTCAGCAATTCAACAAGAAAAGGCAATACACTCAAGACTATTATAATTAATTATACAAAGAAACTAGTTGTCCTGAGAGAATTTCATAGATATCTACAGTAGATATTGCATACGGACCCTGAGCATGCGTCAATAGCGCCGCCACATTTGTACAGTGCTCCCAGCACAAATGTCATTCAACTGCACTAATCAAGACTAAAGCCAATGTGATGATGATGGACTTTAGCGCTGTGTACATGTGTAGTAATGAACAAACAAAGAAAACAACGCACAAAGGCAGAACATTTCATTGGTAAGATTTTGTTTTTTACGTTTTTGGGTTACGAACTTTTGTGCTAAACAAGTAACATTATTGATGATAATACAATCTCTTACTGCACTGACCATCAGGCAAAGTAGCACCAATTTGCACTACATTTTAGGCTTTGCTAGTTTTGTTGAAGAAAATAAGCAAACAATGTAAATGAAATATGACAACAATTTGCTGCAGTGCCAAAAACTTGTATTATTGTCGGCTAATGCCGAGTTCAGACTGCATGATTTTAGCCCTGATTTTGACTCGCTAACAGGTTTTGTGAAATCGCAGACAAATGCCTGAAATCACAAGCAAATCGGTGCTCGTTCACGTGAGTGACAATCACACAGTATGAACTATCAAGGACGCGACATGACAGAATCGCCAATGAGTCGCTGATGCCCGTGAGATATTTGGCATGCTAAATATCTGGAGCTGTCGGCGATTGAAATCATGCCGTGTGAAATGTGTTCTGGTTGAAAATAACATCAGTGACCACCTACAGCCAATGAGAGAGCAGCATTCACGAGTATGGGTACCTGCAGGCCAACGGGAGGCTGGGCGAGAAGTTAAAAGCGCTCATTTTCAGTTTATTTGGACCCAAGAAATGGAGGAAAAACTAGTGTAAATTTGGCAGGAGCACAGTGTCTGTTTGACTTGTCATCTGAGCAATATCACAATCAGGTTGAAAAGTAAAAAAAAGATGAGAAGAAATTGTTAATTCTCTTCAAAAGCCAGGTGAGCAACACAAGTTTCTAAAGCTAAAGCCTTCTTTTCCCATTATGTAGTTAATAACGAAAGATATATTATGTGACCTCGCGTTGTTGTTTCCATGTCACTTCTAGCGTTTGTTTGGTTGTGAGACGTAGTTTGGACAAAGTTGTCTGTGATTCTTCCTATTTTAAAGTCATGCAGTGTGAACTCTCCTGTCGCCGATCCATGCTACAGTGCAAACACAGCACCAACAGAACGCTAACCCAGATAGTCATGCAGTGTGAAAACATCTGTGACACGACTACTTTGAAAATCATGCAGTCTGAACTCGGCATAAGTGAACGAGACGCTCATAACAGAGATTTATTCACAAACAAATCGTTCACTCCGTTAGAATGAGAAGTGAAAGCAGGAGAGGGGGTGTGTTTCAGGACATGGATCAGATCAAATTTAACAGGTAGGGAGGATAATACATTTCCATTCACACAAACACACGCTCTTTGTTGGCAATGTTCGTGCGGTCACTTATCCATCAATGTAGAAAAGTGATGTAAAATTATAATTTTCCTAATTTAAAAAAATATTTGCATACTGACCACCGGGAACACTCCCGATCATGGATATATGTATATATGAGTATATATCTATGGCTCTGGATGGCCAGTCCTCCACTGCACCTTGGTCCCACATTCATTTCACAGGAGCGCTACCCTGTACGAATGCGGCTCTATTAACGCATTCCTTTTAATAGACAACAATAGCGTAGATGACATCTAATTTAAATATCTATGAGAGAATTTAGTGCTAGAGTAAGGAGGGGGAAGAAGTTTTTTTGAGAGAGAGAGAGAGTTTCTACCGGTGGTTTGTCAAGCCCACTCACCTGTGTGAAGAGCAGTTTTTTTAACTTTGCAGAGATTTGATTTGAATGATTGTAAAGAGTGTTCAATTCAAAACTGTTTTAATCAGTCATTCATAGTCATTTATAATTCTGCATTGAGTGATCGATGTGACCCACTGTGCCTGCCTTGCGCGTAGCTATGCATTTATACTTTTGCGCGCTGTTTGTGTTGCTCTGCAATAACGCTTCCTAAACGCTAGATGTCAGTAGGTTTTTTGTTTCTCTGTGTCGAGTTTCTTCGCGGATGTTTTGTTTTTTCTGAACGCTAGCTTAATTTACAAGTAGCTAAAACTCGTTCATTCAGAAGTGGGAACCGGTGGACATGCAACAACTTTAATCATAAGGTAAACACAAAACAAAAGTTTCCATCTGGAGCTCCTTCACGGGACTCGACACTTGTAAACACTTACTCCATCGGGCTCACGGCTTTCAGCACCACCCACACTCATCACAGCTACCAAGCTGACCAATCACAGAGCTTGCATTATGCGTCTTTGCATCGTGTAGTTGCATTTTTTGAGAGGTGCGCGTCAGTGTTATCGTCAGCCACGGCGAGGGCTATACGACCGCGCGAAGACTGTGCCGGATAATACGTGTATGCTTGTCGCATAAGTATAAATCAGCCTGGGATGCTTCACCCAAAAATACAAATTCTGTCATCATTTACTCACCCTTGACTCCTTGAACACAAAAGAATATATTTTGAAGGACGTTGCAAACTGGTAACCATTGACTTCCACAATAGGCAAAACAAATACTTTCAAAGCCAATAGTTAATAGTTTCCAACATTCTTCAGTATTTTTTTGGGGGGGGCGAACTATCGCTTAAACCTTTCTTTGGTGCATCATGTTGCCGTTTGAGTGTGAAAAAGATCTATAAACAAAAAGTCCACTCCAAAGGGGGTTATTCTCTATATTAGTAAGCACTGAACTTTTTTTGTGTGCTTGTGATTTGTGTATTTGACAGTTGACATTTGTGTTGAACGGTTATCACGATACTGGAATTCGATACCAATCAATACTGAAATTTTAAAAACATACATTTCCTGCTGACATTTGAGCGCTGTTAAGCTCGTTCTTAAACATCACTTATTTGCCACTGTGTTAACGTACTCAACAGAAATGACTGTGATTGGCCGTGAAGGTCATCAGTTCACCGAACTCACTGCTGTTTACAGGGTGTAAACACAGATACAGGGACACTGGAGCATTTTAAAGCCACGATTCATCAGCGTTTCACTCGTATGTCAGCTTATAGACAAACCAGCTGATGGACATGACTTTGAAATGCTTCAGTGTGCCTGTTTCTGTGGTTACATTCAGGAAACAGCAGTGAGTTCGGTGAACTGATGACCTTTACGGCCAAGTCATTTCTGTTGTGCTCAGTAATGCTCAAATGTCAGCGGGAAATGGACGTTTTTAAAACTTCAGTATCGATTGGTACCGAATTCCAGTATCGTGACAACCCCACAATGCACCATGTTTCATGTGTATTCAGAAAACTGTATATCAGAAATTTAAACTGGCAAGGCATCAAAGTGCATGCAGATGTTTTGTTTGTTGTTGCAGGTGAAAAACGAGGTACAGGCTGTAAAGGCTCCGCCCTCTTTTTTTTAAAGGGGCAGGGAGCAGCATATCATTTACATTTAAAGAGAGACACAAAAACAGTTTTTGCCAAGTACGATACGATCCTGGATTAACATCTGTGTTGATCCTTGAACATTTTTGTTTGAATATGTAATCCACACCTATTCCCTACCCCTAAACCCAACCATAACTGTAAATTATTCCTACAATCAGAAGTAGTTGGATAACGATCATGTAGAAGTGCATAAATCTAACCGTAAGCCTAAACTTAACTGTAAACGTATCCCTTAATTCTGATTGGCGGATTGGAATGTTGTTCCAGGATCAACATAGGTGTTAATCCAGGAACATGTCCTGCTTGGGGAAATCTGGTCAGTGGATTTTGCTACCAATTTACAGAATGGTTAATAAATTATCCTTGACGTATTTTGAGCTGAAATTTCATAGACACATTCTGGGGATACCTTAGAGTTCTGCTGAGTTTACACCAAACGTAAGCAATGTCTAACTTGCTATAGTTTACTTGTGGGATATTTTCAAATGAATGAATTATTTAAACACTGAATTCTGTGTGTTCGTGGCAAACGCATCTCACATTCCACATCACTCACACTGCCTGGTGGAAATTTGTTTGCATTGACTTTGCATGTAATCTACAGTACATGTGCAAATGCTTAATTTTGCTTTTGGTGTGAACCGAGCATTATGTTACATCTCGAAAAAAGATACACAACTGATACATAGCAATTGTATTTTGTCTTACAGGGTGTTGTTAGTGGGGTGTTGCTGGTGACACCCAACAACATCATGTTTGACCCTCACCGGACGGACCCTCTGGTTCTGGAAAGAGGCTGTGAGGAGTACGGCATCATGTGTCCACTAGACGAGGTTCAGTCTGCCGCTATCTACAAAGAGATCATAGACAGCAAGATCCGGGACTCTGTAACGTAAGACCACGCACTACACACAAGCTTGTTTCCATCGATATGTTTTAAAATGAACAGCGATTTAATCATAGACTTCATCAGCTAAAACACCAACACACAATTTTCAGCGCTAGCTTTGCCTTTTCACTTCATTAGATAGGACGGATGCAATACACAAATAATCTAAGAAAACATGTAGTCTAGCTATTCATCTTTAACAAAAATATATTTAGTTAAATGCACATTATAAGGATTTAGTTTTTAAAAATTTTGCTAGCCTATTCGAACTAAAAATATATCATAAAGTCACCACAGGTACTGTATGTGATGTGTTTTGTTTAATTAAAGTATGATTATGTTTGGTTGTTTTGGTTTCCTCAGTAATAATCATGCTTTTAGATTATAATGTATGTTTTAGAAAAGATGTCTCCAATACATGGTGAGAAGCATAGCCCATAGGCTACAAATAATAAGCAAATATAAGTATTAAATTCTTAAGGATGTAAGTCCTTTATAATGCCTTATTAAATTACGTTGAGGTAAAAGAAAGATGTTCACTTTCTAAATCTAAATGATTTTGTTTTATTTAGAATATGAAGAAAATATGAAAAGAAATAAATTAAACGCAGATTGTAATGGCATTCGTCATAACAGCACAAGACATTACATCACATGTAAGAGAACATTGTGCTTTTAAAAAAATGTTGTCTTCAAAACAAACTGTTTTTCAGATTGCACAGGTTAAATCTCATAATGGTTGATGTAAAATATGGTTCGAAAGGAAAAAAAAAAAAAAAAAAAAAAATATATATATATATATATATATATATATATATATATATATATATATATATATATATATATATATATATATATATATATATATATATATATACACACACACACACAAACAGTTGAAGTCAGAATTATTAGCCCTCCTGTTTATTTTTTCCCCAATTTCTGTTTAACGGAGAGAAGCTTTGTTCAACACATTTCTAAACATAATAGTTTTAATAATTCATTTCTAATAACTTTTAACATTTAAAGGCTTAACTAGGTTAATTAGGTTAACTAGGCAGGTTAGAGTAATTAGGCAAGTTATTGTATAATGATGGTTTGTTTTGTAGACTATCTAAAATATATATAGCTTAAAGGGGCTAATAATATTGACCTTAAAATAGGTTTTAAAAAACTAAAAACTGCTTTTATTCTTGCCGAAATAAAACAAATAAGACTTTCTACAGAAGAAAAATATTATCAGACATACTGTGAAAATGTCCTTGCTCTGATAAACATAATTTGGGGAATATCTAAAAAAATATAAGTTTAATTAGGTTTAATTAAGTTTAATAATTCTGATTTCAACTGTGTGTGTATATATGTATATAAAGCAATGCACTCATATTAGTTTTTAACTATATGTGAGTGGTTGAAAGCAGACAAACCTATGTGTTTAGACCAGGGATGTCAAACTCAATTCCTGGAGGGCCGCAGCCCTGCACACTTTAGTTCCGACCCTGCTTCAACACACTTACTGGCAGATTTCAAACAAGCCTGAAGGACTCAATTAGTTTGATCAGGTGTGTTTAATTAGGGTTGGAACTAAACTGTGCAGGGCTGCGGCCCTCCAGGAACTGAGTTTGACATCCCTGGTTTAGACAAACCACCTGTGTTTAGCATCTTACATTTGTGATTGTATCTGCAAAAACATCTTTTAATTTAAACTCAAAACACGGTCTCAACTTAAAACACAAGTCATTTTCATTATGTAGGAAAATAGAGCTACAGTGGTTTCCCTGACTGCAATTATTATTAGAGCAGTTTCTACTAATTTGCACCAGTTTTAATGTGAATGCTTTTGTATTAGTGCTGTAGCATATTCTCATTTTTTGCTTTATTTTTAAATTAAAATTTGTATAATTTTATTTTATTATTAAAATTTAGTTATCTCTTTTAAGTTTAAAGGTGCTGTATGTAAGTTTTTGACTGCTCTAAAGCATAAAAATACCATGATATGTTCACAGTTCTAAAGTTTTTTTTTTTCAAGACCTGAGGTGAACTATCTGCTGCTGCTTTTTAGTAGTATGGCAATAAAGGTCATGTAAAATGGCATTCAAGCTCACATTATTAGCATTTAACACTGAGTAAAGCACATGAGGTGTACCTGAGGTGATCATTGTCAGTTTTCTGTTGTTCAGCTGCAGGAAATTGAAGCAGTTTCATTTACAAAATCTCCTTTTAATATTGAAAATGTTCCGTCTATCGTGTGCTGTTGCTTTGATTTTGAACACAATTTAAATCAGCCTTAAATCAGCCTTTAGTCTCGAAAGTTCGACTCGCTCCTGTTGGTGTCGTCAATCTGGCAACCCGCTCTTGCGTGTGCTTTGAACCAGGAGTGCAATACCTAGTTCAACCACTGGGTGTCACTTACATACTGCACCTTTAATTCACTTGGATGGAAACCTTGTTAGATTGGATTTTACTTGCCTAAAACTCATTAATATTTAAATAATCCATTAAATGCATTTATTAAAATGTAGATTTGAATCATTAATTGAAATCGAAATTATTTGCAAATCCAATCAAATCGCTCTGAGTTTGTAGAAATCATCAATGAACCATAAATGCCCTTGCTCTACTTTAAGTGAAACAAAGAACACAAATTTTAATTATAGATGTGACTTGAGCCACCAAACGAATAGTTTTGATTGTGAAAGATTATGAAAACTGCAGCAGCATTACGTATTATTAATTGGACTCATCTTCCGACGTCTTATCTAAATTGAAGATCTCTCATGTGACAAATCGGTATTCTGTCTGCGGTGAGCATGAGGAACCGTGCTGCTGTACGATTATTTCAGATATCCAGCGTTCGGCTTTATTATACGGGAAATGGATTTTTACTCTAAGGTTAATGAAGCATGAATTCAACCGCCTACGTCTGAATTACTCAGCCGTTTCGATTTGTAATAAGAAGTTAATGATTTTAGCAGCGTTTCCACCCCCAGATATTTATATCCTCTGTTGGTTTATGAATGATGCTGTGTTTTATTCAGCTCAGAGCTCTGTGTTGGTTGGTTCATCAGTCAGACGAGGTTCATTGCAGGGTCTCGGTTGTGAAGCACAGGCGCTTTTGATGGTGCAGATGTACAGACAGAGGGACCTACTTTTCATTCACGCACTTTTATGTTGGCTTGTATGCTTATTAATTGCTCCAACTTGGTTTGGATTACCTACTACTATCCACCTTTCGTGTACTTTATATATATTTACCAAAGCATCATTCAGATAGACAGACAGACGTCATTGTGCTTTTGTGTTTCAGTGTTTCATTTTTTAGCATTACAGACACTGCTTCTGTAATGACATCACTATTGGATTTTTGTGCGTTCTAGACTTTATACTGTGACGCAGAAGCAAAACGATGCTGGGAAACAGAGCATAAGAGAATCAAATGTATGCTATGGTTGTCATGTTAACTTAGTCACATATTATGCTGCAATGCATGTTGAAGTTGTACACTTGTTCTTGGAAGTGCATGTATATGTTGTGTTAAGAATTTTAGTTTTTATAAATCATTTAAAATAAAATTTTTATTTTTTATTTATTTATTTTAATGTTAAGAAATTAGAAAAAACAATGAGTGTTTAATAACTAATAATAGTAATATTAATAATGTAATAATATTAATAATTGCCTTTAAATGTCACTACTACTACACAACTACTGCTTTTACTACCAATAATAAGATTATGATGCAAATTATAATAACAATAATAATTATTATTATTATTATTATTATTATTATTATTATTATTATTATTATTATCATTATTATTATTATTATTATTATTATTATTATTATTTTATTGATAATTATAATAATAACACTAATATTAAATAAACACTAATAATATTATTAATAATAAATGATTTGTTAAATAATATAAAATAATATTAAAAATAAAATAATATTTATTAAATAATAAAAAATATTATTATTATTATTAAATGCTTCAAAATAATGTAATAGAAATATATATTTTTAACATTTACTATAATAGTAAAAATACAAAATAACATAACAATAATAATAATTATTATACAAAATATTATTATTAATAAAACATATTTTGTATTATTAAATGCTTAACAATAAGAATAATAATGGAATAATGCAATTATTTTATTTGTAATTCACCATTTTCAATATATTTTATATGCGTAAATATGACATGCTAAAATTACTTGATTTAAATTTTGTGTTATGTCCACATGTCTCCTCATTCATTTCATTTTTTGTGTGTTGTGTTTGAGCTTTCTCAGTAAGCATGAGCAAATGGGTTGTGGTTTCATAGTGTCACAGTACAGTTAGTTTTTATTTCACATGACTTTCCAAGGCTCAAAATTAAGGATTTACTAAATTTATCTCTGAACACACCAAAAAAGAAATAAATAATAATTTCTTAGCCACAAATTTTAATTAATGTTTCAAATTCAAAACAAGCAACACATAGCTGTATACTATACTTTTTATTCAATAAAACATTTCTTTAAAAAAAAAAAAAAAAAAAAAAAACAGTTGATATTTAAAAAAAATTATTATTGTCATGTATCTAAAATATGCACAGTAATCTGTCCTGGCTAAAAATCCCAGATCACCAGTTACCTACACATAAATGGGGAGTTAATCTCATATTAAAGCAATGTTATTGTAAAAAATGATAATTAAACAATATTAACAAAAATAACAGTAAGCAAAAGAAAGCAGGTGGAAAACAGCGTATGATAATAAAAAGATGATCACACGCACACGGTTAAGGTTAGGACAATTAATAATCTGTTCAAAGAATGTTTAAGCGAAAGCAAGCGGTGCTGCTTACAAAAAGACTGATCTGGAGCTCTTGAAAGCAGCAAAACTGTGGGTGCATGAGCCTAACTCTGTGTATAGTCTATTTGAAAGAGAACCAATCACACCAGTTGCATTTCTAGATCATTTCTGCATCAAGGACGTCACGTGCATCACATCCGCTGTTAGGTCGAGTGATCATCCTCTCATTTGGTATTTACCTGCTTTCTTTTGCTCGCGCGAACACAATTATTTTTGTCAGTCGTGCTGCTTCTCGATTCGAAGATCTTGTTTGCATGAATATTGGGCCGTCCTTATTGTCGAACCCTGCTTTTAAGAAAACTACAATTTAAAAATTATTTCAACCAGCCAAAGTGGCTAGTGGGAGTGTCTGTCTAACGTGCCACAAATGAAATCTACCCACTGGCGGCGGGTGTTAATGTCAAGCCCTGTATATATATATATATTAGGGGTTGCGCCAACTAGCCGACTAATCAACTAGTCGACTTTAATGCTCTGCCGTGACGCTTTTTGATTGATGTCGACTAGTCGAGCAGATCACGTGGTTAGACCTGAACTATATGACAGCTTTACAAATGAAGGTGATTCACTGAAAAAAAAACAATTTAAAGTAACTTTTTAAATGCTATTTTTCTTGTCAGCGTCAAAGATCCACGTAAACTTTGAATCGTAAAACAGATTGCAGTTAGGTTGCTCCATGGAAATACAACAGAGCAGATGATAGCCAATCACGTTTATGCAACGATGGAAAAGTCATGTGATTGGCTGTTGCCCTTTGCGAAGTGTAGATTATGTGACATATTTTGTGAATTAACCATATAGTGCGCAGCCGCGGAGGTGTGGCAAACTTCATAGCATGTGTAAACATCATCCCTGGTAAACGTAGTGAAGATGATCAGTGAGGAGACTTCTATAACCATGATGAGCAGGAACTGCGAAAAACGCCCGACTGAGCTTTCTAGCACACACTATCATAGTGGTAAAATATGCATCTCAGCAGGACATT
>LR812534.1:54563941-54631441 GCA_903798195.1 Danio kyathit | reverse complement strand
CTCCGAGTGTAAACATGTAAACACAAACTATTCCCGGCGTGCAGGATTTTCACCGTATTTTGTGACAGGATAGTCTATACACACACGGCTTTCTGATGCTTCCTACCGAGTGCATCCAAGTTACAGAGAAATGCGGAGGATTTTTTTCTCCCATTCGTCGTGCGACATCAAACATACCATTAAAACTCCACTCTTCCAGCAGTTCCTCGCTTTCAATATCTCGTTTGTCACGAGCGACATGCAGGAAAAGCTTCTGAATAAAAAGTTAAAGTGCCAAACTGCAGTTAAAGTCGACAAAATAATAATTTGGCAAGTAATTCGATTACTGATGTCCATGTAAACACAGTCACTGTCTTTTTCCCCTGTGTCTGCGTGCCCAAGCGGAAACTCCCATATTTGCAAATCCTTCCCTCTTTCCCTCCCCCGACACTCCCACCTAAACAGAGCTGGACACGCCCACTTTCCTGACTTTTTCTGCTGAGACAGGGGGGTTTCATGACCCTTTAATGATTTTTAAATGACAATAGGCTAGTTTTTAATAAAAACTTTAATAGATTCCTATTTTTTTCTAGTGATATTTGATATTGAAAAAATAAGCATTGTTCTCATATATCTTCATTCTAAATCTTTAGGAAATGTTTTGGTACATTAAAACATGAGGTTATGATGACCATCCGACAAACTAAGCCAGCAAAAGAAGTACTTAAAATGTCACTAAAATGTCAACTATTTAAACCTCATAATTAAATAAAAAGTTAGGCGAATAACTGCAAAATGGTCCACATTTTAAGAAAAAAGAACTACCCCTTTCACCATGGTGGCAATGGACCTGTAACCGATGGAAAAAAGGTCAACCAGGCAGTTACGATGCCTGTTAAAGGGTTAATGTAAACACAGCCTTGTTTTAAGAATCTAGTATCGCACTGAACTCATTAAAACCATAATCTAAAGAACGGATTGATAATCATACTCATATTTAGTAGTATTTAGACACAGTGTAATACTCACACGAGACTCCAGAGCTCTGCGATCAGTACGTTCACCAGGCCGCATAGTCTTATAATGGAAAGCAGATAATGAAATGTTCATTTTTAGAATCTCACTTGTATATTTTTATCATTATTCCTTCATTTGTCTCAGTTGTAGACGTGCTGAGCTCTCTCTGTATGCCCTACGGTGCTCCTCATCCCTGTGTATGAGTCATCTTCTGATAGTTATTCAACACTAACAGCTGATCCGCTTTCACAATGAGCCCAGGAGGGGGCTGAAAGCTTGATATATCATAAGGAATTTAATCAGGAAGATTCCTTCATCTGGTGGGATAAAAGACTTGAACATATATGCATCTGCAGCCTGCTGACATCACATGAATAAGTGAACATGTGACCACAAAACTGTCACTAATGCTTAATCATTGTTCAGAAAGTGCAGTAATGATGAGATAACGTGAGAGATGTTTTGTAAAGGCTGTATTTTATAAACGTTAGTGAAATGGAGTCAGAGATCTGGCCTTTTGTTTTTTGTGCAGGTTTCAAAAGGCTTCATTTTTTTTAATCTGTTTGAAATTTCAAAAAAGCTCCAAAGGAATATCATAAAAATAGTCTGTATGACTCATATTGCAACAAAACATTGCAGCAATGTTCATTATCTTCCCCTTTAAAATGATTTTATATCAGATTAATTAAATGTACTATGCAAAGTATAAAACATGACAATTTCCTAGCAAACGCGTTAACATATCTAGTTAGAACTAGTTCAATGTCCTCACTAGTCTGTTGTCATAATATTTCAGAAATTTGAGCTCTTATATTTTTAAACTAGTATTAAAACCACACTAGAAACTAAACATGCTTAAAAAAAACATTACAACATGCTAGCTTGTTTGCAACTTGAAAACTCTAGAAATATGTTAACAACATGTTAACTCTTGGTAAAACCATGTAAAATGTTAGCAGTGTGATAAAGGATGAACGTCTAAAACATAAACATGCTAGTAGCATGTTAAAAATGTTATATAGCTTAGTTATAAAACATGACAAGCAATTTCCTAGCAAACGCATTAACTAGTTAGAACTAGTTTAATGTCCTCACTAGTCTGTTGTCATGATATTTCAGAAATTTGAGCCCTTATATTCTTAACCCCCAGGGTGTTTTGGGGCTGTGAAGTTTTGACATGCACTGACATTTGTGTTGTTTTCAGTATCTTAAAAACATATTAATGGCTAATGTGTGATAACACTGTAAACAGCACAAGCTGGGCTACAATAATACCTAAGCACAGGGCCGGATTAACCAATGGGCATTATGGGCACAGGCCCAGGGGCCGTGCGCACTTGGGGCCCCTGCGAGGGGGGGAAAATGCTGATTTTGGAGTGTCTATTTAGGCTAAGTGCAAATAGCTCACCTCGTTGTAATAAGCTAGTTAAGTGCTTCCCGCCAGCGCCGTTTGATCGACAGAGTCAACATAACTAAAGAGCGCGGTAGACAGCAGGTGGGAGTGGTGTAGCTCGTAAAGAGTATGGATATGTGTTTTGAGGCGATCGATCATGAACTCGGTTCGACTGATGAACGCGTTCTTCTTTTTTCCCCCATTACATAGCAGATTGGAAATACATTTATTTTCAATAGAAAGGAAATGTTTTTGTTTAAAAATTTAAATAAAGTATATAAAATATATAAAATGAGTCACAAGGTATTTAATGAGGATAAGAAGAATAATAAATATTCTATAAACAGTTATTTTCCACCTGGTGTTAAATGTTAGCGACATCCTAATATAAATAATCTGTATTTACAGTGTTAGTCGCCCTGCTTCACCCATATTCTCCGACCTCCTGGAGAGAGATAGAGAGAGAGAGACAGAAAAAGCCCCTAGCAACTAAACATGCTTGGAAAAAAAAACATTAAAACATGCTAGCTTGTTTGCAACTTGTTGTAAAATGCTATAAATATGTTGAGAACATGCTACATTTTGGTAAAAAATGTTAAAATGTTAGCAATGTGATAAAGGATCAACTTTCTAAAACATAAACGTGCTAGCATGTTAAATATGTTGTATAGCAAAATATAAAACATGACAAGCAATACCCTAGCAAATGCGTTAACAACTTTTCATTTGCTGTATGCTAGAAACATGCAAGTAATGTGCTAAAAATATGTCAAAACACATACAGTATGTAAAATTAAAATATGGTTAAAAGCTGTTAGCAATATTCTAAAACAATAACAGCATGTAAAAAATTAGATGCTTAAATATTGTAGCAGTGCTAAAACATGGTTAAAAAAAAACCCAAACAATGTGCTTTAACACAATAGCAACATATTGGTGCCTACCACATAAAATACTATAGTAATTGATAGTAAATACTAGGCCTACATGTGTTTGAACCATAGTATAGAAAAGTGTATTATAGTATATTATATACTCACCGGCCACTTTATTAGGTATACCTGTCCAACTGCTTGTTAACACATGGCAGCTACTCAATGCATTTAGAATGGGGAAAGAAAGGTGATTTAAGTGATTTTGTCTGTGGCATGGTTGTTGGTGCTAGACGGGCTGGTCTGAGTATTTCAGAAAGCTGCTGATCTACTGGATATTTCATGCACAACCATCTCTAGGGTTTACAGAGAATGGTCCGAAAAAGAGAAAATATCCAATATATCCTACCTAAGTAGTATATCCTGTCCAGCAGGATAACGCGCCATGTCATAAAGCACGACTCATCTAAGACTGGTTTCTTGAACGTGACATTGAGATCACCGTACTCAAATGGCCTCCACAGTCACCAGATCTCAATCCTATAGAGCATATTTAAGATGTGGTGGAACGGGAGATTCGCATCATGGTTGTGCAGCCGACAAATCTGTTGCAACTGCGTGATGCTATCATGTCAATATGGACCAAAATCTCTGAGGAATATTTCCAGTACCTTGTTGAATCTATGCCACGAAGGATTAAGATAGTTCTGAAGGCAAAAAGGCATCCAACCCAGTACAAGTACGGTGTACCTAATAAAATGGCCGGTCAGTGTACTATAATAGCATTTACAACACTGTAATATACTGTTAATGAATGCTACAGCATACTCTAGTATTAAACTGTAGTATTTACTTTTTACTACAGTAAAATGTGGTGCATTATAATGTATAGTCTAATATAATATACCCTCTATTTGTAGAAAACTACAGCATTGGGTAATTGGTTTATAATACTATAGTTGTTGTTTTACCATAGCTACGTAATACACTGTAGAATTACCACAACAGATTCATTGAAGTACTGTACTTTGCTATAGTATGACTCTGAAATACTACAGTATTTACCATGAAATGCTATAGTATGTTTTCACCTGGCTTTTCAGATAAAGTTTAAACTTTAAAACTGCCTCAAACTTTCCGAAGCCAACATCAGAAGCCTGAAGTTTACTTTTTAAGCAACATCAAATTAATTTACGCGGTAATATTCATCAGGCTCACGGTGTGAGAATGAACTCTGCCTCCTGTCCCGTTGCATGTTCCTTTCCGAATCAATGAATCGCTCCGACAAATCACATAGGGTTATTACCACAGCTCAGGACCGGCTTCAGAAGTCATCTGAATTACACACCAAATTAGCCCATTGAAAATGAATGCCCTCCCACTGTGTGCTGCAGTGTAAGTAGATTAATGTTGCATTGGCTGTGTAAATGGCTTTGGCTCCTACAGCACTGGTGTAAGGTGTTTCTTTCTTCATCCCCCGCTAAGTTGACCTTCTAATCAGTTATTAACAAAAGATGCATTGGATTCAGCTTTGGCTTTGGGCTCCCGGGCAGGGTTTAGTTCATTGAGGCGCTGTGTTTTTATTCCAATCACTATTATGTGTCTGAAATAATGTTCTTCAAATGTAGGCCATGTGATGATTGACTTTTATAGATGGTCATTCAAGCTTAGTCGTGTATTCAAGCAATGTTTTAACTGTTGTAGTCAGTGTGCGAATTATACATTGACTATGAAAAAAATAAGGTCAAGAGTCTTGGTGTTATTCTGGAGTCAGATCTGAGTTTCAGTAGTCAAAGCAGTAACTAAATCAGCATACTATCATCTCAAAAACATTGCAAGAATTAGATGCTTTGTTTCCAGTGAGGACTTAGGCTACGTTCACACTGCTTAGTGCTCAAATCAGATTTTTTTGCATGGCTGTTCACACTGCTGTTATAAATGTAGCCAATATCAGATTTGCAGTGTGAACAGATCCTGGTCCTAAACTGACCCGCATGTGCAAAAGTACAGATACGCACAGCACAAAATGTCTAATTATGCACACATGTGTATACTGTATGTAGTAAGCATGTTGTCAGTATGATTATTGCCCTTTTTACAGACAACCGTGGTGTATTTCATGAACTGTAAAGGACTGTTCTGCTACCACTAATGTGTATTTTTACCATTTGAAACCTAAAATAAGTCACTTGTGATTGAAAACACTGATCATTTGTGATTTCTGACAAGCGTGGCGCTCTGACCACCGGTGTAGTGAACTCATCAAGAGTTAATGAGCAGCCGCAGACTGAACTGTGAAGGCGGAGTTGGTTTATCTCCGTTTGCAGAGTTCTTTCATTTTACTTTGTTATAAACAACAGACACGTGCAAAAGGGGGGTTTGGGTGCTCGAGCACCCGCCCTTTTTTCTTTCGGAGAGAAAGTTCCCCCTCCTTCAGATCCCCTATCCGCAACACGCACGACACTCTTCAGCTTAACCAGATTGGTTAACAAGCACCAATTTTGCCTTTAAAATCTTTTTCAAAATGAACAACCAACTTTCTGTGGTAAAGTAATTGCCTTGTGTGCAGGGGCGGACTGGGAAAGCATTTTCAATCGGGACAAAGTAACTGTCAGTCAAGAGTTGGGGGGGTGTTATGCGTGGCAGGCCAGAGTGCCGGTGGCAGGCCACATCCGATGCGATATAGAAAGTGAAGAGGGGGGGCAGGCCAGATTGACCGTCAGGCCACCGGGAAATGTCCTGGTGCTTCCTATGGCCAGTCCGCCCCTGCTTGTGTGCCGTTCAACTATGCTGCTGAGGAGTAGATGATGTTTGCAGCACAGAATGAGGACGCATGTCGCTCAAAGATTATGTAAAAGTCACATGAAATCCGACATAAACGTTTACACTGCGGTCGCATTGCAAAACATCAGATCTGTGTCTGATTTAAGACTACATATGAAAGTGGCACAAATCTGAACTGAAAAGATCAGATTCCATGCGGTTTGGGCTGTTCACACTATCATTACCTGAGTCACATGTGGGCAAAAAAATCTGATTCAAACCACATTTGGCTGCAGTGTGAACGTAGCTTTAGAGAAACTTGTTCATGCTTTTATCAGCAGCAGGATGGATTACTGTAATGGACTCCTCACTGGCCTTCCCAAAAAACATCTCATCCAGAACGCTGCTGCCAGGATTCTGACCAGAACCAGAAAATCAAAGCACATCACACCTGTCCTCATGTCTTTACACTGGCTCCCAGTTACATTCAGAATAGATTTTAAAGTATTACTACTAGTCTATAAATTACTAAATGGTCTAGGACCTCAATACATAACAGATATGCTCACTGAATACAAACATAACAGATCACTCAGATCATCAGGATCAAGTACACTAGAAATTCCAAGAGTTCAGTCAAAGCAGGGTGAATCCGCCTTCAGCTACTGCGCCCCCTACTGCTAGAATCAGCTTCCAGAAATGATCAGATGTACTCCAACATTGTGCACAATCTAATCCAGACTGAAAATGCATCTGTTTAGCTGTGCCTTTACTGAATGAGCACTGTGCTACGTCCCACAGATCGCACTATTATGTCTTTCTTTTCTTTTTCATTCCTTTAAAACATGTTTTAACACATTTTAATCTGTTTTTAATCACTTTTTATTCATTGTTGTTTTTATTTTCCTATACTTGTTTCTTTTATTCCTGTTTATGTAAAGCACTTTAAATTACTATTGTGTATGAAATGTGCTATATAAATAAACTTGCCTTACCTATACAGGGGGTCAAATATCTGTGTCGGTAATGTTAGTTTGTGTAATACATAAGCATGCTTATTAAGCCCAATTCACATTTCATCTCATTTATTAATTAAACGCATTAAGTTTCCAGTGTTTTAAGGGGAAAATTTGTGTATACTGACCTACAGTAAGCTCTGATTGGCTGTTTCAGCAGACGTGTGATTCTCAAAGACAACCTGTTTTTGATGTAAAACAAATCGTGACAAGTTTGCTTTCACCAATTAATGGATGACCACGATAGATTGCACTTATTTGACTGTTTATCTTTAATGTGCAAGCATAGATGTCTTAAAGGGCACCTATGGTGAAAAATCTACTTTTCAAGCTGTTATGGACAGACATATGTGTAGGTATAGTGTATATACCATCATATTGGGGTGATATAAACACACCCAGTCCTTTTTTTTGAATTTAACAACATAAAAACGGTGGACCAATTTGAGCGGTTTTCAGACCGACCGCAACTTGATGTAGGAGTGCGGTCCCCCACCCACCGAATTGGTTGACAGCTGCGTATTAACATGTCTCCGTAGTAACGTGTATAATCATATCAACAAGACAGGACGTGCGCAAAGCAACCGGGAATAAAGGATCTGTTCAGCTCGCTAGGATCATCAATCATCATCAAATGTGGTCAAGAGTGAGTTTTACAAGCTTAAAATGTTTTAAAACAGTGCATGTTTATAGTAAATTACAGCCATTTACTTCAGCTGTACTTCATCAACACAGCCGCGTATCAGAACAATTATAAAAGAAGACGCTTCAATCCCGCTTTGTGGACGTTAAATCAGGTTTATTTTGTACTTCAACATAACAGATATCCATACAGCAGTGGATATTAACCTGTATCCTGTCACATTTGCATGCAAAAAGAGTGCAAAGCTAAACGCACACGCTGTCTGTGTGTGTGTGTCCACGCTGTGTGTGCGTGAACTTTGTAACGACATTGTGTGTGACTCATCGTTGCAACTCCACAACAAATTCATCAAATACTCTTTGGTAAAGTTCTTACTGTAGTTTTTCTCACAAACGTTACGTGAGATCTTCTTCCATCATGTCTGTCTGTTGTCTGATGCAGCCAAGAGCGGCACACTGACAGGCACGTGGAAACGGTGGGCGGGGAGGACTAGCCTTAAAGGCGCAGTACACAGAAACCACTACCTGCTGATCAAAGCTATAAAATAGAAACTTATAAAAGGTATAATAAAAAAGCTGATGGGTGTTTTGAGCTGAAACTTTACAGACACATTTTGGAGACACAAAAGACATAATTTATTAAATCTGGAAAAAGGGGTAACCTAGGTGCCCTTTAAAATGACAAACTGCGTCTAATTTTACATTACTTTTAGGCTGTATGTCGATATAAACACCATATTTTACAAGAAAAGTGTCTTCCGGTATTTATCAGTGCTCTAGATCTGCTGAATGAACAATTTCCTGCATAGACTGCTTTGAGAAATTAAGCATTTACAATAGCATAAACCGTTATAGGGGTGGTCAAATGTATATTTAAATTATCTATTATTTTAATTAATTATTTAATTATCATTTAAGATACAGATCAGAGCAAACTGTTTATCACTATTTAATGATCTGACCCTCCACACATTTTGTTTTGATGTCCTTTTTAGTGTGGATCAAGCGGTAATAAGAGTTTTTGAACTCACCCTGTAATTCGCATTCTGGTTGTAGTATGCGGTTTGGTGGTTCTCAGTTTATTTGAGGCTTTATCTTTGTGTTTCAGGCCTTGTGGTGTCCAAGGAGAGGCAGAAGTCTCACAAGTTTCTGTGTCTGCGGGTTGGCAAGGCCATGAAGAAGACCTTTGTGTCCAACGCCAGCGCCTCCATGCAGCAGTACGCACAGCGAGACCGCAAGCATGAATACTGGTTCGCCGTTCCCCAAGAGAGGTGAGAGTCAAACGTTGGTTCCACACGCTTTTGCTTTTTTTTTTTTTAAATAGTTTTGGATTATTTTATTTAATTCAATTATTAATTTATTAGATCCCCAACCACCACTATGTTTAAAATTAGTGAATTTATGTTTACTATTTGTATGTTTGTTACTATTAGATCATTTTTGTGTTATTTTTACTGTTAGTACTAGTATACTTAACAGTATTTGCTGTATATATATATATATATATATATATATATATATATATATATATATATATATATATATATATATATATATATATATATATATATATATATATATATATATATATATATATTTTTTTTTTTTTTTTTTTTTTTAGATTAGAGGTATGCATATGGACATATTCTTTATATGAGTGGTCCTCAATCTTTTTATCACTGCGGACTGATCATCGCTTGACAATTTTTTGGGGGAAGGGTTTGGGGGTTGTTTTCTCAGAGGAAGACAAGCTGACAAAACATTGCTGTCACTCTAATACAAGTTTTATTTATGTAAAAAATTACAGAGCACTGCAGTGTTTGGGTGTTCTGTGTTTGTCTGAGGTAATTAGCCTTAACGAAATGTGTATATTCCATACAAGCTGAAGCTGGTCGGTCAATTCTTGTCACGTGACCTATGGTGCACTCTAGGGATTCATTCAACTGGGTGCGTCTGGTCTGGCCGCGCACCTCCTTTGGAACAACGAACTTGTGCGATCTTTAGAAAATACACGATATGCGAACGGCCGCTAAAAGGCCGCCGTCATTTGGGATCTCCATCAGTTGATCTTCTTGCACAGCCATGGTGGATTCACCTGATTTGTTGACAAATTGGTTGCGGATCCATTTCTTTGATAGTTTGTGGGTCCTTCACTGGGCCTTTCCCCCTTAGCAAAGAAACTTTCCAAAGACGTCTGTTTCTTACTCATTTTGCTGCTCGTGGGTTAAATTTGGATGTTCAAGTGACCGAGATGAAACCAAGAGCATACGGTAATTTTTCAAAATAAAAGACTTTTCAAAATAAAAGATCGTTCAGACTTAAATATTATATAAAACAGAAATAATTAATGATTTCTTGTGCAGCCTGGTACCAATTGATCCACGGACTGGTACCGGTCCGCGGCCCGGTGGTTGAGGACCACTGCTTTAATTACTACCATATTGTTATATTAAAAAACTATTTCAATTTAATAATAATAACAATAATAGCAACAACAAAAATAATATTTATTTATTTATGTATTTATTTATTTATTCAATTCTTTTTTCATTTCAAATTGGATTTTGTTAAGTTGGGTAATTTTTGGGGTTTTATTTTATTAAAAAATACAGTTTGTCCTGTTTTGTTTAGGGTTTGTTTTTTGGTTGTTTTTTTGCACAGCAGTGTATACATAGCAATCTGATTTATTTTATTTATTATTATTAATTTGAAATATGACGTATTGATGTTACACAGCATAATTCAGTTTAAATAATTTTCCAAGAAGCCACTTACATTTGGAATGATGTAAATTTAACACAGTGAATTGAATTAGTGCTTTCTTTTTGTGTTATCTCTATAGCTAGACCATGGTAACAACAAATCAACCACCGTTTTACAACACCAACCATAGTTTAACCATAGTATTTGCAATAAAACTGTGGTTATACAAATGCAAATCAATATGCCAAACACCATGGTTACAAAATCTTCACTATAAAAATAAAAAAATCGTTAATTTTCCTAAGAGTACCATCTAATCCAGCACAAGTGCTCGCTGTTCTTCATCCCACTGGAGCTCTTTCTGTCTGTTATCACCTTATGAAATGAGTCACACATATTTTTTAAGAAAAACTCTGAATGAAAGAGTCAGAATAGATGAGCATTGACACTGTATGTGTTGAGTGGTGTAGTGTTGAACCGTGTCTGTGGCCCGAACTGCTGTCTGCTGTAGTCAGAGAGATGCAGTCCGACCCAACTATGTGACCTAGTTGGTTGGCGACCCGGAAGATCAGTGTAAAGTATCATGACAATAGTGGGCGAGCAGAGGCTGAGAGATGAGGCTTTGAAGCTCACGCTGCCTGTCAGCTGCCTGCCGCATCCCGATACAAGTCACACTGTGTTTTACTCTGCTCTGTCTGTTTAAAAGACCAAACAAACACTGCTGCATGAACTACGATTCAAAAGTTTTTCCATTCAGAAAGTGAAATCAAAATTTGCTATGTTTATTTTGGCATGATTTTGCCAAGTACGATGCGATCCTGGATTAACATCTATGTTGATCTTGGAACATCATTTTTATTCGAAGATACAATCCACACTTATTCCCTACCCCTAAACCCAACTATACCTGTAAATTAATCCCAAAATCAGAGGGGAATAATACTTGGATAACAAGAAGTGCATAAACCTAACAGTAAGCTTAAACTGTAAACGTATCCCTTAATTCTGATTGGCTGATTGTAATGTTCTTCCAGGCTCAACATAGATGTTAATCCAGGAACATGTGCTACTTGGTGAAATCAGGTTGGCGGTTTATTTTGCTAGCACTTATTATTAGGACTCTTTAGGTTAACAATAAATCCCTGCCAAGTTAATTCAATGAAAATAAAAGTTTGTTTTGGTGGTCTTCATTCAAATTCTGACCATTTGCTTCTGTGTTTGGTGTAGTGGTCCTTCTCGGTTTATGTCAGTTTGATAGATTTAGCCACAATATTCTTAGCCACGCCACTCTTATCGTTAGTTTGCTAACAGGGAATGATGTGCAAAAGAAAGCCATGCCCCTGCTCATAATTTCATTTCAGTTGGAAATTCATCAACAAACTGAAATAAGTGTCAGCAACTTCAAAGAAGACTTTAAATGAATTATTATTATTATTTTATCAACAATGTGCATTAAAATGATCAAAAGTCACAGCAAAGTTTAATTTCAAATGAATACATCAAATAATCTTAACATAATAATAATAATAAAACTGATAAGTGACTGGTAATATTCTTTTATATTTTTTTATATTATTGCTAATTATTCATATAAGAAATATTTCTTAAGCAGCAATTATGCAATATGTGATGCAATAAATCACCATATGGGAATAATTTCTGAAGGACAGATTTGCATCACAGGAATAAATTATGGTTTTAGGATATATTAGCATAAGGGAGTGATTTAAGTTGTAAGAGTATTTCACAGTATTACTGTTTACATTTTATTTAGAATTAGTTGACTTTCAAAAAAAATCTTATTTATCTTTTTTCATTTTAATTTTCATTACAGATACCCTATTTGTATTATCTATATTAATGCAGGGATTTTACAGTAGTATTATAGTGATATTATTAAATAAGTAATATAATAAATTATTAGAGTAAATAAAAATAATGAGTAAAAATAATATTATTATATAATGTATTTATATTATTACATAAAAATATAAATTACAGGTAGATGTGCTTTTCCAATTTTCCTTGCAAGTTTCAAGACGAGTAAAAAAAAAATAAACAAATAAATAAATAAAAACTTTCATTCTTTATTTTTTGGCTTAGTCCCTTTATTAATCTGGGGTCGCCACAGCGGAATAAACCATCAACTTATCCAGCATGTGTTTTACATAGCGGATGCCCTTCCAGCTGCAACTCATCACTGGGAGACATCCATACACGCACATACACTATGGACAATTTAGCTTACTCAATTCACCTATACCACATGTCTTTGGACTTGTGGGGGAAACCGGAGCACCCGGAGGAAACCCACGCAAACATGGGGAGAACATGCAAACTCCACACAGAAATGCCAACTGACCCAGCCAAGGCTCGAACCAGCGACCTTCTTGCTGTGAGGCGATCGTGCTACCCACTGCGCCACCCTGACGCTCCAGTTTCAAGACTAGTATTTTAAGACTTTCTCATATTTATATACAGAAACTGCCTAATAAAGGTTTGCAGAGCACTTTATTCAGACTACATGTTTGTTTATGAAATATTTTGGATATCTGAATCATTCTTTAAGCTACTAATGTTGTGGTTTATTTAACATACAATTTTTTACCAGTTAAACAGAATTGATCAGATTTCCCCATATAATACAGAACTAATAAAAACGAATGAATTAGAAATTAATGAAAGTATGAACCAATAAGCAATTCATTTTAATTTGTTTATTTCTATAGCGTTTTTACAATGTAGATTGTGTCAAAGCAGTTGAAAGTTCTAGTCAATTGAAACTGCTTTAGTCCAGTTTTCAGTTGAAGTTCAGTTTAGTGTTGTTTAATTTTTACTGCTCAAAGTCCAAACACTGAAGAGCAAATCAATTGATGCACAGCTTCACAAGTCCCAAACCAAACAAGCCAGTGGCGAGGAACAAATTTTACCAATTGACAAAAGTGAAGGAAAGTTTTTTTGCAAAAAACCAGGCTTACTTGGGCACGACCATTTCTCCTCTGGGATATATCACAGGAATAAATTACGTTTTTAAGATACGTTTAAACGTTTATATATAATAATAATAATAATAATAATAATATAGGGCGATGCAGTGGCGCAGGTGAATTGGGTAAGCTAAATTGTCCATAGTGTATGTGTGTGAATGAGTGTGTGGATGTTCCCAGAGATGCGTTGCGGCTGGAAGGGCATCCGCTGCGTAAAATCGTGCTGGATAAGTTGGCGGTTCATTCCGCTGTGGCGACCCCGGATTAATAAAGGGAATAAGCCGACAAGAAAATGAATGAATGAATGAATAATAATATAATAAAGAAGTGATTTAAATTAAGCCGCCTTTATGTGGAGACAACATAAAAAAAATAAAAAAAAATTATTACTCATTTATGAATAGAATTTTTTTTTTTTAATATAGACTTTTTTCTGATTTAAAAACATAACGAAAAACTCCTATTTCTCATCTCGCACACATGGACATGCTTGGACAACACTGGAATACATCACATCCTGTCATCCGGTCCGGTCAGTTTCAAGACTGGTTAAATAAATAAATAGCTAAATAATAATTATTTTTATATATATATTGGTTTAATAAACATACAGTGCATCCGGAAAGTATTCATAGCTCTTCACTTTTTCCACATTTTTTTATGTTACAGCCTTATTCCAAAATGGATTAAATTAATTTATTTCCTCAAAATTCTGCACAAAATACCCCATAATGACAATGTGAAAAAAGATTTTTTTTAATTGTTGCAAATTTATTAAAAATAAAAAACATCCCAACAGCATGATGCTGCCACCACCATACTTTACTGTAGGGATGGTATTACCCTGGTGATGAGCGGTGCCTGGTTTTCTCCAAAGGTAACGCCTGGCATTCACTCCAAAGAGTTCAATTTTAGTCTCATCAGACCAGAAAGTTTTGTTTCTTATGGTCTGAGAGTCCTTCAGATACCTTATGGCAAATTCCAGGCTGGGAGTGGCTTCCGTCTGGCCACTCTACCATACAGGCCTGATTGGTGGATTGCTGCACAGATGGTTGTTCTTCTGTAAGGTTCTCCTCTCGTCACAGAAGATGCTGGAGCTCAGACAGAGTGACCATCAGGTTATTGATCACCTCCCTGACTAAGGCCCTTCTCCCCTGATCACTCAGCTTAGATGGCCGGCCAGTTCTAGGAAGAGTCCTGGTGGTTCCAAACATCTTCCACTTAAAGATGATGGAGGCCACTGTGCTCATTAGAACTTTCAGAGCAGCAGAAATTTTTCTGTAACCTTCCCCAGCCTTGTGCCTCGGGACAATCCTGTCTCCGAGGTCCTACAGACAATTCCTTTGTCTTCATGCTTGGTTTGTGCTTTGACATGGACTGTCAACCCTGGGACCTTATATTGACAGGTGTATGCCTTTTCAAATCATGTCCAATCAGCTGTATTTACCAGAAGTGAACTCCAATTAAGCTGCTGAAACGTCTCAAGAATAATCAGTGGAAACAGAATGTACCCGAGCTCAATTTAGCGCTTCACGGCAAAGGTTGTGAATACTTCTGTACATGTGATTTTTCAGCTTTTTTATCTTTAATAAATTTGCAACAATTTCAAAAAATCTTTTTTCACATTGTCATTATGGGGTATTGTGTGTAGAATTTTAAGGAAATTAATTAATTTATTACATTTTGGAATAAGGCTGTAACATTAAAAAATTGTGGAAAAAGTGAAGCGCTATGAATATTTTACCGATGCACTGTAATCCTAAACAGAAACTGCCTAATAAAGCTTTCCAGAACACTTTATTCACACTTCGTGTTGATTTATGAAATATTTGGAATATCTGAATCATTCTATTAGCTACTAATATTGTGCATTATTTAACATACATTTTTTTATTACAGAATATATCAAATTTCCCTATAAACTACAGAATGAAAGTATAAACCAATAAGCAATGAATAAAAAATGACATCAATTTGTCATCATTTCTCCAGGTCAGACCACCTGTACGTGTTCTTTATCCAGTGGAGCCCGGATGTGTTTGGAGACGGATTAGGAAGCATCAGTCGTGACCCAGGCTTCATCGTGGTGAAGAAAATCGAGGAGTCTGAAGCAAACGAGGAGCAACAACCTGAGGAAAACTCTGAGAAAGAGTGGGAGGTACGGCCCATGCAGCTCACACATTTGCAATATACTTTCTATCCTTGTGTCTGTATTCTCTGTGTTGATATGCACTGTAATTGAAATGCACTGTATTCAGATTGTTTCTCTTATTATTGTATTTGCACCTGTCTTTGTGCCTTTATTGTCTGATTCTATGTTCCAGGTCTCTGGAAGTGTCTTTTATTGTGTTCCCCTGCACTTCATACACCTGTCACTATATATGTTGCCAGATATCCTTCCTAAATGTTTCACAGACCTGTTGTTTTTTTTTTTTGCACTTGGTCAATAAGAACAAGATGCATCTTTCAGTGTGAGCTTGCAGATGGTGTTGTGCATGATTGTTGCAATTGTTTTTTTTATTATTTTATGTATTTTTTAAGAACGAGGCACATGTATGCAGTTTTATGCATTCATGAATCCCTCAGTCGTGTCTAAAAAGGCATGGTTTCACTTAATTATGTCATGCCTCAATGAGATACAAGTAAATCATGCCTAATAGTGTCCTTATGCGTGTTGTGTCCTTTATAAAGCGCCGTTTGATTGTTTTAATGATTGCATAGTAGGAAACTTTACCACCTGATATTTCCCTGCATGTTATTGTGTTCCGGTTAGCGTATTGAAACTAATCTGTGGCACTGAGAAACCGATACTATGTCCGTGGTGGCATTTAAATTTGACTTTGAATTAATGATGCAGGGAACAAAATAGACTGATTTGTTATTCTGGAACTGAAGGATCTCTGCAAAGCCACATGATCTTTTAATATGAATTAGTAAAATTAACTGTCTCTGATCTGAGCCGTGAACTAAACTCAACCCTCGGGATACTCGGGACAGGAGGTCAGTTGTAACACTAAACAAACAAAGTGATGACACTTAGTTAACACATGCTCCAGTCGAGTTACTCTTAAGTGCGATTGCTTCCTTTTCGTAGGAAGTTTTCTGGTCACACTTTATTTTGATGGTCCGTTTGTTGAATTTAAGTTTCATTGCATCTACATGCCAGCTAATTCTCATTAGGTTATACAGTAAGTAGACTGTTAGGTTGGAGTTAGGGTTGGGGTTGGGGTTAGGGTTAAGTTGACATGTACTTGCAAAGTTTCTTATAATCAGTTAAATGTCTGTTTGGCAGCAGTATGAACAGATATTAAACAGACAGTCTACTAATACTCAAATGGACCATCAAAATAAAGTGTTACCAATTTTCCAACATGAAAGTAACATTTTAGATGTTCTGTGTTTATATTTATAGCGGTTTGGAGCAGGGATGAACAGTTGCTCATTAAAATATCCACTTGATAGCTCCTTCATGCAGAAAAGACCAATCTAGGATGGGATACATGGAGAAGATGTGCTGTATGAGTTTTTGGTACATTAGAATGTGTCATGTTTAATTTTTTGTGCATAAATATTGACAATCATACATTTTTATTAGGGGTGTATCGGATCACGGTTGATCCATGATTCGTACGGATCACAAACCACGGTTTAGAACGGACATGACCGGCGTATAAATAATTTTTTTTTTACTTGAAGATTAATCCTAAATTTGTAACGATTGCAGAGAGATCGCCGCGTCATTCAAATCACATGTATAAAAGCATTTAGGCTTTCCTGTAGAATATAATGATGAGGGAAGAAGTTGTGGTAGGTTATTCAGGATGTGGTGGGTTTCTTAGGTTATTAAAGGTGTTTTCGGTCACTACTTGTTTAGCCTGCATTAAGGCATTCAGTGTAAGCTGCACGATTAATCATTAAAAGATCGGGATCTGAACACCCACGCAACATAAATTATAAATGATGGTGATTTGCATATGCTTATTAATCCTAAGAGATTTAGTCTTTAGTCTTTTGAGTTAGTTATGAAGTTCCAAACAGTCAAATAACACACAAGTACTGGGATAAGTTTATAGTTTAGATAAAACCACTGATGTTTATGGTAAAGATTGCAATCACCGTCATATGCATTTAACCTGACACTCAAAAATGAAAGTTGTAGGCAGTAATTACATTATTTAACCAATAAGTGGCGACAACCAACCATCAAAAATATGCCACTGAATAAATCTTCAAAAATGACACATCTAGCAATGAAATGTAAAGTTTTATGTATGGATAACTGAATGATTTATTGAAAATGAGACTAATATAAATATGAGTTGTACAAATTATAATGTTAGATTTCTACATTTAGCAGTATCAGTAACAGTGAATTTTTCACAGTACTGAATATTTTACTATTTATTTTTAGTCAGCTGATTATTTCCTTATTTTATTTTTAATAAAATTACAGGTTCTATGTTCTGTTTGTTAAAACCAAAAGTGTCTTGAAGTACTGTTTCTGTAATAAATGGAAAGCAAATTATATTTGTCTCCTTCCCTTTTTGGCCGATCCGCAAAAATTGTCCGATCCGTGACTAAAAAAACCATAATGTGATGCGAACCGTGAGATTTGTGATCTGTTACACCACTAACAAATGCCATTCATTTAATATTAGTTAATAAAACCAAAACAATCTATAATATTGATGATATATATTAATATAAACATTTAACCCCCTTCTAATATGAATTATTATTAATTAATTTTAAATCCTGATATTTTTGTTTAACCCTTTTTTTAAGCAAAAACCTTTTCATGTCAATATAGCAGACAATTCAGATCATTTATTATTTTATATATTTGAAGTACTATTCTGATTAAATATGTTTACATAAAATCTGTCATGATGAATGACGATGAAGCATTTTTTTACCCACATTTTGACATTTTATTTTCACAAAGGTTATTTAAAATATTGGACACTTTTAGGGCTGGGCGATTTGGCCTAAAATCAAAATCTCGATTGATTGAACATTTTAACTCAATTACGGTTAATGAAAGATTATTTTATTTATTTATTTATTTATTTATTTATTTATTGATTGATTGATTGATTGATTGATTGATTTATTTATTTATTTATTTATTGCCCTCATACTTTACAGACAGGTTTTGTACAGTAAATATGCTCACATATTACAAGTGAGATATTTCTGAAAAAAGGGTGCATTACTTGATTTTGAAATAATTAAAGGACACACAAACTAACTACTATCTATGATTATTTATTGAACATCAACGTTGAACAACTGAAATTGAAACACACATTGCCTAAAATGGCCTTTCTTATATATAAAAAAAAAAGTGAAAATAAATAACTAGCAAACAAACTTTTGGAAACAATTTGAAAAAAAAAAAAATCAGTGTTTTTCATATTAAATGTAGAAAATAAGCAGCATCTCTTCTAAAAAATATATAACTCCTGCATATCCTGTAAATAATATTTTAAACAGTGCATTTCTTGCATCGTCTGTAAGCAAAATTTTAACGTAAATAATAATTTTAATATAATGGAAAATATGCCATCTCAGGGCATCTCTGGTTCAGTTTCCAATTATTGCAAAGTAAGGCTCAAGAATGGGTCCATCGTCCTACTTGACCAGAGATCAGATGTGGCTGCAAAGTGTGACTAACAGAGCGGGGTCACGTGACTCCACACGTGGTAGGGAAAGTAATATTTAAAAAATGGACCTGGAAAAATTAGATCGATTATAGGTTCTGAATGTTGATTTCGATTAGACACTTTAATTTTTAATGATTGCAATTTATTTAAAATCACTTTGTTGAAGACTTTTGGAGATCAATAGTCGATACCCTTTCTGTTGTGCTTCAATATAAATTAGAGCCAGAACCACTTGTGGCATTATTTGGAATCGCCACAGAAGACTCATGTTTCTCTGCGTCAAGGTGTAAGCTTCTTACCTTCTTTTCTTTATTAGGGGGCAGAGCAATTCTGCTCAAATGGCAAGATCCCCTTCCACCTACTTTTATTCAATGGACCAGAGAGATGATGTCTTGTCTTTACCTTGAAAAGATTAGATACTCTCTAAGAGGATCGAGTAAACAATTCTATAAGATATGGCACCCATTTATTGATTATGTTGACCATAGTAAGTAATACCCTACAAATATACAGTTGAAGTCAGAATTATTAGCCCCTCTTTGATTTCTTTTTCTTTTTTAAATATTTCCCAAATGATGTTTAACAGAGCAAGGACATTTTCACAGTATGTCTGATAATATTTTGTCTTCTGGAGTCTTATTTGTTTCATTTCGGCTAAAATGAAGGCTGTTTTTAATTTTTTAAAACCGTTTTAAGGACAAAATTATTAGCCCCTTTAAGCTATTTTTTTTTTGATAGTCTACAGAACAAACCATCATTATACAATAACTTGCCTAATTACCCTAACCTGCCTAGTGAACCTAATTAACCTAGTTAAGCCTTTAAATGTCACTTTAAGCTGTATAGAAGTGTCTTGAAAAATATCTAGTAAAATATTATCTACTGTCATCATGGCAAAGATAAAAGAAATCAGTTATTAAAAATGAGTTATTAAAACTATTATGTTTAGAAATGTGTTGAAAAAAATCTTCTCTCCGTTAAACAGAAATTGGGGGGAAAAATAATTCAGGGGGGCTAATAATTCTGACCACAACTGTATATATAATTAAAATATATATATATATATTAAATGTATTTATTTTTGTTTTGTTTTGGTGTTGTATTTTTTGCTATTATTATCATTATTAACATTGCTTTGTTTCTCCAAATACTTGTAATTTTAGACTGACGTCACCAACAGCTATGTTTTGTTCTATTCTACACTCTCAGAAATAAAGGTACACAATCTGTCTCTGGGGTGGTACCTTTTCAAAAGGTAGAAATTTGTACCTAAAGGTCCATATTAATACCTCAAGGGTACATAATAGTACCTAAAAAGCACAAAAGTGTTCCTCTTAAAATGTGTAGGTACTAATATGTACCCTTGAGGTATTAATATGGACCTTTTAGGTACAAATTTGTAACTTTTCAAAAGGAACCACTACAGTGACAGATCGCATACCTTTATTTCTGAGAGTGTACGTTTTATAGGGTTTGTAAATGGATATATTTTAAAATTAATAAAAAGTATTCAAACAAATATCACTTTAATTTATTTACATATAGACATTTCTTGTTCAAAACTACGTATTCAATATGAGTTAAACCAACACAATTCTTAAGTTTTTAGGGGGACAACTTAATTGTTTTATGTTCAATCCACTTAAATTTGTAAAAATTATTAAGTTAACTTCACCGATTTGTGTTGGTACAACATGAAGAAATTTTGTACAACCCCGCATTTTATTACATTGTAGTAATTGTGGTGGTGGTGTTTGTTTGTTTTTTACTAGCATTTGAATAGCTTTCTGGCTGGTAGACTGAAGTTAATACATCTGGTATTATATTGCCTTACGTTTGCAACATTGTTGTTTCCAAAATCATGTTGAACAGCATTCAACGTTGTTGACATCTTGCCCAAATATGTTGTTTGGTTGGATCTTATTTAGTGTCCGGTGTAAGTGAAATTCAAAACAGCCAGAGTGTTTCAGATATTCTCAAACAGCATTGCTTTAATGATAAGGGGTCTGAATACATGCATGTTTAGTCCAGATAAAGAACGTGGCTATTTAAAAAGCCTCCATTGACAACCTAATATTTTTTAATAGCGTCGGTTTGGCTTCATCGCCGCTATACCATAAATCATTTGACTCATATCCAAGGATTGTTGACTAAAAATATTTAGAGGTCGAGTTTATGTGCGAATGTCACTTTAAAAGCGATGTAGTCTTCCCTACGGGAGGCGGGGTGTATTTCACCAGAGCCAATCAGTAACCGAATTCTTCCGTTTGGCGCGATGTCATTGGCTCCTAGAGGTGTCCGTCATCGTCATGTCGTCGTGTTTATGTCTGAATATGGCATGGTGTCGGTCGGCGGAAGGAAGGCTGAATGTGACAGACAGTGATCATGTTCTCCAAGCGGGCGAAGGAAGGAAAACCACTGACTCCTAAGTACACTTATGTATGTAAATACAAGTGTGTTGTTTGGAAGCGTTTGCTGAAGCGTGATGATGTGTAAGCGGGCTGATGAGTTATTTGCGTGTCATGTCTGGCTGTGTTGATTGACGCGGGCTGTCGGATGGGTTTGTGTTGCTGCTTTTGAAGTTAACCTGTATAAAAGTGAGATATAAGAGTGTGTGTGTTTATGTTCGATCTGTGATGCTCGAGTGTGTGAATCAGTGGACGTCTCACCTGAGACGAGATGCATTTTTTATGAATGCTCTCTAGTTTACCTTCCTCCTGGTACATTATTGAGGGCTGTAAAGTGGCAACTTATCGGGTAAAACTTTTATTTACCGTCTTGGAGTAACAGAATGACAGCTGACTTGGTTATTTTATTACTTTTACTGTCAATTATATTACTACTGTAAGTCAGTGTGTTGAAGCCTTGCAGGACTTTACAGCGAAAGTTCACGAAAAGGGAAGCTGTCGTCATGTTTTCTCCGTGATGACATTTCAAATTCCAAACCCGTATGACAAGACTTTTTTTCCATGAAACATGAGACATTTTTAAAATTTATAGAGGTAAAGTTGGTTTTATATTCGCACATTCGTTCATTTAGAAGTCTCTATTTTGTTTACTATGTTACTTTGAATATTCGATCGGAATTAGCATGCAAGTATGACTTCAAAACAACATTAACACTATCTAATTGACTGTGAACAATGTTGTACTTTGATAGTCATTGGCTGCTAATATGATTTCCCTATTTAGAATTTGCAAAGAATACTTTAATGAAATTATATTATTAAGGAGAAAGTCTGAATATCCAAATATAAAACCAACTTTACCTCTATTTAAAATTTGACTTTTTATATGAAGGTAAATTTTATCTTAAATCGTTGTCCTTGTTGGTTCATAAAAGAAAGTCAATTGCTTTGACAGTCAAAAACGTATATCCAGGCAAAACAGAATTAATGCCTCTTTTTTATACTGTATTAATTCAATGCCACAAGAACAAGAGGTGTTAGATATTTGAATAATTTGTATATCTAGTTTGATAATTTGAATACTTTAACAGGCCACACAGTGGCTCAGTGGTTAGCACTGTCGCCTCACAGCAAGAAGGTCGCTGGTTTGAGTCTCTGCTGGGGCAGTTGGCATTTCTGTGTGCAGTTTGCATGTTCTCCCAGTGTTCGCGTGGGTTTCCTTTGAGTGCTCTGGTTTCCCCTAATCCCAAGAACATGTGTAGGCCCACATGGAATCTGCACTTGCAGAAATCCACAGATTTCCGGAGATTTTTAGCCCATTATTAAGTCTATTTATTTACTTGTGTAAATGTTTGTAAATTTATATTTATTCAGTTTTTTATTAATTTCATTCATATTATTGACTAGTATGAAAATGTTCATATGATTTTTTTACAAGTCATATTTGAGTTAGTTATGAAGTTCCAAACAGTTATATAAGACACTCCAATTAGGTGGATCTAATTGCATTTGCATTGTAAACAATAAATCCAAGTTAAAAAGGTATTTTTTTATTTCATATATTAAGTTTTTAGATATGATAGTCCCAAAATCGTTTCGAATTTTACAAAATTTTCCACAGAAATAGCAAAAACTGTCCATAGATTCTGTCCGGCCCTAGACATGCGGTATAGGTGAATTGAAGAAACTAAATTGGCCGCAGGGCATCTGCTGTGTAAAACATATGCTGGATAAGTTGGCGGTTTGTTCCGCCGTGGCAACACCTGATAAATGAAGGGACTAAACCGATGAAAAATGAATGAATGAATAAATTCTTTAGCTGAAAACAAGCGGTTTTGTTTGTTCTAAAATATTTACATATAATTTTAAGTCATTTATGAAATGGGAAATGTTTGGTCTACATTGAGTCCACTATTTCTTATGTATATGGTACTTTTCTAATACAATAAACAAATATATAAGTTGTCTTTTACAATTCAAGTGTTCATTTACAATATAAAAACCACATCAAATAAACACATTTCTATCATGCACTTCATTTTTTAAACAAAATTAACATCTCCTGATGAGGTCTAATACCTTTGCAGGAAACTGAATAATATTCTCAGCATTAAAATATTTACATATCATTTGAAGTCATTTATGAAATGGGAAAAGTTTAGTCTACATCAAGTTCACTGTTCCTTATGTATATGGTACTTTCCTAATACAATAAACACATATATAATAGTATGTTGTCTTTTACAATTCAAGTGTTCATTTACAGTATAAAAAAGCACATCAAATAACCAAATCTCTATCATGCACTTTAGGTCTAATACCTTTGCAGGAAACTGAATAATATTCACAGCATTAAAATATTTACATATAATTAGAAGTCATTTATGAAATGGGAAAAGTTGGTCTACATCGAGTGCACTATTTTCTTATGTATATTATTTTCCTAATATCATAAACAAATGATTATTATATTGTCTTTCACAATTCAAGTGTTTATTTACGGTATAAAAAAACACATCAAATAAACAAATTTCTACCATGCACTTTTTAAACAAAATTAACATCTCCTGATGAGGTCTAATGACTTTCCAGGAAAATGAATAATATTTACAGCATTAAATTTAATCTCATAACCTTGGCTAAGGTCCAGAGTTCATTCAAGATAGTCTGAGGTACATGCTTTTTGACTCTCAAAGTGGCAGTTGCCATTTATATGCATTTAATGAATCGCTAAAGACTCATAGTCTAACACATAGTCTTCATTGTAAAGATAATTCATTAAATACATCTTTATTAGAGTTACAAACAGTACAATTTCGATTTCACCTGAATACTTTAAACTCTTCAGTGAGTCCAAAAATCTTCTGTGTTGAACTGTAGCGCCTGGTAAACTAAAATCCCAACATATAAACTCAAAATAGCACGTCATGCAATTGTGCCTATTGCGGATGTGCAGATTACGATTTCGATGCTGAAACGATATATTGTGCAGCCCTAATACCTAATAAAAATAGCATTTTCTAGGCAAATGTTATGTTGTGAGAAATATTGTCGCAATACTCAACAACAATATCGCATATTTTCCCAGTATCATGTAGCCCTACTTGGTGGTGTGTTTGGTTTTTGTTATAGAGGTTTCTGATCAAATATGCTTCAATTGAATGATTTTGAGCATAAGAATGAGTTAATGATGATGGAATATTTCATATTTGGAGTGAACATAATATATTGTGTCATTTCTGTGTGGCTCTGCTTAGTTATTTTGAACATAGATTTTCAGACTTTCATGCAAAGCAATTCTCACAATCATGCAAAACACTGGCTGTGGCTGTATTGTCTGCTCACATCTGTACTGTAGTTTGACGTTTAGAATTTCAATCTTACACTCATCTCTTCCATATTTCATAAAGACTATCATTCCTGACTACAGATTTTAATCTTTAGCAGCTAACTTCTTGTCTTAAAACAGTCCCAAAGTGCACATTCTGTCCATAATTTTTGGCCTCATCCTGTCGTCCTGCTCAGCGGTGTGGTTGTGTCCCTTTTCTCCGGAGCAGGTAGTGTCGTGGACTGAGTACCACCGCCGGATCGATGCGTTAAACAGTGAAGATCTGCGCTCCCTATGCAAACGCCTCCAGGTGCACAAAAATCTGTAGAAACCTGCAGATGTACAACTAGGTTTTGTAGATTGCTGTGGACGGCAAGTTGGTGCTTGACACAAAAATGTTTGTGCAGAAAATTCCAGAATTTCCTAACAAAGTCCTTAATGTGGATGTGCAATTTTTAGATGTGTAAATAAGAACTACTCCTAGTTGTCCTTAAAGGAATTAGATTTATTTATTTGTTTATGCATAAATTAGCCACTTTTTCTAAAAATTCTTAGCACTTTAGTCCCTTTAGAAAGCAGAAACGGAATGAAATGAGGAATTTTCTGGATGCCATGCTTGGGAAATGGGTTGTATTTCTATGTCTAGAAGGTTCTGAGGTTCAGGTGTTTGGGTCGAGACCTGCACTGACTGCTGCTGGGTTATTTGTTGTAAACAATTGATGTAACTGAAGCACGGCTGGTGTAACCTGAGTGTGTTCGGGCCACTAGAGGGAATGTTAACTGTCTGTGGCACTGCGTTGTAAAATAACACCACTAGTCCTGATGTAATGGGCTTTAGAGAAGTGCTTCTCAACTGGTTATGCTTTAGGAGCCAGATTTCAAGTGCCGATCCAACACTGCACCAGAATTGATTTTAAAAGTGAACTCTCCTCGTATTATATTTATGCATTTTGCAGACTTTTTTTATCCAAAGGTATTGCTTACAGTATATTTTTAATGCTTTTTCTGGCAGTTAATCCAATAAGTCTCAAACTAATAAATGAACTGCATAAATAACATGATATGAAGGTTTATGTTTTAAAAGTCTATTATTATTTATTTATTTTCTAATTGTCAATTCAGCGATTCACATATTATGGCCTTAAAATGTCTTAAATGAGACGAGAAGGGTCCTAAATTTCACTTTGAAATGATGAACATCCTTCTCAGTGTTTTTGTTTTCCAATACAAATATTAGCCCTACTTTATATTGTGGCCTTAATTACTATGTACTTACATTTAAATTTATCAATCGGTACAGTGTACTTATTTTGAACATACATGTGTTTACATTATACTTGTATTTTAAAAATGATCTGCGTGTAATGGGCTATATGCACACAGACTTTTAATTTTCAGCAAGGCAGCCCAAGGGCTTCCAGTGAACTGTCTTTCCATTACAAAATTGTCACGTTTAAGATCTTATTTCTTTAAAAATCAGCGCTCTTCACTGCTTGTTAGATATACAATATTAAGTGGGTCTCAGATTGGACTAGAAGACCTGCATTAAATTCCATTTCCCCCTGCTATGTCTTTAAAATATGACTAATATAAATTATTTTACCCCAGTATTTTCGATGGAATTTCTGCACTAGTCTGTTGCTACTGACGGCGCTAGTGTTACAACGATTTTTCATCTTGTTTTACGCTTAAACAACTAAATGAATGCTTAAGTCTATTTAACTGAATGTATTGTAGTTACATTACAACATCAATGCTGTAAAAGGAACCTTATAAAATTGAAAATAGTCACATTAAGCTTCCACCGGAAGTTTGATGGCTTTAAAACTCTAGCTGTGCGTAGAGTCCATTATGTCTGTAAGTATTTTCTGTAGTTACATTACATTGTTGATCTATCCCTTACATGTTAACCAAACCTTAAACTAACCCAGACCACCAAACATATCTAAACTTTACCCTCATTATCACCATAAGTGTGGTGTAATACCAATAGGAACTGAATAAGTACTTAAATAAAAGTATGCGCATAATTTAAAGTGGGGATTGCATTTCTAAGCATCCTTAAATAAAGATTCATGTACTTGAGATAAAAAATGAAGAAATTAAGGCCTTCTTTACACTAATACGTTTTAGTTTTAAAATCTGTTTTCCGTCCACACTACCCTGGAGTTTTTAAGCCCCGAAAATCATAATTGCCTTTCATTTTCATTGAAAAATATAAAACATACCCTCTCTTATTCTGAATATCAGTTTTAATAATCAATAATGGCTATCAATAATACAATAAGTTTATACAATATAGGGATTAAAGGCAAGCAATCAGTCAAATGTGCAGAATCAGTGTACGTGGTTACATAAATGAATATATTAACTTATCTTTGCCCTCTGCCAAAACACATTAACTGAGAAAAGGTAATAGATACAAAAGACTGAAGAGTCATTTAATATATACAAGATGAATTAAATATCACGTTTAACAACTATAGTGAGATGAGATCCAGCAAAAGATCTTTGATCAACTGTCTGACATGCGCAGCTCTCACATGGGGAGGTGTGCTCAAAGCACCCGCTGACTGCCTGGAACTCAGACGTCCACATATGCTGAAATGCATGCCAGAGTGTGTATGTGTGTAGTCACTTGATATGCGTTTTCAGCGGTGTAGTGTGGACGGAGAGCTTTTCAGACACACTAGGTGAAACGCCAGTGTGGACGTGGATCGTTTTAATTCCAAAACGCCATTTTAAAACTAAAATTTATTAGTGTAAACGGTGCCTTTTGATCAATTAAACAGCGAGCAAGACTTTTTGTCTTGTTATTTTACTTTACCCTTATTAATTTCAATTGCTTTATCAACCTTTAGACATTTGTGCTGGAAAACAAAGCAACAATACTGAGAAAGACTGTGTTTTTTCTTTGTAGAGTTATCAGAAAAAAATTATTTCTGTTTTTCAGCGTTTGGCAACAGAGTTATTTGGAACTTTCCTTTTCTTTTTCTTTTTTGTAAAATGAATGAATTAAAAAGGAAAGGAGATTAAAGTGTTTAAAGCATTTTGTCCTCCTTATGTTTAAAGAACATTTTGATGTTCTCTTCAAAGTATTCATTAAATGTAAATTCAAATAAATCTTTGTAAAACCTACAGAAACTCTTCTTAATTATTAATATAACAGGGTGAATAGGAAAATTGATGATTTCCACTGGTTGAGAAGCACTTATTTCAGTAAAAATGCACAGCACATCTTTTATGAATATAATATGCCATATTTCCTAGCCAAAAAGTTTCAGGTTAGTGTGCTCTTTAGGTCAGTTCAGCTGGAAATAGCAACTCCAAACTGAGGTTGAGTTTGTGTGTTAAGTCTATCTGACCATTTCCAACAGCTGTTTAAATACCCAATGATTGCTGCAAGTGTTTAGAGATTATTTCAGAGCAGATGTTCACTTAAAATATATAATTCCATCTTTAACACATCAATAGTAACACTTTTAAAACAATGAGGTTCTGTTAGTAAATGTTAATGTATTTACTGTACTAACATAAGCAAAGAATGAACTATACTTTCATCACAGTGTTTATTTATCTGAAAATACAGCCATTCATTGTTTGCTCTTATAAGCTCACAGTGGCATGAACTAATGTTAACAAAGCACAATTTTGGATTTTAATAATGCATAAGTAAATATTTACATTTAAATTTACTACAATATACAAACTAGGGATGCACAGATACCATTTTTTTGGAACTGATCCAATCTCGATACCAAAATTCTGAGTATTGACCGATACAGATCTGATCCCGATACTTTGCCGTTTTTTAATTTTTTTAAGCATTGTAAAGTTTCTATAGTTCTGGTGATAAACTCAAATAATATATCTTTTTTAGTAAAAATAACAGACCTATAGGCCTACTGTATATGGCAGACACACAATCTAACTAAAACATGATGCTTGCTGTTAACTATGCTACATTATTTGAGCATTCATTATGACATTGATCTGTTGTGTTCCAGCTTATGTTTTCTTTTTTAATATTAAGATAATTTATTTTTAATCTGTAATAGGCTACTATATTTACCCTAATCGTTGGTAAAATAATCAGCCTTTGAGCAAAGGCTGATATTTTTCTGCTGGCTTTACAAACTATTTGCAGCACTTAAAGTATTCCCCTCGAAAGAATAAACTCAGTCGGAAGGATGAGAGAACAGAAACTTTTAATATTACAGAATAATTTTAAGAAGCGGTGCACGTTGCGTCTGCGCAGCCGGTGCGTGAGTGAATCGCTTGATACATTACTGAGACACATCGCGTAGCTCTCTGCAGACACTTCCAAAACTTAGCAGCACAAAGGGAAGAAATTAGTGCGTTGAGGATCTGTCCAATGTATTTTTAATTCTTTTCTAGTTTTAAACTTCAGGAAGGCCTACTTTGTGTGTAAAGAGCAGGTAATAACTAGGCCCACACGGAATCTGCGCGCGCAGAATTCCGTAGATTTTCCGCAGAATTCCGCAGATTTTTAGCCCATCATTAATTCTGTTTATTTACTTGAGTAAATGTGTGTAAATCTGAATTTATTTAGTTTTTTAAATTACACATATTTCACATATTAAGGTTTTAGTTATGAGACTCCCAAAATAATTCCGCAGAAATCCTCAGATTTTTTCCAAAATTCTCTGCAGAAATTGCAAATAACATCCGCAGATTCCGTCTGGCCCTAGTGATAACCCTCTCTCCTCCAGTGTTGTGAATGCGATCTGCTGATCTAACAGACACAGCGCAACATGATTTAGAAACCGCAATGAACTCTTTGTTGCAGGTCAAATAAACCCATTTAATGCAAAACCAAATGCATTATTCTCCACTGATTACTTATTTTAACAGGAACAAATGGAGAAAGATTTTCGAGTTGTCATGAACGCGACACGCAGTTTAAATTGTGAATGAATGGAGAATGATTGACAGGCGCAGCATAGGGAAGTGCTGAATTGAACATGAATTTGAGCACTTGAATATTCATCTGTGCTTCACATTAAACTATAGAATGGCTTCAGAACATTTGAGATACAGTAGGCCTACATAACAACTTTCTAGGCCCTTATAATAAGCTACCTTCATGGCTTTTGTTGCCTTATAAATTACACAGAATATAATGCACGTGCAAGATCGGATTTGGATCTGTACTAGCTGGCCGATACCTGATCCAGCAAAAATATGCGGTATCGAACCAATATGCAATCCAAGTATTGGTATCGGTGCATCCCTAATACAAACATTGTACAAGTGATGGTTATTCTTAATTCATGTTAAGTAAATACATTAACCATATAACTATATTCTAAATCGTGACTGAAAAAAAAAGTTTATTTTAAGAACTGTTCAGTTAAAGGTTTCCTAAAGAACCGAATATGGCATCAGTGCAGAATCATCCTTTTAGAACCATTATTTTTAATAGTGTTACAGTTTCAGGTTTATGTGGAATGATGCAGAATGTCACTTGATGTTTTGCTAATGGCGTTTTCTGTCTTTAGATCACCACAAAGGAGGATGTGAACTCCAAACATGGCACGTCTATCACCGCCAGCCTGGAGCCGGAGACTTTCAAGCCCAACCTGAACGAACCCAGTGACCTTCTAGAGGCCGAGCAGATTGAGAAGGTAAGGACACGGAAAGAGAAATCTGCCTTACAGTGTTTAATCGATCCGCTGCTGCAAAAATAGGCGTCCTTCCCACAGTTCACCAGCTATTGATCCTCGACCGGAGGACAGTGGAAGACATGTGAACAGACGTTTATTCACGCTCGTCATTTATGGCCAAGGGCACAGGACTGTTTTTGTCACTGGATGTTTTCAACTAGTGCAGTCTAATTTATAAACGAATGACTCTTTTGAGTTGGTTTTTAGGCATTTAAATGAATCATTAAACAAGAAATTTAAAACTATATTATAGTCTTATAGTGTTTTGAAGCCATATCAAAGAGGTTTATTCATACATCATACAACTGAAATATCTTGGATTACTAAAATTTTTTAATAAACTATAGGAATGTTTTGAAACCATCCAACTGAAAGAAAATGAAGGGGATTTACGAAAGTAAATTATATAAATATTAATGATAAAAATGACCAAAGTAAATAACAAAATCACTAAATGTAAATGAGTACATTTTTAGAGTAAGTGGGATAATTTGCAAATGATTGGTGTTCATGGGACTATTAGGGCGCTTTCACATCTGTGGTTCGGTTCTTTTGGTCTGGACAAATAATACATTGTAGCATATTTCTGCCTTTTCTTTTTACCACACTGATTGCTTTGAAAAGAACCAAAATGCAGTCATTTGTCAAAATCCACATCACTCATGGGCCAGATTTTATTGAACGTATTTCCTAAACTGCTTTTCAATTGGTCAGAATTAACATGCGGAAAAATGCCAATGAAACTCTCGCAAGTAAATAAACCAGCAGACACAAAATGTTGTTTTTTTCTATGGAGGGACAACTGCGCTGGCTGATTGTATCCCTGGTCATAGTATATTATATAGTTTGTATACATGCCACAGCCATATCACCCTGCAGCCCAAGAACGGTTACTCACTGAAGCTAAGCAGGACTGAGCCTGGTCAGGAGACCACATGGGAAAACTAGGTTGCTGTTGGAAGTGGTGTTAGAGAGGCCAGCAGGGGGCGCTCAACCTGTGGTGTGTGTGATTCCTAATGCCCCAGTAAAAGTAAAGGGGACGCTACACTGTCAGTGGGTGCCGTCTTTCAGATGAGACGTTAAACCTAGGTCCTGACTCTCTGTGGAAATTAAAAATCCTATGGCACTTCTCGTTAAGAGTAGGGGTCTAACCCCGGTGTCCTGGCCAAAGTCCCTTAATCGGCACTTTCCCATCATGGCCTCCTAATCATCCCCATCCACCGAATGGGCTCTATCACTGTCTCTTCACTCCACCTATAGCTGGTGTGTGGTGAGCGCACAGGCGCCGTTGTCCTGTGGCTGCCGTCGCATCATCCAAGTGGATGCTACACACTGGTGGTGGTGTGAAAAGACTCCCCTCATGATTGTGAAGCGCTTTGGGTGTATGGCCATACACAATAAATGCGCTATATAAATACACATTACATAACATTACATCACTTTAGACCAGGGGTGTCCAAACTCGGTCCTGGAGGGCTGGTGTCCTGCTGAGTTTAGCTCAAACTTGCTTCAATACACCTGCCAGGTAGTATCTTGTATACCTTGTAAGAGCTTGATTAGCCCGTTCAGGTGTGCTTGATTAAGGTTGGAGCTAAACTCTCCAGGACACTGGCCCTCCAGGACCGAGTTTAGACACCCCTGCTTTAGACAAACTATTCATTTCAAGAATGAAGCGCGGCTGAGGCTGGAAAACAATGTTTTAATTCATTGCAAACGGCAATTAATTGGCAATTAACGTGAATTAATTTAGCTAAACTGCAACTTGGTGATCTTCCGGAAATATTACCAGCAATCCTTCGTGTAATGTTTTTCCCTCTCTCTCTCTGTTCAAAATTGTTGGTAAAGTGCTGTCAACAAATATTTTTGCTCCACACCCCATAAGATGGGACAGCGCATTGGACTCCTCTTCAAGGAGGTTTCGGTATGCTTTTTGGTCCGCTTTTGGTGCGCACTCGAGTGTGATTGCTACATTCACACCTACCCAAACAAACCACACCAAGAGGGAAAACGAACTCTAGTGCGATTCAACCAAACTAAATAAGGCAGGTGTGAAAACACCCTTAATTTGGTGTGTGTGTGACTCTTTAGAATTTTTAGACAATTTTACAAAAAAAATATTATTGTTATTATTATTAAAGTTATTAAAAATATATATTGTTTTATTGGTCTTTAGTTTTTTTGTTTGTTTTGTTTTTTTTCATTTTAAGTTATTAATTATTAATCTACAAATGATTAGTGCCCATGCCAGTAATATTTTGGTATTTGGTTATAATATATTTCAGATGAGCTTAATACATTATTATTAGATATTCTTATTCTTATTAGAATTTTAGACAATTTTAGAGATTATTCTTATTAGAATTTTAGACAATAATATGTATTGTCAGACTTGATGATATTTAGGTTTCTTTTTATTTCCATTTATAGTTCAGTTTTAGTTTTTTTTTTTTTTTTTTTTTTTTTGTACCAATGAATCTGAATAAGTAATTTTATAAAATATAGAGATAATACAAAAATAATTCTCAAACAGACTTAAATTTTAATCATAAAGTTGTTTTTTTAAATATCTCCACTACAGCAAACACATTTATTTCACCTCTCATTTACAAAGACCCTTTTTTGACTGTCTATAATAAATAAATCCTGCAGGGCTCAGATCTATCTCCATAATATTCAGACATGACTGCTAGGCATGGGCCGGTTTAAGATTCTGACGGTATGATAACCTTGGATAAAAAATATCATGGAGTCACGATACTGTAATTTACTGCTCTAAAACACAGCAATGTTTTATTTTGCGATTATAAAATTGCAATATGAAGACAATTCCAGCAGATGGCTTAAATAGCTCTATTTTGGATAGAAAAAAAATCTGTTTTGATTGGAATAATTTTGAGGGGGCCTTAATTAATATATAATAAATTACAAGCATGTACAAGTACAACAGTGCAAAGATACAAATGAAATAAAACAGTGCTTTATGGTTTTCAGGGTAGTCAAATGGTATTCAGGTACAGAAAAGTAATAATCAATAGTAAAAAAGTACCGTAGTCTTCATCATTTAAATAATTCAATAAAGTTTATTTTATCAGATCTGCAGAGAGTACAATTTCTTGTGCTCGGATACTTAAAACTTGCTTGAAATACTAAAACAGACCTTAAAAGCACATGGAAATAATAAATGTCCACTCTATTATTGACCTTATTCTTTGCGTACGAGCCTTTTTTGAGTCATTTGAGTCTTTTTGGCTCAATGCTTTCGGTCTCATTCACTTCCATTCATTTTCAGACGTTAAAAACAGCTCATTCTTCTGTTCGATGTTGCAAATTGATATTTTCTTATTAAATTATTCCACTTTGTCTGTATAGTCATGAACACACTTGTTTTTAGAGCAAGTAGTTTGACCGTTTTCTGCCGTTTATTATTCCTAGTCATTTCTCCCATGGGCAACTAAAACGGAAGCTCTAAAGCAATCGCAAAGACGAGCACTCTTCTGCATTTTAGAATAAGGTCAATAGATCTAACTTCACAAATCACATGCTCTGAACTGTTCTGCCTGATAGTCTACTAATCCTGGCTGGACATTGCATATCCTGCGATGTGACTTTTGCAGATTGCCGAAAGGATACATTGTGCAGCCCTAACCTTGACTTTTCCAAACCACGGTAAACCTTAAAATGATTATCGTCCCATGCCTAATGACTGCCCGATCTTCATTTGTGTTGGGTTTTGTTGTGCAGCTGTTTTGTGAGGTTTAAGTCATTGTGTCCTGCGGCTGAACATCAGCTCTCTGTGAATGGATCACCTGAGGTGGCCTCTCGCGCTGCCCTTTATTCAGACGCAGGCCTGTTTTGTTGCTAAATCAAATAAAGTCGTGTCGTTGCGCAGAGTAATTCAATGCTCAGGGAAAGCCTGGAGCCGCTGGAGGACACAGACAGCGCTGAACACTGTATATATACTGTATATGTGCTGTTCGGCTGTCTGTGTCTGCTGGTGTGAAAAGGTCAGTGCTTCTGTAATTGGGCTCTTAATGTGTCGCCCTTTCTGCTGGTCTGATCCTGCACACTTCTTTTATTCGTTCGCCATCCCTTCATGCTCGTCAGTCATGTTCTCCTGTTGTTTTTCACTTTTTTTTTAAAGGACACATGAAATCAAAACTAACCATTTGATTTTGTTAGCTCACATTGCCACTTTTATGGTGATCAATTCGACTGTGCATGTCAATGAGAAAGAAAAATCGTTTGCCCTTTGAATGTAAAATTAAAATCTGAAAATGCACTTCCTGTTTATTTTGAAATAAATTGTCAGATTACGTCTGTCTGAGGTATTGGGCGTGGCTAACATATTTAACCACGCCCCTCCAACTGTCAGTTCAGAAAACAAACAGAAATGAGGAGGAGGAGGTGTCAGTAAGGTTGTAATAACTCTTCTAAAACACAATTCCTGGTCTTTTTGAATGTAATGCCTATTTTACTACATCCAATCAGCTCACAGTAAATAAAAACAAGCCACGCCCACGGTTTTATCATTTAATATTCCGTTTCTCTAATGTAATGTGTATTTATATAGCGCATTTATTGTGTATGGCCATACACCCAAAGCGCTTCACAATCATGGGGGGGGTCTCTCCACACCACCACCAGTGTGCAGCATCCACTTGGATGAACGGATGAACTACGTCACAATACGGAAAAAAATGGTCACAGCTTCTGGTTCATGTGGACTTTAATCTTTTATTTTTGTTTACAGATCACAGCTGAAATTAGTTAAACAAATAGGAAAAGTAAAATTTAGACGCACAGAAACTCAACTTGGTCATGACTTTATCAAATATATAGCAGCTTTGCTACAGAAAATGTATAATTAATTATTATTGTGTACGTTTATTGCAACAATTTGTTAAAATCGCTGTTTTTGAAGTAATTAAACTGTATTTATTTTTAATAAATGCAATCTTTCCGTATTTCTGAGTTTTGATACAATAACTAACAATTCTGTCAATTTTAAAAAAGGGATCATTTTGTTGATAAGTTAGATATTCTGCAGCAGTATTTATTTACTGTGGCATTTGTGCTTATTGTAGATTTTTATGCATTTACTATTGTAGTTTTTTTTTCACATTTTTATTTAAAATTGAAATTAAAGGGGAATAGTACCCAAAAATGTTACATTTCCTCACCATTTACTCACTCAAGTGATTTCAAATGTTTATGAATTTGTTGAACACAAACCAAGTTTTTCTGGAAAGTGTTGGAACAAAAAAATATACTAAAGTCAGTGGCTGTTTTTTCAACATCCTTCAGTATGTTCAGAAGGGTTTGAAACAAGTGGAGGATTAAATGTCGATACAATAACTTACAACTCTGTCAAATTAAAAAGAAAAAGGATAATTTGGTTGATAATTTTGGTTTTCCATCCGTCTTATTTTGGAATTTATTTATTGTAGCATTTGTGCTTATTGTAGAGTTTTATGCGTTTACTATTGTAGGGTTTTTTTTTTGTTTTTTTTTTAATGATTTAAAATTGAAATTAAAGGGAAATAGTACCCAAGAATTTTACATTTCCTCACCATTTACTCACTCAAGTGATTTCATTTGATGAATTTGTTGAACACAAACCAAGATTTTTTTGGAGAGTGTTGGAACAAAAAAAAATTCTATGGAAGTCAATGACTGTTTTTCAGCATCCTTCATTATGTTCAGAAGGGTTTGAAACAAGTGGAGGATTTATCTGCTGATACAATAACTATCAATTTTGTCAATTAAAAAAAGGATAATTTTGGTTTTCCAACAGTGTTATTTTGGATTTGATTTATTGTGGCATTTGTCCTTGTTGTAGAGTTTTATGCATTTACTATTGTAGGGTTTTTGTTTTTCAAAGTTGCATTTAAAAGTGAAATTAAAGGGATAGTTCACCCAAAGTTTTAAATTTGTCAATATTTACTCACCACTCAGGTGATTTCAAACGTTTATGAACTTTCTTTCTTCTGCTGAACACAAACCAAATTTTTTCGGAGTGTGTTGGAACAAGCAAAAAAATCTATAAGTCAATGGCTGGTTTTTCAACATCCTTCAGAAAGGTTTAAAAACAAGTGGAGGATTTAATGCTGACAGAAATTTTAAAAAAAAACTTTGGGTGAACTATCCCTTTAAGAATGCATTTGAAGTATTTTTACATTAACTTATGTAGTTTGCTAATGTTTACAAATGGAATCTTTTTGTAAAATGTCACCAATTTAACAGTAGTAACCCTTTTTTTCCCCTCTGTCATGTGTCATTAATATAGTTTTATGCACATGGTTCATCCCTGATTTATTCTCCTTCTTTCCCCACACAGTTGGCAAAACATCTGCCACCCAGAACCATCGGTTACCCCTGGAATCTGGCCTTCAGCACATCTAAACATGGCATGAGCATTAAGACTCTGTACAGGGCGATGCAGGACCAGGACTCTCCAATGCTGCTGGTCATCAAAGACAGCGATGGACAGGTCAGACTTTGTTTATCTCTTAAAGTGACACAGCAGATTTTTAACACCATTGGCTTTTGCTTGTTGTGTGGCCAGGAACAAAGTAAAGGTTTTGTCTAAAGGTTTCTCTATAGTATCCAGCATAAGTAAATACATCCCTTTGAAAAAGTAATATTTTAATTTATTTCTCACTGGACAATAAGTATTGGTACATTTTTATAAAAGCACTTTATTAAACTGTTACATTCATTAAAATGAGGTTTGTTCTGCACAATTCTTCTTACAGTAAAACACAATCTACTAGACTGTCCTGCTTTTAATGACTGCAGGAGGCTTTTTTTATGAACTGAACTCTTAAGAACATTTTTAGCAAAGTGTAAGCAGGAAAAATAGTAGAATTTTTGTCGTGTATTAACGCTAAAAACCTTATTTAATTGATGTATATTTATTGTATATTGTATATTTATTAATGAAATGTTCTTGCCAGGTAAATAGCCTTTGTTGCTGACATGGCGTTAAATAAAAATTCTTCATCATCATCGTCATCATTAAAATGAGAGTTTAAGAGTTTAACATAATTAAGATGAAAAAAATAATACATATATATATATATATATATATATATATATATATATATATATATATATATATATATATATATATATATATATATATATATATATATATTTATTTCAAAATGTATTAAAATTTTAAAAATGGTAACCTACTAAAAAAAACTCAACTTAATGTAGTCGTTTGTATGCCATCTGTTATATTTCCTGTTTAATAAATTGTATTTAAAGGGATAGTTCTTCCAAAACTGAATTTTCTGTCATCATTTACTCACCCCTTCACTTGTTCAAAACCTATTTGAGTGTCTTTCTTCTGTTGAGCACGAAAGAAGATATTTTGAAAAATGTTGGAAACCTGTAACCATTGACTTCAATAGTTATGGAGGTCAGTGGTTAACTATTAGGCCCCGTAAGGGCTAAGCATAATTATGACAGCTCAATATCTTTTAAATTCCCCTGAGACGTTAGCTGCTATGAATCGACACAGACAACGGACGTGACAAAAAGTGGCTGGCTTTATTTACAATGATAAGTATAGGAAGATAAATAAGAATATTTAGTCATCCAAAGTATATTTTCAAATGTGTACAGTAAATGCAAAATAAGCTAATTGAACCTCACTAAAACTATGCTCGCTAGAGAAAACATACAGAGGGTAGCACCCGCTTCTAACCTAATGGATTAACAGAGAATCATCTACGTGATCATCTATGTAATATGTAAGTCACGTGATGTACTTCACTTTCACTTCCCTTTTAGTAGATTTATGCAGTTTTAGTTTGGACGTACAGAATAGATGTACACAGAGTGTCCGCGGGGTCTTAAAAAGAATTGAAAGTTGATAAATCAATTATGAGAAAATTTAAGGCCCTTAAAAGATATTAAAAAGTCTTAATTGCGTTTTTATCAGGTCTTAAATTTTGTTCAAGCGTTGTCCAAAGTGTTTGACTCCAAAAAAGCTAAAATATATTTATTTTCCTCCTAATATTAACAACGGCGTGCTTGATCCACGCGATTGGTTCGGGCTGGGGCGCGTCCGGCCAAGCTCCTCCATCCAGGTGATGTCACGTAATTTGCGACAAACGCGGGAAGGTGATGTGACGCTCTCCACATGTAGCAAAACCATAGAGCGAAACAGACGGCAAAATGGGAAAATGTAGGTTTACGTACTCCTGATTGGAGAAAGAGGAGTTTAAACAATGGCTGAAGCCTGTCGCTGAAAACAACCACGTAATTTATTATTTCAAGCTTCATTTTTTCCAAGCTTATCTGAGTTCTGTTGCATGGTTGTGCTCCATTGATTTATTTAACTACAACTGTTTATTAACCAATTATTAAGTTAAAGGTCTGATACTAATTAGAACTTGAAGTGACCATGAGGTCTTACAATATTCTGAGAAGGTCTTTAAAAAGTCTTAAAAAGGTATTGAAATTTCCTTTAGGATTCCTGCATATACCCAGTGTACAACTCAAACACTGAAGCAAACCAGAGAGCAGGTCATACACACAAGTGTTACACAGAAAGACAGAGCAGTGACAAGAGATGAAGGATTCCCCCCAGTCTGGTCTGAGTCGTCACTGGAGCACATAAATGATCATCTTCTCATTGGTCCACTCATGAAAACTCAGCGAGCCAATCGGAACACCTAGATTTTAGAAGGATAGCAGACAGCAAATAAAAACAGAAAGGCGCGTAACGTTAACCGTTTCTGACATTTTTCAAAATATCTTCTTTTGGTGTTTAATTCAATTCAATTCAATTCATCTTTATTTGTATAGCGCTTATACAATGTAGATTGTGTCAAAGCAGCTTCACATGGAAGATTATAGTAAATTGAAACAGTGTCAGTTCAGTTTTCAGAGATTAAGTTCAGTTCAGTTTAGCTCAGTTCAGTGTGGGTTAATAATCACTACTGAGAGTCTAAACACTGAAGAGCAAATCCATCGATGCGCAGCTCTACAGATCCCAAACCATGCAAGCCAGTGGCGACAGCGGCGAGGAAAAAACTTCACCAATTGGCGAAAGCGAAGATTTAAAAAACCTCGAGAGAAACCTGGCTCAGTTGGGCACGACCATTTCCCCTATGGCCAAACGTCTTGTGCAGAGCTGCAGTCTAGGCGCAGGAAGCTGGACCTCAGCGAAGACTCGTCTGTCCTTGGAGCATCACAGGAGTCAGTCTCATGCTCTCACTCCATGATGACCACCACAATAGAAAAAAGAAACTCATAAAGGTTTAGAACCAATTTAGGAAGAGTAAATAGTGAGTAAATTTGAGCTATCTTTTTAATATTTTCTCATAGCATGATCATAGTGGTGTACTCATGTTTAAACCATCTTAAATTAGATTAGTTTCAGTTTTGGCTTTGGTACTGATCTAATGTATTGTATAATGTCTAATAATGTAATGTATCTAATAACTCATCTAATGTATGACCCAGATTTGCACAATTGAATATGATCTCATACAAAGTATCAATTTTAAAGTGTTTTCTCACTGACAGAACCTGTCTCTGTGCTCTTGTAGATATTTGGGGCTTTGGCATCAGAACCCTTCAAAGTCAGCGAGGGTTTTTATGGCACTGGAGAGACTTTCCTCTTCACCTTTTATCCAGAGTTTGAGGTTTGTGTTTTGTTGCACGCTGTCAGTTTGAAATGAATTCTGATCGTGTTTGTCATTTGGCATTTTCATAATTGAAAGCATTCAGGATTTAAATAGCACTGAATAAAGCAAAAAGAGTTTGCTTGTTCTAAAATGGTTTCTCTCGCTGGCAGGCATATAAATGGACTGGTGATAATCTGTTCTTTATTAAAGGAGACATGGACTCTTTAGCCTTCGGTGGAGGAAGGTCAGTAAATCAGGCCAGAGAACTCTTAACATGATCTTTTGCATGCTGATTTCCATTTGTGTATGTAAAATATGTCGATGCAAAAGCTAAACGTGCATGTTTTCTTCATTACTATCAATCTCAGTATCATAAAGGTCTACAGATGTCTGTGACCTGCTCAGCAGCATTCTTCTTAAACCGTTCTGGATGACAGTAGCTGATTTAAAGTGAAACTAGAAGTACAGTAGAAGATCAGAGTTTGTTCTAATGCATAGTAATGCTCACTTTAGAGACTTTAGAGATTAGCTTAGATTCTTACAATACTGTTTAAAAGTTTGGGGTTGGTAAAGTTTAATGTTGTGTTTTTTTTTATCAAAAATGTCATTTAAATATATTTATATTTATTATAAGCACCCCCCCCCCCCCCCCCCCGTTTATTTTGTTCCCTAATTTCTGTTTAACGGAGAGATTTTTTCAACACATTTTGACCTTTGACCACAATTTTGACCTTAAAATAGTTTCATTCTAGCCAAAATAAAACAAAGAAGACTTTGTCCAGAAGAAAAAATATTATCAGACATACTGTGAAAATTCCCTTGCTCTGTTAAACATCATTTTGGAAATATTTAAAAAAGAAAAAAGAATTTAAAGGGGGCTAATAATTCTGACTTGAACTGTGTGTGTGTGTGTGCGTGCGTGCGTGCGTGCGTGCGTGCGTGCGTGCGTGCGTGCGTGCGTGTATATATAAATCGTAATTTACATGATGTTAATTTAAGAGTGAACTATTCATTTAAGAAAGTAAAGCAGAATCTTTGGCATCACAACTCTAGGCCCAATCCCAATACTATTTTTGTACCCCTACCCCTTCCCTTGGCCCTTGAAACAGAGTGTGGAGGGGAAGGGCTTTAAATTTACCCCTAAGAAATGGGACAGCAATACAACAACTGCACACGTCAACATATGTCGCCATGAGCTTATATGAGATCGAAGATGGCAACTGCTGTAGTTATTCCAGTTGTTATTTTTTGGTATTTATCTTCAGGAAATCACCAAAGGTAACGATATCATGTTATCATAACAATAAAACTGACAATAAACTCATAACGGTACTGTGCGTTTACACCGTGGCCATATTCATCTATGTAAAAGAAAACAACATTAACATTATGCCAGACTGCTTCATCCATGATATTCTCTGATTAAAAAGAATGTACATTTAATTTTATTTTACACTCAGTGTTGATCAATTTAAAGGGGCTGCGTATGTATTGATCACTTTTTTTATTGACTGTGTGTGAACAGAAACTCAAGAACTCAACGTTTTTGCCAGGAAAATCAAAAGCATGTGGCATTTACACACTCTCAAGAGGACGAAGGCTTCATTTGAGCTTGTTTTCCTCTCTTTCAGCGGCGAATTCGGCCTTTGGCTGGACGGAGATCTTTACCACGGCAGGAATCACTCATGCAAAACCTTTGGGAATCCCATGCTTTCCATGAAGGAGGATTTCTTCGTGCAGGATATTGAGATCTGGTCGTTCGAGTAGCAGCTCATAAGGAGAAGGTATCTTTTTGGTTGTTAGTTGGAAAGAGGAACTGGACGTCGGGCAGATCCCAAACCTTACCGCGGCTCCCAGGAAGCCCCGAAACAGACGCTACTGTTACCGCGCTTGTCGTATGTTACTCCTGCATTTAATACAGAGCTCTTCTTCGTGCTGTTTAGTATGTGTGTGTTTTGTTCAAGCCGTGTGCAGCGTCAATAACGGAACAGGAGGATGTGACGAGAGACCCCGGCGTGAGCACTTTTTTAAACAATCGGCACGGGTTTGGGCTGCCCGTGAACTGCCAATGTCCAGTTTTCACCTGCGCTGAAGCGCCAGGAGTCTGTTGAAGAGCTGGTGTTAGCCGATAGGACATCACTACTGCAATGGGGGAGGGGGGCGAAAAAATACAACGGATAAACGAAAAGCAAACGGCTGGAAACACATTCCCTTGCTCTCAGAGGAAGAATATGCATTTTTGGCGGGGTCGGTCTTCTACGAGAAGACATCGGTGGTTTCTTTCGAGGCAGAATATTCAAGTGTCGTGAAATTCGTAGTCTTTCTGTCGTCCACTATCATAGCACACACACACACCATGTCGAAGCACATAATCGGAAACCCCATAGTCGTAATGTTCTGTTCAGTGGGTTTTACGTGTGCGTGTGGCTACCATTGACCCCCCCTCCGCTTGGGATGGGGCCACTTTTACTGTTCGTAGGCAGAAATGTGTCGCAATAGATTTGTGGAATATGCAAATTCCTGTTCTGTGACCTCAAATAATCTAAACGGGGCACTTTTTTTGTTTTCCCCGTATCTCTTTCCGAGAGACCTTTTACGTCTTGACGGATTAACTGCTTTTCTGAGTATCAGAGACGTGGTTTAATTGTTTGTTTTCATGAATATAATGACAATTCTATATTTATGTATATGATTATATATATAAATTCATATATATAATACACAAACATATATATATATATATATATAATTATATATATATATTGCTGTTAAGTGTGACAGTGATCTTTTTTTGTGCTGATATCTCAGCTGTTACTAAAATAATGTATATTACCCTGTAAATTTATGTTAAAATAGTAGATTTGTTCCTATATATATAAATATATAAACCAATATACAGTGTGTGGATTGGTGGGTTGCTTCTCGCACTTTATTAATCTAGTTTCAAGCCAGGTTCTCATTAGCAGTAGCAGTACAGTATATATTTTTGTTTATATCTGTCTTTTAGATAATAGAGTAAATGACTTGTTTATAAAGAGCTTGCTGCTACTGTGGAGAGGAAAAGATCTCAGCGGTCGAGCACAGGGTCGAATGTGACGGACTCCAGCAGGACAGTCTCTTCTTCTCACGTCCTGTCCCAGCATTTTTATTTTTAGTTTTTCGGTCTGGTCTTTCCGTTTTTTCGGTGTCTAGATTGACTGTGCACATAGCGAGAGGAGCGCGTGCGTCCTTTCAGAGTCGCAGATGAGAAGTGCAAACAAATCCTTCATCTACTTCACCGGAATATAATGTTACAGTGATGTACACAAATCAATGAATACTAATAAATTGTTGTAACCTGGGACAGAATCTGGTCTTGTGTCGCTTTTATTTCTTGTGTTGCTCTGATCTCTTCACTATTTGAATAGTTGACATTGGGGCTGAACAATATATCGTTTGAGCATCGATATCGCAATGCGTGTAACCGCAATAGTCACACCGCAGGATTAGATTGTTTATTAAAGATTTAAAGATATTCATTCATTCATTTTCCTTGGGCTTAGTCCCTTTATTCATCAGGGGTCACCACAGCGGCATGAACCGCCAACTAATACGGCATATGTTTATCATAGCGGATGCCCTTTCAGCTGCAACCCAGTACTGGGAAACATCCATACACACTCATTCACACTCATACACTACAGTCACTTGCTGTGAGGCGAAAGTGCTAACCACTTGTGTCGCCCCATTTAAAGATATTATTTTGATATTATTGTATAAAATTAACCATTTAATAACCATGTTATTTTATGTTTGATTGTTAAATTTTTGTATTTGAATACTGTTAAGACCCCCCAGAAAACCGTAAAGCATTTTTTTTTTTTTTTTTTTTTTTCAATTTCTGCTCTGTCATATTGATATATGCTTGCAATTTATTATATTTTATGCAGATGCATTGTATAGAAGAAGACTTGATCAGCCCAGTCATTTCTAAATGAATGAAATATTTCCAAATAGAGCTATTCAAATCATCTGGTCACATTTATATTCATATCTCGATATATACAGTGCTCAGCATATACAAGTACACCCCTCACAAATCTCTCTTTTAAATTCATATTTTTAATAGGAAGCTATACAATATTATATTTGTGCATGTACATTAGATTATTCAGTACTGAAGCCAAATCTGGAGCTTATCTAACAAAATACCTTACGATAATGGTCCAAAAACTAGTACACCAAAATGTATATGTTATAGAAAAATATTAAATACAAATTTAAAATAGGGGAAAAATCAAGAGAAGCAAAACAAATTGAAAAATTGTGTTGAAATTTTGTAGGTTGTAATTTTATTTAGCTGGAAATTAATTTAAAAGTATTATCTTTTAATTTCTAAATATGTTTGGAGACTAAAATATTATTTTAATACATATATCTGTTTAATAAATATGTTTTGCTTAAATGAATGAAAATACATTGCCTATGTTCCCTGAGAAATGGATAAAAATATTCATTTTTAAAATGGGGTGTACTCAATTATGCTGAGCACTGTATATCGCAGCAAAACAAATATTGCAATGTCAGAATTTTCCAATATCGTGCAGCCCTATAGTTAACATATAAAGTGCTGATAGTCCAGATGATATATTTCAAACTACTAAAATGCCAGTAAAAGACTCTTTGATAGACTTTAAAACATCAAAAGGTGGTTGGAGCAGAACATAATATATAAATAAATAAAATGGAAAAAACCAATGAATCACAAAACTGCTAATTATTTCATTTTTTATTGATTTTTTACAGTTGAGGTCAGTGGAGCACCTTTTTAAATATTTGACAGGATTGAATTATGTAGTATACTACATTCAATGGATAGTACTGTTGATAACAGAATGTAATTCTGCTAACAAAAAAAAATACATCCATTTATTAGGGGCTGTTCTAATAATCTTTTCAAAATGCTTCAGTCTTTCCAGTGCACTCAGAATTAAGTGTACCTGTGGTATGACTATTAACATTGCTAGTCTCTGAACTAAGCTGTCTACTAGCGACGGCTAATATTAGTTGAATGTACGGGTTTGGTTGCTTTATTGAAAGTATTTCTGCTTTTTGTGTTTAAAAAAATTGACAAATCAAATAGCTCTGTCTACAATTAGCTGTTCCTCATTGGTCAAGCTTTCAAAAGCTGTATCCCAACTCATCAGACGTTAAAAGCATGCCCTTTCAGAAAACTGAAATGCAATGCTTACATAAGGTGTATTCTGAATTTTCTTTATAAATAAATCCAATCATCATCATCATCGTCAGTGCACAATGTATTTTGGGATTTTGTGGGCTGCAAATGATCTATCTGTCATGTCCTTCATTGCCTGGGAAATTTTGAAAAAGCCTTAAAGGATAGTTCACCCAAAATTCCCCTGGAATTTACTCACAATCAAGGAGTTGTATGAGTATATTTGTTCTGTTGAACACAAAGCAAGATATTTTGAACAATGTTGGGGAAAAGCAGCCATTGACATCTATGGTACCTGCTGAAAAAAACAGCATATGCTGATAAGGTATGTTTTGATGCTGGTCTTGCTGGTTTCAATGCTGGATTTGCTGGTCTTGATGTTGGTCTTACTAGTTTTAATGCTGGTCTCAATGCTATCCTTGTTGGTGTCAGTGCTGGTCCTGACCAGCATTGAAACCAGCAAAGGATATCATTGAGGATTGAAACCAGCAAGACCAACACACCAGCGTCAAAACACCTTATCAGCATGTGCTGTTTTTTTCAGCAGGGTTAGGAACAAAAGTAATCCTCTAGAAGTCAATGGCTGTTACTCCCATTAACGTTTTTCATTATATCTTGTTTTGTGTTCGACATAAGAAAATCAAACTGGTTTAAAACAAATAAGTGATAAGTAGTTAATTTTTGGGTGAATTAGTTGTCGCTTTAAAAAAAAAGTATTTTTTGCTCATGGAAGGATGTGTGGCCTCTGAATTTGAATGCAGGCTGTGGATTAAAGGTAATAATAATGTAAACAATGCCCGGTTTCTGATTGATTTAATAAGTAAGACCTTAATGTACCATCAGGAGCCATCATTTTTGCAAGTGCCAACAGCCGCTGCCGCTCTTTTTAGGAGTCACCGAGGACCACGTTTTAGTGTTCTTTATGCTTTGTTGAAGAAAAAGAGTCAACTGCATCTTGGATGCTCTGAAGGTAAGTAAATTTAACAGCAAATATTTATTTTTAAGTGAACTATCTCTTTAAGGTAGAAGTATGCAGTATGGGGTATATGCACAGCTAGTGTTTTTCAGCCAATGATAAACTTCCGGTGAAAGCTTAATGTGACTATTTTCAATTTCATAAGGTTTTTTTTTTTTTTATAGTAGATCCAGTTAAACAGACTTAAGCATTCATTTAGTTGTTCAAGCATAAAACGAGTTGAAAAACTGTGTACATGCAAGTGTCGTCAGGATCAGGGGCCGGTTGCACCAGCAGTGCGTAAGGTAAACCAAAGCGTAGTTGTGACTTAAAGGGACACTACGTTACAACTTACGCACTACTAAATATTTTTGTGTTGCACCACTAAACATAGTAAACATAAACATAACGCTACGCTTCAACTAAATATTTACTGCAGCCTCTCCCCATGTATAACAGTAGAAAAGAGACAAACAGCGAGCTTAGTTTACATTGCGGAGCTCGCGAACATAATGAAGAATGATCTGAATGATCTCCCTCTACTCACCGCCTTATTTTTATCCCAAATCTTGCATTTTTATCGATTTGTGAAAGAAGATTTTAATTTTCTTTCAAGGAGTGTTTTGTGTTAATTTGTGAATTGTATTCTCTCTGCTTTTTTCTCTTTCATGTGTAGGATATTAAAAAAAATCAAGTTTAACATTTTGATAACCTCATGTGTATTTCGAGTGCATTTACGGCTCGTGATGCAGGTGTGTGTGTCGTCTGTTATTTGTGACTGACTGTAATTTAATGTGTTATAAAATGTCATTTATAATGTTATTTTCATAGGACAGTTAAATATAGATGCATTAGTTGTTGAATTTTCAAGCAGTTTAACGATTTAAATGCTTTTTATTGGATTTTACGCCATTTAATGCGACTACGCATGACTTTACGTAGAGCTTACGACCTACCAACTACGGTTTGCCTTAAGAACATGTGGTGCAACCGAAGTGAGTACAAATTTAGTTACAAACTAGCTTGTAGTTACTAAGCCCCTAGAGTGGCAGCTTGATCTCACGAGGAAACCTAAGTAAGTATTTTACGTTTTGTTAGTAGCTAATTCGTACGTATTTGTATGAGTCGAGTCGTATGAAAATGTAAGATTTTTAAAAAGGAGGCGTGGCACTCAACTGTCATTGGGTGATGAGCAAGTTTGCATCAGTGTTGCCAACTATTTCCAATGAAAAGTAGCTAAAGTCTGCCCGAAGAGTAGCTAAATGTTGCCAGATGACGTCAGACACTCATTTGCATATCAGTGACATCATCATGTTGTATCTGACAAGCGTAAGCCCGTCGTGTCTCTACTCTCTGAGGCGCCGTGTATTATAATATATTAAAACATTACATCCAGATGCACAATAAATAGGTTCTTTTTTTTAAGTTCCCAGGTTCTGCAGGTTGCAATGTGCCGAATTTTCATTGCCAGTCTTAAGCCAATTGTACTTGTTTGTTTTTTTTTTTGGTGCAATTTGTAATTTCCACAACCAATCGCAGAGCCTGGGGGACCAGAGTGAGTGCTCCGACTTGGCCCCGCCCTGGTCCCAATAAATAGGTTCTTATTAACATATATTACTTTGCGTGATGACGTCATTGCATAATCACAACTCAAAACTACATCTTTATGTAGTATACAAAATAATTAATGTTTTCTCAAAGTGACTGGCCATCTCAGCGAAAACATTATTTGAAATATGCTCATTTAGATTTGTATGAAAATATAGTTGACTATTTGTAAAAGTAATACAAACACTTTTTAATAAGATTTTTTTATTTTTAAATATAACACTGATAATGAACAATCACAGCTTGTGTATTTACTCTTTTTAACTTGTGAAAGTAACACATTTGTGAAAGTGATAACAATTAAAGCACTATTGGAATTTATCGCTACCTAAATTACCAACAATTATACATGTTAACAAATACCAGTAAATTAACAATTATGAAAAACAATCTGAGCTAGCAATTTACTCTACTGAGTGAAGCCCACAGCCACTTCTTTTTTGAGTCACTTTTTAAATATTGCTAAAAGTAGCCAAATAAATGTTAAAAATTGCTAAATTTGTTGCTATGTGCTTTTTGAAAAAAAAGTTGCTATGGTAGTAAGAAAAGTTGCTAAATCTAGCAACAAAATTGCTAAGTTGGCAACACTGGTTTGCATTTACCACATTCGTGACGTCATTCCATCAATTTTGAGCTTCTATTTATATAGTTAACCCAAAATGACAATTCTATCATCATTTACTTACCCTTTACTTGTTTCAAACCTTCACGGCTGTTTTTATTTTTCTATTAAAAACAAAATGAGCTATTTTGAAGAAAGCTGGAAACCTTGACTTCCAAAGTAATTGTTTTCCTGCTACATGGACGTCAACATATTTTTTTAGCTTTCTTCAAAATGTCTTTTGCATTTAACAGAATAAACTCATAAAGCGGTTTGGAACCACTCGAGAGAGCAGTAAATTGTCATTTTTAGGCGAACTAATGTTATCCGTTTAAGTTTCTTAAATTACAAAGCAGTAAAATCTGGCCGCACATCTCTTTGTTTACATCTATAGTCCGCTTCCGGTCGAGTAAATAAATGAGGCTTCATTCACACTAATGAGAGAGTCTGGATGGTGAGCAGGTGCTCAGATTACTGTGACAGCAGGGCCTGTAATAAACCCACACACAGATGTGAGAGTGTAAATGCAGCTGCCTGGGGCACATTCACAACACTGAATATATCGCGAGCTTAATAGCCTTTATAGCTGATATCTAGACTCATTTAATATATAATTTAAGTTGGTTTGTATTGTCGAAGTGACTTTATTTTTGTTCTGCTGATGTTAGATCGCCACCTGGCGGACATATTGTGTACATTGCTCAAACGTGACTAGCTTTAGTCAGCAAACGTTCATCGATCAAATTATGTAAAACAGATTCAAAGATGTCTCTGAGTCATTACAATGTGTTGTGGTGTTTCAAACTTTATTTCAATCCATATGTAAGACCAAAAATATATATACAAAAAGACAAATTGCTTGAAAATAGGTCATCGAATGGCTACACACAGAGACAGAAATGCATTCAGATACAAATGAATTCATTGAATCGCAAGCTCATGGTTGAATTAGTGAAACACAACCCAATTAAATCTTCAAATTAAAGCTCTTGTCTGCTTCCTTTTAGTGACTGCAACAAAAATGAACGTAATTAAAAGAGAAAGGCAAAAAATAACGGAAGGCCCCATGTGAAAATCATGACAAAAGTCTGAAACAGTAATAAAGATGTGGAAAACGCGCTGCAAATGAGATGCGGTCCCACTGATTGTCCTTAGTCTCTTGAAAACAATCTACATAAATTTAACAGTCCAGCAGTCTGGTGTTTTAAATCATTCTGAACTGATGCAATAACTTAGTTTGTACTCAGCAATGCATTAAAAACATGCATTTCTGGCCCAAATACTCAGTGAAATGTCTCGCTGCAGAAGAAATAATTGTAACACAATTTAATGGCTGACTTTAAAAATAAAGCAAAGTATTTTCCTCCTTTAATCGCAGGGTTTAAGGCAGATTCTTTTACATCATTAGTACAAAAATAGACAGATTAATATTAAACACTGAAGAATCCCCTCATCTGAGGCTCGCTCCTTTTATAGTGTTTTATCTGACATGAATCCCTTTTTTTTTTTTTCCCCTCAAAGTAAATGAGGCACTTGGATGTAAGCACTAAAGGCAGATGTGTCACAGCAAATTTAAAATAAGTCTCTTTTTCTAGTAAACCAGGTACTGTAACTCCGAGTAAATGAGAGGAAACATGACGGCACAGGCTCTGTAGAGGATGGCTGCGCTGTTGACCAGTGCTCGTGGTATTGTGAGCCAGGATTCAGACTTGAAGCTGAAGTATATAGCATACAGTGCCACCGCGAAAAAGTGTCCAATCAGAGTCAAGGGTTTTGGTGACAATCTAAAAAGACAGAAAGAGATTAGAGAAGTGGCAAAGTCCCAGAAATCTGATTTTAAGACCAAACTGGTGTTTCAAGAAATCACACTTAGCTGATGATTGATAATAAAGCCTGTTTGGCATGCTGTCCCGGGAGAGAGCCCTGAGCTTATGAGATCCTCGAGCCCTTGGCTCCCTCTCGTTAGAAGGGCAGGAGGGGAGTTTGAACTCAGGTAGATCTCGATGAACTCCCCTGACTTGGTAATGGCTACCCTGCTGAAAAATCCAGCTTAAACCAGCCTAAGCTGGTTGGCTGGTTTTAGCTGGTCGACCAGCCTGGCTTTAGAGGGGTTTTGGCCATTTCCAGGCTGTTTTCCAGCCATTTCCAGCCTGGTCTTAGCTGGTCAGGCTGGAAAATGACCAGCTTAAACCAGCTAAAACCAGCTTGACCAGCCTGGTTTAAGCTGGACATAGCTGGTTTTGGCTGGTCAAGCTGGTTTTAGCTGGTCAACTCCCAGCCTGACCAGCTAAGACCAGGCTGGAAATGGCTGGAAACCAGCCTGGAAATGGCCAAAACCCCTCTAAAACCAGGCTGGTCGACCAGCTAAAACCAGCCAACCAGCTTAGGCTGGTTTAAGCTGGATTTTTCAGCAGGGTAATGACAGGTTGTAGGGATAGCTATTCTGCTTACTAAGGGCTCGTCTATGGTACCAATTTGGTATGGTCAAATGACTTATATTGCGTGTTTTTGGACTTTGGGAGAAAACCTCTGGTTATTTATGGTGACTTAGGAATCGTCTGATTGGTGAATCATGTGTTAGCTAATGCGGGACTAGCCATGGACAATCATAAGCACGTGATCCTCTCGAAATTAGTTTATAAATAGACTTCACTTATTTTGTTATGTTTGTCAACACTCACACAGACAGGAGCCCGATTGGTCCATTGATGCATTCTCCACCGAGCTTGAAATAGTGAAAGCATGCTTTTCGTAACTGATGCAGTGATTCTGGAAGTAAGCAAAAGTTGAAGATGTAATGAAATGTCAAAACTTAGTCAAACTGAAATAAATATTTAAGAGTTTTGTTTCTTACTGTCAGTCGCAGCAAACAGCTCGTATAACGCTTGAGCCAAAACATTCACCACAAACGAGTGAGAGGATTTCCGCTCCCAGTGGAATTTCTTCTTCGCCTGATAATAAAAACAAAGTTTTCATTGCATTTCATGTTCATTACTATTATCAAACTGGGATTGAAAGGGCTTCTTTTTACAAGATGTAGGACAATATAATCTCAGGGTTCTGTTGCACAAAGGTAATTTGGGTATTTACCCAGGTAAATTCGTGTTTAGTTTAGTTTGAGTGGATTTTGTCACCATGGAAACTTACAGTAGATGGCTAACTTACTCAGAAATTGATTTATTTTTTCTGGGTTAGAGATTTTTACCCACTTCAAATATGTTGACTACTCAACTACTCTACTATATATATATGTATATACAGTTGAAGTCAGAATTATTAGCCCTCTTTGAATTTTTTGTTCTTTTTCAAATATTTCCCAAATGATGTTTAACAGCAAATAAATTTTCACAGTATATCTGATAATATTTTTTCTTCTGGAGAAAGTCTTATTTGTTTTATTTTGACTAGAATAAAATCAGTTTTTAATTTCTTTAAAAACCCATTTTAAGGTCAATATTATTAGCCCCTTTAAGCTATATATTTTATCAATAGTCTACAGAACAAACCATCACTATACAATAACTTGCCTAATTACCCTAACCTGCCTAGTTAACCTAATTAACCTAGTTAAGCCTTTAAATGTCACTTTAAGCTGTATAGAAGTGTCTTGAAAAATATCTAGTCAAATATTATTTACTGTCATCATGGCAAAGATAAAATAAATCAGTTATTAGAGAGGAGTTATTAAAACTATTATGATTAGAAATGTATTGAAAAAAAATCTTCTCTCCGTTAAACAGAAACTGGGGATATAAAATATAAACAGGGGGGCTAATAATTCAGGGGGGCTAATAATTCTGACTTCAACTGTATATATACACACACACGCATACACACACTACCTGACAAAAGTCTTGTCGACTATCCAAGTTTTAGGAACAACAAATAATAACTTGACTTCTAGTTGATCATTTGGTATCAGAAGTGGCTTATATGAAAGGCAAAGGCCTCTAGATTACGCTTATTTTACCAAAATTTAATATGCTCATGCCTTGATTTTTAATTATTTAATTAGGACAGTAAAGTCTGACTTTGCGTAGACAAAAGTCTTGTCACTTAACAGAAATAATGTACAGTACTCAAATAACTTATTAAAGTACAAATTCAAATAACTTATTAATAAAGTCATCTGGAATGGCAAAGAAAGCGTTCTTGCAGGACTCCCAGAGCTCAAGTTTCTTTGGTTTCATCTTCAATGCCTCCTCCTTCATCTTACCCCAGACATGCTCAATAATGTTCATGTCTGGTGACTGGGCTGGCCAATCCTGGAGCACCTTGACCTGCTTTGCTTTCAGGAACTTTGATGTGGAGGCTGAAGTATGAGAAGGAGCGCTATCCTGCTGAAGAATTTGCCCTCTCCTGTGGTTTGTAATGTAACGGGCAGCACAAATGTCTTGATACCTCAGGCTGTTGATGTTGCCATCCACTCTGCAGATCTCTCGCACGCCCCATACTGAGTGTAACCCCAAACCATGGTTTTTTCTTCACCAGACTTGACTGATTTCTGTGAGAATCTTGGGTCCATGCTTGTTCCAATAGGTCTTCTGCAGTATTTGTGATGATTGGGATGCAGTTCAACAGATGATTCATCGGAAAAATCTACCTTCTGCCACTTTTCCAAATGATCAACTAGAAGTCAAATTATTATTTGTTGCTCTTACAACTGGGATCGACGACTTTTATCAGGTAGTGTGTGTGTGTGTGTATATATATATATATAGCCTATTCATTAAATTATTTGTTCAAATAGTTTTGAAATGTCTATTAATATTAAATTAACATTTAAGGCTTACATTTAAATATTTACATTTGCTTTAATATACAAAAAAATCTTTTTCAATTACTGTCTTTTGAGCTGTTTGTGAATTACTAAAACCACTTTATAGATATGCATCTATATAATAATTGTTGCGTTAAGTTGCCTTCTCAAATGTTTAGTCCATTAGCAGTGTTTACATCTGCCTTGTAAATGCATTTAAATGCATTATAATTTTTTTAAACTATCTCAGTCTTCAACAGAGAAGTGAACTGCTCACTCTCTCACAAAAAAATTACTCATACTGATGCTCTTATGTGTCGTGTGATTGGCTGTTTGCTGCACGTGGTCCAGAGTTATTCATAAACCTTGAATTAAGCCCCAAGTTAGCAGAGAATGTTTGTATCAAGCATTGTAAAACTATTTAAAGTGATCTTAAGCAGCAGTTCACTTTTACTACAGCTGTTTCTCAGTCAGATGATCAGGTTACCTGTAGCACAGCTGTATTGTCATAGAGGTCAGGAATGTTCTTGAGCAGGTCTCTCCAGATGTGGACGTCATTCAGCACAACACTCATGCCTCCGCCGGTCAGTGGATGACGCATGTTATACGCATCTCCTAACAGCAGAACCCCTGATGAAGGACAGTAACACACATAGTAAGTTTTACATGCTTTATTTAATGATTTCTCATATTCTCAGGTGGTAAAGGCCAAATTGTGGATTAAAGATTTAATTTAAGATTTAAAGTTTAAATTAAAGATTATTTTTAGCTGTTATTTTACATTAACTCTGAATATTTTGATTACCTTGAAATATGTAGTCATTAATTTAACTGAGATTAACTGTGATTAATTTGTGCTTTTGAGTTCTTTTAAATTGCATTGTTAAACTTTGTTAATGCTCTGACAAATTTATTGATGAAAAGTTTAACAAAAGTGCCTTTTATTGACCTTTTTCATAGTTTAAAACAGTGTGTTGTCTGTATTTGATCATGTAAATTACAGAAAACCAGAGTAATGCACTGCTGTATTTTTTTCTATGAATATTATTTTTTATCTGTCTTAAACTACTATTAATGCCAATAAAACTGTGTATTTTCAACATCAAAAGCTGTCAGAGCAAACTAAAAACACTCATATGATTATATACAATATTTTTTACAGTGAACAGACTATGGCTGCACAATAAAGTGGTGAAAATAAGTATTGAACACGTCATGTTTTACCCTGGGAATAATATTTCTAAAGAAGCTGTTGACATGGAATTGAAGAAGATTTTAGTAAACACCCAAACAATACAAACACAAAACATCTGAAAGATGAGTTCTATGTAATAACAATGAAATGACACCAGGAGAAAGTGCTGAACTACTGAAACGTATTTAATACTTTATATAAAAGCCTTTTTTTGGTGATGGCAGCTTAAAGACGCCTCTCATATGGAGAATGAAGTCACATGAATTGCTCAGGTGTGATTTATTTTTACAGACTTTAACAGAGTGTCAAAATCTTAATGGTTCTGTGGGTCTCGTCTATCAAATCTGAGCTTTAGTTTGTGTTTTCTATCGGATTCAAGTCAGGTGATTGGTTGGGCCATTTTACAGCTTGATTTTCTTTCTCTGAAAGCATTTGAGAGTTTCCTTGGCTGTTTTGAATCATTGTCTTGCTGAAATGTCCACTCTGGTTTCATCTTCATCATCCTGCTCATGTAGATGTTGGAGTGAAGCAGCTTCAATGAGGAAGGGCAAAGGGTTGCTAAAGAACTACTGAGAGATTTCAGCTGCTGTCTGGACTTTTACTGTCTTTCTAAAACCCCCTTTCTTCATGTGTTCAATACTTTTTCCCGGTGTCATTTAATTTTATTAATTATTATTATTATGTCATTATTAATTTTATTTGTTTTCTTTACATAAATGGATTTCTTTGGTTGTTTCCGGCACAATTTTCAAGTCAACGGCACCTTTAGAAATATGTTTTCTGAGAAAAATGTTGACGTGTTCAATACTTATTTCCCTCACTATATATCGTAAAATTATTGTCACCGCAATAATAGTATATGCAGTATTCTTATCGCAGAGATGTGCAATAAAATACATTTTATTTTATGTGCCAAACATTTGTGTGTTGCATGCAGAAGTAGCTTTTTCAAATTTGACTAATCAGATAGGACTTTGCTACTTTATCCCCGCCTCCCCAGCAGGTGCTGTTCTGCTATTGGTTAAAGCATCCCAAAGGTGAACCTAGAGCTAAAAATAAATACTAACGGCCTAAAGTAAAGATGAGAGAGAAAAATGACAACAAGCAATAAGAATCAGAATATCTGACAAGGTTTTCACTCATTTCTTATTTTTTATGTCTAAATTTTTGCTTATTTACATGTTTGTTTGTTTTGTTTTTTGCCTGAATTTGATTTTAATTTGATTCAGAAACCTATATTTTAGTATGATCATTACATTTAAAAAAAAAAACTGTTTAACTTTTTTAAAATTCTCTAATGAAAATGTTAAATTGCATTCCTCAAGAAATAATGCTATCGCACTACTTAACAGCATTGCATATAGTCAGCCCAAAGTTATTTATACCCCTGGCAAATGTTTACTTAATTACTTTCATTCAACCATCAGTTTATTCAATATATTATTATTATTTTGACCAGAAATGGCATTGGCTTCTCCCAAAACATAATAAGACAATGTCCAAGAGGTATCATTGTGGGAAAAAAATATTTCTCAGCTTTTATTTATATTTGATCAAAAACTTTAAGTCACAATATGCCAGGGGTGACGAGTAGCAGCTTTTTAAAACCTTTCCTACAGTTTACATGGAAGAATTGAAATTTATCTTGATAAATGGGGACAATTTCTGTGACCCACAATGCTAGCAACAAGACAACATGTAACAAGACAAGATAATAATTATGGCGTTGATATATATATATATATATATATATATATATATATATATATATATATTTTGGTTAGGTTTATTTGCTCAATTTTTATGACGTTATTTATTTATTGTATTTATTTATGTTGTATTTTTCTGCTTTTATCTTAATTCTCTGCAAATATTTGCAAATAAGAAAATCAATAAAAGTTCAATAATTTGCCAGGGCTATCTATAATTTCAGGCTTGACCGAATATTCCTAGTATCACACAGCCCTAGTATTGACAAATAGAGTGGTAGATATTTCCAGGTTTACCTTGTTTATTGACCGGTGCAGGTGGCAGAAAGCTGGCGGGCATCGTTCTCAACCGATCATTCTGCAGTGCCAGCATGAACGGCTCCTTTAAGTGCTCTGTTTAAGAAAACAGACATATTTTTGTAGACATCTCTTACTGTCTAAATGTTTTCAGTGCACTGAACCGAAACTGCACCTGGTAGCTGTGGGTAGATTTTGTCAGTCATGTACTGCATGAGGTCTCGTGGCATCTCTCCTCTGATGTCCACCAGAACACGAGTTTCATTGGAGGAGATCTGGTAGATCAGCACTGGACTGGGATCAGCTAGAACCAACTCCGCGTGGTGGGCTTTGAACTGAGGAGAGTCCTGGAACAGAAGGTAACGCACAATGAATTGCATTACATTCATTTTTCACATAAAGATTCATTAAAGCTTTATAAGCCATAAATTAAACCAATCAGCTACGATGTAAGATTTGAGATACCTCCGATACTTTGACGTCTCTACATATGGACAATACAATCATGGGGTGGAAACACAAAAACAAATAGGATTTGATTTTATTCTATTTAAGAAAAAAATTGAATTGGGATTGGGCCTAAGTATGAATGTTCTGTGTCAATGCAAGTGACATTATCCATCATATTTAATATCATTTGAAATGTCTCAGCACGGCTGGTACAATGGTCTCATTCCTTCAGAAAGTAGTAGATGATTTATAATAGATTATATAATAGATTTATAACTTCAATTGTCTTTTGACTCAGTGCTGTGGAAATATACATTTATATAATCTAGTTTCAAAGGAACAATAATCTACATATAACTGAAAAGTAATATTGTTTGGTTTTAATTATATCATTTCATTAACAGCCCAGCCACGCGGGACATTTAAACTTTGTCTTTCTGACTACTGGCTGAGCCAAAGTGATGCAAATGCTGCGGTCAGGCTTTTAACGACTCTGCCTTTGTCTTCGGGTGATGCTTTCATGATAAAGAAACCCTTTTGTTGATTAACTTCTGTGGTCAGTAGCTGGGCAAGTTTCTAACACCTATATGCTGGTTATCTTGCTGACTCCAAGACTTAATTTGCATGCTTTGTTTAGCCATCTCCGCTCCTCCTATGAAGACATTATAGACAGGACATCTTTGTCTCAGTTCAGACTTGTGATAAAACTTGCATACCTCCAATAGGCTTCTGCAGACACATGGACTTCTTGAAGACGCTGTATGACTGCACATTAACCAACATGTCTTCTATTCATTACCATTTGTTCCCCACAGGCAGAAACTATTCAGACCTAACATTCCACTCTTAGCAAATTTGTATTGTTGTTTCACACACCCTTCCTTGGAAGAGATTCTGTCTGCGACTGACTATTGAAGGACTATTTAAGTGTCAGGAAGTTCAGGGCGTGATTATGTAGCCAGATCAGCCCATAATATGGAGCTCTCACGCTCCAAATATTATTGAAAGTCAGGTATGCATCATTTGATCTTAGATTTATCTTTGAGAATTTGGTGTCTTGTATTGATCGTTTATGAATAGACTGAATAATTGACATAATACACATTTACCTGACTAATAAATTGTTATATTTGAACATATATTTCATAACACATTCATTTTCTTTTCGGCTTCATAACACATTCATTTTCTTTTCAGCTTAGTCCCTTTATTAATCTAGGGTCGCCACAGCGGAATGAACCGCCAACTTATCCAGCATATGTTTTACACAGCGGATGCCCTTCCAGTCGCAACCCATCACTGGGAAACATCCATACACACTCATTCACACACATACATACACTACGGTCAATTTTAGCAAACCTGTACCACATGTCTTTGAACTGTGGGGGAAACCGGAGCACCCGGGGGAAACCCACACGAATACGGAGAGAACATGCAAACTACACACAGAAATGCCATCTGACCCAGCCGAGGCTCGAACCAGCAACCTTCTTGCTGTGAGGCGAACGTGCTACCCACTGCGCCACCTATTTCATAAGTCATTATGCCCGTTTATTCAAATCGATTTAGTTGTCTCTTTATCACATTCTGTGCGTGAGATGGAGCATTGAGTGCATTAACTGTATTTTTCGAGATCCGACACTTGATTCAACACTTGATATTGGTTCACGTGTGCTTAGGTGGAAAATAATTATTTGACAATGTCAAATTTACTTCTGGACCCCAGCTGATGCTCTCTCTGTATTACTTCAAATCTACAACAGTACATCTGTCCTCCTTATGTTTACCTTCATTATGCATCCAACAAAGTGAGACGACACTCGAACTTTCCCAGAAACCAGATTCTTCCTGAACTTGGAGAAACAGCCGTCAGCGACTACAGTCAGAGGAGCGCGAATCTCCTGTGAGAGAAGAAAACTTGAATTATCCAAATGTCTCTTCCTCCCTTACATAAACATGAGCAGATTCTAAGAGTATCAATGTGTCGTTACCTTGACCATCCCGGTGTCTTTCTCCCTGTACTGAATTCCTGTCACACAGCCGTCCTCCTCTTCCAGGCTGGTCACTGTTCCCTCCACAAACTTCACACTGTTGATCACAAATATAGTGCCATATTAAAGGAGTCATGAGCTGAGACTGAAAATATAAACATCCTAAACTTTTTGCTTATCAGCATTTCTTTCAAGTCTACAATCCTTCAGTCTCCAACTACTAGATGAAGAAAGTTCATTGTTTAGGGTCTCAGAAACCCCAACCCATTTGTAACATGAGTAATGATAGTTCACACTCTAATATTATGAGGTCAAAGATATGATAATATGCATGTTACAGGATGAATAAGATATTTACTTAGGCTCAGCGAGGGCTGCTCGACGCAACCCCATGATGAAACGCCCGTGATGGAAAGCACGTCCACCCTGAATGCAGTTCTCCTGCTGGGGATACGGGATCTCCACCTCTGTCCTGCTTTCCATATCATGGATTACATAACCGTTCACCACATGAGCATCCAGACCCTCAACAGTACCTGAGAGAAAAGAAAACAGTCTAAAAATGTTAATATGAGAAATTAAATATCATAGATAGACAATAAAACACACTATCAATATATAAGCATAAATATAAGTGAACGCAAAAGCCTTTAAGTGGTGTCTGAAATATTTTTAAGAAGTATTCAATTTAATGGAAAAAGTGATGTTCTTACCCTCCAGGCCGAGGTCTTTGAGTACCCGAAATCCTCCCGGCTGCAGAAGTTCTCCAACTATCCGGTCTGGTTCTTTCATGTCTCTCTCCACCACGGTGACCCGCCGTCCATCCCGGGCCAGAACAGCAGCCATGGCCGATCCCAGCACCCCAGCTCCCACTATGATGACCTCCGGATCCTCAGACGGACTGCACTGACTGTCCGTCGCTCTCTTTCGCTTTACATCTCTCTGGTTAGAAAGAGAGTCAGACTGAAGGTTAGAGTTGCACTTTGAGCATTATAATAATATCAATAATAATAATCAATTTATGATAAATATATAGAAAAATATTTTCTTTCCACTAAGTCAGTTGTTTTCAAATGGCTTAATATTTCATGTTTATTTTATATATATATATATATATATATATATATATATATATATATATATATTATATATATATATATATATATATATATATATATATATATATATATATATATATATATATATATATTACTATACACACACCACACACACAGTGCATCTGGAAAGTATGCATTTTTTATTATTATGTTACAGCCTTTTTCCAAAATGGATTAAATTAATTTATTTCCTCAACATTCTACACACAATAACCCATAATGACAATGTAAAAAAAGAGTTTTTAAAATTGTTGCAAATTTATTAAAAATAAAAAAGCTGTAAAATCACATGTACAGAAGTATTCAGCATTTGCCATGAAGCTCTAAATTGAGCTCAGGTACATTCTGTTTTCACTGATCATTCTTGAGATGTTTCAGCAGCTTAATTGGAGTTCACTTGTGGTAAATTCAGTTGATTGGACATTGGATGTGAAAAGGCATACACCTGTCAATATAAGGTCCCAGGGTTGACAGTGCATGTCAAAGCACAAACCAAGCATGAAGACAAAGGAATTGTCTGTAGTCCTCTGAGACAGGATTGTCTCGAGGCACAAGGCTGGGGAAGGTTACAGAAAAATTTCTGCTGCTCTGAAAGTTCCATTGAGCACAGTGGCCTCCATCATCCATAAGTGGAAGAAGTTTGGAACAACCAGGACTCTTTCTAGAGCTGGCTGGCCATCTAAGCTGAGTAATCAGGGGAGGAGGGCCTTAGTCACGGAGATGATCAATAACCTGATGGTCACTTTGTCTGAGCTCCAGCGTTCTTCTGTGGAGAGAGGAAAACCTTACAGAAGAACAACCATCTGTGCAGCAATCCACCAATCAGGCCTGTATGGTAGAGTGGCCAGACGGAAGCCACTCCACGCCTGGAATTTGCCAAAAGGCATCTGAAGGACTCTCAGACCATAAGAAACTAAATTCTCTGGTCTGATGAGACTAAAATTGAACTCTTTGGAGTGAAGGCCAGGTGTTACGTTTGGAGAAAACCAGGCACCGCTCATCACCAGGCTAATACTTTCTCTACAGTGAAGCATGGTGGTGGCAGCATCATGCTGTGGGGATGTTTCTTAGCAGCAGGAACTGGAAGACTAGTCAGGATAGAGGGAAAGATGAATGCCGCAATGTACAGAGACATCCTGAATGAGAACCTGCTTCAGAGTGCTCTTGACCTCAGACTGGGGTGATGGTTCATCTTCCAGCAGGACAATGACCCAAAGCACACTGCCAAAATATCAATGGAGTGGCTTCACAACAACTCAGTGAATGTCCTTGAGTGGCCTAGCCAGAGCCCAGACCTAAATCCTATAGAACATCTCTGGAGAGATCTGAAAATGGCTGTACACAGTCACTTCTCATCCAACCTGACAGAGCTTGAGAGGTACTGCAAAGAGGAATGGGCAAAAATTCCCAAAGACAGGTGTGCCAAGCTTGTGGCATCATATTCAAAAAGACTTGAGACTGTAATTGCTGCCAAAGGTGCATCAACAAAGTATTGAGCAAAGCCTGTGAATACTGATGTACATGTGATTTTTCAGGTTTTTTATTTTTAATAAATTTGCAACAATTTAAAAAAAATCTTTTTTCACATTGTCATTATGAGGTATTGTGTGTATAATTTTGAGGAAATAAATTAATTTAATCCAGTTTGGAATATATATATAACAAATCAATAATTTTAAATGGTGGGAATAATTTATTTCTGTGATGTCAAATGTTAAAGCTACAAAAAAAATGTACTTTTATCCTTTAATTCATCAAGAACGTTTTTAAATTCATCAAACGTGACAGTAAATTTATTTTTACATCTAATTAAAGTTGTCGTTTAGAACTCTTTTTTTTTTGTCTTTTTTTTTTATCGAAGAGTCCTGACTCCTGTGTAGTAGATGCACCATGGTTCCCACAATAATATGAAGCAGACAAAACTATTTATAGCCTGAAAAATACATATTTAATGTAAATTTTGCAGTTAGTATAATTTAATAGCAGCTTAACACAGATTTAATGGAAATTAATCAATATTTATAAGAACTCGGACACAAACACAGGAGATCTCTCACCTTAGAAGAGCCACTACAACTATTAAAAAATTATAAAAAATTATACATCAAGAACACTTTAAAAATTATCAAAAGTGACTACATTTATTTTACTTCTAATTAATGTTGTCATTTGGAACTGTTTTAGTTTATCAAAGAGTCCTGTGTATTAAATGCACCATGGCTCCCACAAAAATATGAATTAACTTTTTATAACTTAAAAAATAAATATGTAATGTAAATTCAGCAATTCGTAGAATTCAGTACCAGCTTGAAACAGACCTAATGGAAATGAATTGATGCTAATTGTACTCAAGAGACACAAACACAGGAGATCTCTCACCTTCTTAGAAGAGCGACTACAACTATCAGTGCTGGACGCGGAGAAGAGTTTTTTGGTGGGAGAAAATGTCAAGAGTTGGAAAGGCATTTGTAGAAACTGTGGCGCTTTCAGAGTCTGTCCGCGGAGGGAGAGACAGGTGATGATGAGCCCGACAGACACGCACAGCACCGCGGCCACCAGCAGCTCTGTAGACGCGGAGCTCAGCAGAGCGTCGCATTTCTTATAGATGTATGTAAAACTCGCAATGCCAAGAAAGGTCCACATATCGACACTCGCTTAAATTATTAACACACACAAAATATCGCTTTCTGGCGTTTAAAAATATCACAAAAGAGCAGCACAGGTGATCTGAAAATTAACTGAATTATTCCAGACAGACACAAAATGTGGAAAAAAAAAAAAAACCATAAAATATCCGTTTTCCGATTAACCTCGAGCTCGAGTCGAGTTAAATTCCTTTTATAATAAATAATAATAAATAAAAAGTAAGTGTAATCCCCAGCACATGGGCGCACTCGAGCTGGTGCGATGCTTCTAGGTGATGCTGAATAATTTATGCTAATGAGGGCGCGGATCGTCTTGCAGTTTGTAGACAGTAGCGTCCCGCCTCCTCTGTTTACGACGAGCCAATCAGCTTCGAGCATCTGGTGAGCAGAGCTCACGCTATCTGGCCATTGGCCAATCTAAGGCTGCTGGTTGGCGAATGGACTGCAGTATGATGTGATGTCACGGAGAGGCTGCGTTTGGCAGATGTTACGAGAAGAAAGCGTCATTTTACGCACTTCTGAACATGAACGCAGAGTTAAACATAGTGTAGGTAAAGGGCTAAAAGTGCCAAGAAAAGGTTGTAAATTGTAAATTGTAAGTCTGCTCATTTGTGATATTTTTAAACGTCATTTAAGCGAAATTTTGTGTGTTTTTAATAACTTAATCGAGTGTCGACATGTGGACCTTTCTTGGCATTGCGAGTTTTACATATATCTATAAGAGATGCGACGCCCTGCTGAGCTAAATTGTAGACAATACATAATTTAGTGACTTCTAAGACATACTGAATGGAAACCACGTCGATATTATATCATATCTAGTGTTATTTTTGTTCATAGCTTTCTTGTTTAACATTACATGTTTTAGTTTGGTCCAAAGTAACAATTGATTTATTTATTCATCTCTTGTACCGTTATCATTATGAGATAAAAACATGTACTTTACATATAAACGGGTTTCTTTAGTTAAGTATTATTATTTGTATGTTTATGTAAGTCAGACGTTTACAAAAGTAGTGCTTGCAGGTTTTTGCATGTCTTTCATTGTTTAATTATATCTTTAATTCTTAATTGATTATTTAAATCACCATTAAACAATAATCAAATGAAAATGTCCTTTAAAAATGTTACAGAGCTAAAACTAAACTACTTAAAAATACTATAAGACAAATCAAAGGTAAATAAATTATTATTAATATTTTAAGGTAAATAAATTAACAGTGTTAATTCCATTTAGGATGACACGACTTGCATATACTATGCTGTTGAGTGTGTGAGTGCTTAAGTACATAGGCATAAGTGCATAGTGTTTAGTGTGCCCTTGGGACGCAGCTATAGTGCAGGAAAGGACTAAAAGTGCCAAGAAAAGTTGTAAATTGTAAGTCGCTTATTTGTGATATTTTTACAACGTCTTTAAGCGAAATGTTGTGTGTTTTTAATAACTGAATCGAGTGTCGACATGTGGACCTTTCTTGGCATTGCGAGTTTTACATATATCTATAAGAGATGCGACGCCCTGCTGAGCTAAATTGTAGACAATACATAATTTAGTGACTTCTAAGACTATTGAATGCAAACCACGTCGATATTATATCATATTAGTGTTATTTTTTGTTCATAGCTTTCCTGTTTAACATGACATATTTTAGTTTGGTCCAAAGTAACAATTGATTTATTTATTCATCTCCTGTACCATTTTCATTATGAGATAAAAACATGTACTTTACATATAAATCTGCTCAAGATCACTGATGTAAACAACTAACTAAATTTAGCTCATGGTGACTAATAAAAGCAAATTACAGTAGATTATGCAATTTAAGAACAGGTTGCACGATGATGTCATAATGTATAAAAAATGGTAAGAAAAACAAATCTTGATCTCACAGCATGAAAAACTGGTTTCTCTTGTTAAGTATTATTATTTGCATGTTTATGTATGTCTGACATTTACCAAAGTCATGCAGCTTTTTTGCGTGTCTTTTATTGTTTTATTATATCTTTAATTCTTAATTAAAGATAAAGCACATTATAGTACAGAGAGCGCCCTTATAAAGAAAATCAATGATATTGGCCTAAATACAGATTCAGACAATCCAGCAGTGCTGGTATTGCTTGATCTCAGTGCTGCATTTGACACTGTCGATCACAGCATTCTTCTGGATGAACTGGAATAATGGGTTGGGCAGTCTGGGACAAATGGTTCAGATCTTACCATGAAGGGAGAGGTTACTATGTCTGTATAGGTGACCATAGGTCACGGTGGACACACATGACATGTGGAGCCCCACAAGGTTAAATTCTGGCACCTCTCCTGTTCAAAATCTATATGCTCTCACTGAGCCAAATAATAAGAAAGAACCAAATTTCCTACCGCTATGCTGATGACACTCAGATCTACTTAACCTTACTGCCTGATGACTACAGCCCCATTGACACCCTCTGCCAATGCATTGATGAAATGAACAGTTGGATGTACCAAAACCTTCTTCAGTTAAACAAAGAGAAAACTGAAGAAATTGCATTTGGGAGCAGAGATGAGGTTCTCAAGGTGAATGCGTACCTTGGCTCTAAGGGTCAAACAACAAAAAATAAGGTCAAGATTCTTGGTGTTATTCTGGAGTCAGATCTGAGTTTCAGTAGTCAAAGCAGTAACTAAATCAGCATACTATCATCTCAAAAACATTGCAAGAATCGGATGCTTTTGTTTCCAGTGAGGCTTTGTTCATGCTTTTATCAGCAGCAGGATGGATTACTGTAATGGACTCCTCACTTCCCAAAAAAACAGTCAGTTGCAGCTCATCCACAACGCTGCGGCCAGGATTCTGACCAGAACCAGAAAATCAGAGCACATCACACCTGTCCTCAGGTCTTTACACTAGCTCCCAGTCACATTCAGAAGAGATTTTAAAGTATTACTACTAGTCTATAAATTACTAAATGGTCTGGGACCTCAATACATTACAGATATGCTCACTGAATACAAACCTAACAGATCAGTCAGGTCATCAGGATCAAGTAATTTAGAAATTCCAAAAGGTTCAGTCAAAGCAGGGGGAATCCGCCTTCAGCTACTCTTTGTTTTTATATTCTTATACTTGTCTCTTTTATTCCTGTTTATGTAAAGCACTTTGAATTGTGTATGAAATGTGCTATATAATTGCCTTAATTATGATCATTTAAATAAAAATAAGTGTAGTGACATAAATATTAATATATTTCTTTTTTAGCACTGTAACGTTATTTACAAGTGATTTTTCCCCAAAATGATTTCCCCTCTAAATGTCTTGTAAATAACGTTACAGTGCTAAAAATAAATAAAACTACAAATAAGGTAAATAAAATAAATATAAATAATATGGGCTTTCTTTTTCAAAATATGTAATGACAAAATATGTATGTACGTTTTTAAATTGTGTTTTTAAAGTGAAATGTCTTGTTTCGTTGTACTTTTCATTTTTAATTATGGTAATTTAAATAAAATAAAAAATACTAAGGATAATTCAATGAAAAACCACTATTAAAAATGAATGACATTTTGGGGGATAAACTCCAAATTAATTTTATTTCTAAATAAAATACATCAAAATAAAATGGTTTTCATTTTCAAAATATGTAATGCGAATATATTATTTATAATCTGTCTTTAGGGTGAAATGTCTTACTCAAATTACCAGCCAAAATCTTCATGAGCACAGTATTTGTGTGAAAACGTTGCCAGATCCTCCCTCTTATAATGACTGTAATCATGTGAGACGCTGGACAGCTGTGTTGTGCTTCTGGCCTCTTTGCGTTTCAATGAGTTTGTGCTATTCATCTTGTCCTCTTCACAGTAGAGTGTGTATCATCATGGAGACGTGCTCGCAATCACACAATAATTACTGACACACTGAAGAAGCAGCAGAAGTGAAAGTTTGCTGCTCAAGAGGATCCGAACACATTAATATGAAGGTGAGAAATCATCAAACTATTTGTGTGTCTGTCTCACATCTAAACTTTGCTTAATATTGAAGTGTATTGGAGTCTTGTGATCATATTGAAACAGTTCTAGTCATCTGGTTTTGAATGGGGTTCATTTTTGATGATTTTGTGATGAATTCATATTGATTCTTTTGTGATTTTATTATAAAAGCATTTCTAACAGCATTAAGAACAGCTTTGCAAATTCTTTCGCATGATGTTATCTGGCTTTTATATAATGCATGTGGCTACAATTAAACTTTCTGAATTAACTTTTAGGCGTCATGGTGGCGCATTGGGTAGCACAATGGCCTCACAGCAAGAAGGTCGCTGGTTTGAGCCTCGGCTGGGTCAGTTGGCATTTCTGTGTGGAGTTTGCATGTTCTCCGGGTGCTCTGGTTCCCCCCACAAGTCCAAAGACATGTGGTAAAGGTGAATTGGGTGGGCTAAATTGTCCATAGTGTATGTATGTGAATGTATGGATGTTTCCCAGTGATGGGTTGCGGCTGGAAGGGCATCCGCTGCATATGCTGGATATGTTGGTGATCCCAGATTAATAAAGGGAGTAAGCCGAAAAGAAATGAATGAATGGATGAATGAACTAACTTTTATTTATTTATTTAAACTGGTAATATAGCTATGAAAAACATTGAGACCACTTAGAAAGCATCACTTTCTCTGGGTTTTGAGTAAAATATTTTTGGTTGTTTCTTTTTTTTTTGTTTTTACTTTTTCTTTCTTTCTCTAAATAAATAATTTTAATAATGAAAAATAATGAAAAAAAAAAAAAAAAAAATATATATTATATATATATTATATATATATATATATATATATATATATATATATATATAATTTTTATTTATTTATTTATTTATTTTTTAGAAGA
>LR812534.1:54486441-54558941 GCA_903798195.1 Danio kyathit | reverse complement strand
ATACACATTCAATTAATTATTATTTTTGTTGTTGTTGTTGTTGTTGTTATTATTATTATTATTATTATTATTATTATTATTATTATTATTATACATTCATCATCATAGTTTAAAATAAATCCAACATTTAATGAATAATTTAAGATTTTTATTTTATTAAAATGTTTTATTATATATTAATAATATCTTAGATTAATTGAATATATTTAATACACATTGAATAATTTATATTATTATTATTATTATTATTATTATTATTATTATACATCATCATAGTTTTAGATAAACATGATCCGCAATTAAAGTCTTGTTTTTAATTTATTAAAATGTTTTTATTACATTCATTTTCTTTTCGGATTAGTCCCTTTATTAATCAGGGGTCGCCACAGCGGAATAAAACGCCAACTTATGCAGCATATGTTTTACACAGCAGATGCCCTTCCACCTGCAACACATCATTCACACACATACACTACGGCCAATTTAGTTTATTCAATTCACCTGTAGCGCATGTCTTTGGACTGTGGGGTAAACCAGAGTACTTGGAGGAAACCCACACGAACATGGGGGGAACATGCAAACTCCACACAAATGACAACTGGCCCAGCTGGGACTCAAACCAGTGACCTTTCTTGCTGTGAGGCAACAGTGCTAACCACTGAGCCACAGTGTCGCCCTCGTTTTTTTATTACATATTAATAAATCTATTGTTTTTAAGTGAATATATTTAATACACATTGAATAGATTATTGTTATTATTATTATTATATGCATCATCAGTTTCAAAGGAATTTATTTATCTTTAACAATAGTAAAGTGATTGTTTTAAAGTACTTTAAAAGTAATAGTATTAGTTTCTAAATAAAAAAAGTACTACAGTAAAATGAGGATCTAATCCAGTAAAATCCATGGGATATTTGGAATATAATGGTCTGGTTAATGGCAAGGCATAATGAAAAGCCCCGCATGACTTACATCCAGATTCTGTAGGCAGTACCAGCAGAAGGTGTGTTTGCAGCTCTTGCAGAGCATCTGAGCGCAGCCCTGATTGCGCTCTATGTAGACGCCACACACTGGACACTGTTTAATGGCTGCGTCCGTATCATCACTGCTCATTGCACTGCAGAGACCACACACACACACACACACACACACACACACACACACACACACACACACACACACACACACACACACACACACACACACACAAAAAAACACACACATTAAAGTTTACGTATTTGAATGATAAACTCTGGGTACATTTACAGTTGAAGTCAGAATTATTAGCCCCCTTTGATTTTTATTTTCTTATTTAAATGTTTTCCAAATGATGTTTATCAGAGCAAGGAAATTTTCACAGTATGTCTGATAATATTTTTTCTTCTGGAGAAAGTCTTATTTGTTTTATCAGCTAGAATAAAAGCAGTTTTTAATTTTTTAAACCCATTTTAAGGTCAATATTATTAGCCCCTTTAAGCTATATTGTTTTTCAATAGTCTACAGAACAAACCATCATTATACAATAACTTGCCTAATTACCCTAACCTGCCTAGTTAACCTGATTCACCTAGTTAAGCCTTTAAATGTCACTTTAAGCTGTATAGAAGTGTCTTGAAAAATATCTAGTCAAATATTATTTACTGTCATCATGACAAAGATAAAATAAATCAGTTATTAGAGATGAGTTATTAAAACTATTATGTTTAGAAATGTGTTGAAAAAAATCTTCTCTCCCTTAAACAGAAATTGGGGGGAAAAATAAACAAGGGGGCTAATAATTCAGGGGGGCTAATAATTCTGACTTCAACTGTACATGCACATTCTTGAAGATTTTATTTATCAAAATATCCAAAAAGCACTTAAACAGTGTCGTATATTTTGCTGACTTATGTTCTTAGATTATCCCAAATGAATTGAAAAATGTTAAAATGTTAGCACGCGCACATGTACCAGGTTTCAGGCCGGTGTCATGAGAAATCGGGTCCCCCCTGCAATCAAGTCCACTTAGGACCCCGCTTAGGTCGTCTGCATTTAATGCCTGATCAAAAGTGCTTTTTATAGTCAATATTATTATTATTATTATTATTAATAATTTTTATTATATAATACTATTAGTAACTTTATTTTAACAACACCTATCATATTAGTAACACTATTTTAACACTTATCATATTAGTAACATTATTTTAACAACACTTATCATATTAATAACATTATTGTTGGTAAGTACAAGTTAAAGACATGCATAGTTAAAATAATTGAAACGGTTCTAAACATTTAATGAAGCCTTTTTGATGTTTTTATGTATTTATATGTAACATTATTTGCCTCACAGCAAGAACGTCGCTGGGTCGCAGGTTCGAACCTCGGCTGGGCTGGGTCAGTTGGCGTTTCTGTGTGGAGTTTGCATGTTCTCCCTGGGTTCGCGTGGGTTTCCTCCGGGTGCTCCGGTTTCCCCCACAGTCCAAAGACATGCAGTACAGGTGAATTGGGTAAGCTAAATTGTCCATAGTGTATGAGTGTGAATGTGTGTGTGGAAGTTCCCAGAGATGGGTTGCGGCTGGAAGGGCATCCGCTGCGTAAAATCGTGCTGGATAAGTTGGCGGTTCATTCCGCTGTGGCGACCCCGCAAGGGACAAAGCCGACAAGAAAATGAATGAATGAATGAATGTAACATTATATATTTACATAAGAAATAGTAGCAAGTTTATCTAACATAAAAGCACGAAAGACGAATTCTCCATGCCACAACACATGCCACATTTTATATATATATATATATTAATCAGGCGCTACAAACTATACCTAATACAACACCAGTGAACCAATAGGATCACCCAGGGTCCTAGGCGGACCCAATTGTCAGGGGGGACCCGATTTCTCATGACACCGGACTGTACCTTAAAGCTGAGGAGTGGGGGAGTGGAATTCCGGGAGTTTTCCGGGAGACAAAACAATACAGGAGATGGGTCTGAAATACAGGAGACTCCTGGGAAAAACGGGAGTGTTGGCAGGTATGGGTAGCACAGATCGTCAGACTCAGAACACCGGCAGTTTGAGACCCCTGCATTAATATGTTGTGTGTTTTATTAGACTGCACAAAGCAGCATTATAGCAGAAGCCTAAAATAGATTTAGTACAACCCCTGGCAAAAAGTGTGGAACCACCACTCTTGGAAGATGTTCATTCAGATGTTTAATTGTGTAGATAAAAGCAAGCAGAAACCTGCCACAAAACTACTGTCATTCAACAATCCAACCTTCTGGCTGTATGAAACGCTGTAGTCAATTACAGATCCAACAGAGGAAAAAATATCACACAAATATGAGGAAATTATGTTTTAATTATTTTTATAACCTAATTTCTTAATAAACTCTTGCAAATGTTATTTACTTGCATTACTGGGTAAAGAAAAACAGCATGTGAATACAGTAAGCTGATTTTTGTGAGTTGTCAGTGTATTGGTGTGTGTTGGTGTGTAAGCTTGCTCACTGACCCATCCGGTAAGGGGGGCATCAGCGGCTGCTGCAGGGAGCAGGAGTGACCGTCGCTCCAGGGGCTCCGGCAGCCACAGCAGAACACGGTCTGGCACACGGGGCAGGGCACAGGAACCGGTGTGCCTTCGGTACCGGGCGTCACACTGCAAACGGCCTGACAGTCCAGCACCGGACACCAAGCCTTACTGGGGTCTAACTGAACTCCTGTAAGAGACCCACAAAAAAGCTCTTGTTTACACCTAGATTTAAAGACCTATGCTGCGTCCCAATCCGCATACTATCCGTCCTAAATAGTATGTGAAAATAGAATTAGTATGTCCCAAATCGTAGTGTTGAAAAGAGTATGCCAAAAATTCCTGGATGGTTTACTATTTCCGGTCAAAATTTTCAGTGTAGAAGCGTCCGTACTCTAACCGCTGATATTGCCCACAGTACATTGCGCTTTGGACATGAATTCGATAAGAACTACAAAACGCGGGTGAAAAGTGTAAACAAACTATAAACACGATGGACGCACGAGACCAACCGTCAAGCAGGAGGGCTTCAGTAATGACTGTTAGTTAATATCTAGCCCACTGGAGAATATTTAAATGGTGTTGTCTGTGTTATATTAAATACGACAGAAATGTGGATGATTGACAGGGCTCTTAACTAACGATCTGTTTAACGAGGAAGTAGTATGTCCCAAAGTTTGCATACTCTTCTGTTACACACTCAAAAGTATATATTTTTCCTTCACAAAAAGTACATACTTTGAGGGCATAGTATAAGTATGCGAATTGGGACGCAGCAATAGTATTATCCAATAATGAAGATTTACTGACCCTCAAGTGGTTCCCAAACCTGAATTTCTTTATTGACCATATTGATTTTGTTAGCTTACTTTGCCAGTTTTGTGGTGAACAATTCATCTGTGCATGTCATTTAACAAAAAATGGTTTGCCCTTTCAATCTTAAAATGCACTTCCTGTTTGTTTTCAGTTAAATTCTCAGGCTGCGTCCGAAATCGCATACTTCCACACTATATAGTATGCTAAAATCAGTATGCGAGCCGAGTAGTATGCCAGAATTCACAGAATTTGAAAAACAGTTTGCGAGAAGTACCCGGATGACTTACTACTTCCGGCGAGTGCTCATCCCATGCACCCTGCGCTGTCCCATGATGCCCCATGAGAGAATTCATGAATGGGAGTGAAGCGACGCAACTTACGAGAGTAGGTCACGTGATCATGACAAAACGGCAGATGTAGTACATCGGAATTCCATTCATACTGCTCACATTCATACTGTATAGAACAGTGGTGGGCAAACTATTTAGACCCGAGGGCCACATCAAGTTTTGCAAACCAAGTGAAGGGCCACATGTCAAATCCTTCAAAAAATAATTTTTATTTATAGTGGCAGTATGCATGGAACATGTAATATCGAACAGAAATGTGTCACATTAACACACATTTTTTTAATAGTTATTATTGAGTCATATTTTCAAGTCAAATTAATTTGCACTGCTATTTATATTTACTTATCAATCATCATAAAACAATTAAATTATCCCTTATAAAATATAATAATAATAATAATGTCAATTTTTACAGTGGGGAATAGAAAAGATATTGTTCTAATAGAAAAAAATCTCATATTAACAAATTAAAAAGAATTGGAATGTTTAATGAAAAATGCCGACTTAGGTTGTAGTCTTTAAAAACAGCAATACTTTCTTGGAATATTAGACAAGCTGCTTTCTGTCCAATATTGGTGAAGAAGTATTCACCATTCTTCCTTAAACGCATGACATTCAGAGTAAATATTTCTTTTCTTTTTTTGCCTGACTCATTTACTCAGTGGTTAGCACTGTCCTCTCACAGCAAGAAGGTCATTGGTTCGAGTCCCGGCTGGGCCAGCTGGCATTACTCTGTGGAATCTGCATGTTCTCCCTGTGTCTGCGTGGGTTTCCTCTGGGTGCTCCAGTTTCCCCCACAGTCCAAAGACATGCGGTACAGGTTAATTGGATGAACTAAATTGTCTGTGTAAAACATATGCTGGAATAGTTGGTGGTTCATTCCTCTGTGGTGACTCCTGATAAATAAGGGACTAAACCGAAAGATAATGAATGAATGGAATTGTCAGTTCAATTGCTCTGAGTACAATGAAAAAGCAATGAAATCTAATTGACTACCTTTATCAGACCTCAATTACTGTTTATTTAGTGTCGTCCACTTGTGATCAGACTGCAAAAACACATCTTCATTCCACTTGTACATTGAGTCAAAGAGTGGCGAAATAAATCGTAGCCTAGCAATGACGTTTATTTAACTTCCTTGCAAAATTCGGTTCCTCTTTAACACATTCTCCTTTTGATATTTACCATAAACAGTCTGAAATCTTTTCCCGTCTCAGTGAGATTTCTGTGGAAACCGATGTCACAGTTTACTTTGACACAATCTGACACGGCAGAGCATCTAGACCAGATTTGACACTTCTGCTGGCTGAATGAGCTCATTGTTTACAGCTCCTCTGCAAACACTGAGCTGGACACTGGCAGACACAAACCAGCAGCATGACCTGTGATTAATGGCGCAGTTTTACTTGAGCTTCGTAGCATAGTCTTGTCTTTTCTCATTGTTAAATAAACAAGTAGTTAGCAACAGCTCAATTACATGTGCGAAGAGCTTTAAAAATTGGCTTTGTGGACTGATCATGTTGGAAAAGCATGCTATGAAGATGCCGTCATCTGGTTGTTTGTGTGTCTATATATTTATTTAGATTACAAAATAAATATATATATATATATAAAAATTTAGTTTAACTTTATTTATTATTTTTATATATATTTTTATATTTTATTTTATTTTGTTTCATTTTGTTTTACTTTATGTATTTATATTATTTATTTTATTTATTTATTTATTTTTTTGTATTTTTTATTTTTTTATACCCTTTTTGTATTTTTTATTTTAGTTTACTTTATATATTTATTTAGATTATTTTATTTTTTTTACCTTTTTATTTATTTATTATTTTTAATACATTTTTTTGTTTTGTTTTACTTTATATATTTATGCTTGTATGTATTTGTTTATATTTATTTATTTTATTTATATTTATTTATTTATTTACTTTCTTTTGTTTTACTTTAAGTTTTTTAAAAATATAAAGTTGAAGTCAGAATTATTAGCCCCCCTTTGAATTTTTTTCCTCTTTTTTAAATATTTCCCAAATGATGTTTAACAGAGCAAGTAAATTTTCACAGATTGTCTGATAATATTTTTTCTTCTGGAGAAAGTCTTATTTGTTTTATTTCGGCTAGAATAAAAGCAGTTTTAATTTTTTTTTAAACCATTTTAAGGTCAATATTATTAGCCCCTTTAAGCTATATTTTTTTCAATAGTCTACAGAACAAACCATCATTATACAATAACTTGCCTAATTATCCTAACCTGCCTAGTTAACCTAATTAACCTAGTTAAGCCTTTTAATGTCACTTTAAGCTGTATAGAAGTGTCTTGTAAAAGATCTAGTAAATTATTATTTTCTGTCATCATGACAAAGATAAAATAAATCAGTTATTAGAAATGAGTTATTAAAACTATTATGTTTAGAAATGTGTTGAAAAAATCTTCTCTCTGTTAAACAAAGATTGGAGGAAAATAAACAGACTTCAACTGTATATATGTACATTTATTTGTATCTATTTATTTATTTTTGTTTAGTATTTGTGTGTATGTATGTTTGCATGTATGTTTTTGAAAGCCAGCAAACATGCATGCTTCGTTTACTATGGAATTAAAGTCATGCCACATTAATATGCCAAGTACTGTAGCTGCTGCTGTTAAAATTTGTGTTAAAGTTCAAAACTTTCTGAAATGACCTACAAAACCATGCCCAACATAGAACAATTAACACCAACTCATGTTTCCATGTTTTGACTGTACACTCATAATAATTCTTACTCCGTACTCTATGCTTTGTCTGTATCTGGGCAATAATTTCAACATTAACCCTGACACAAACAGCCTTGCATGCCTAAGTCTCACAAACACTATCTATTTCTTAATGGTTACAGAAACACTGTGCTTTAAGACACAAACATGCATGCAAGCATACAGCAGGGAAAATAAGTATTGAATATGTCACCATTTTTTCTCAGAAAACATATTTCTAAAGGTGCAGTTGACTTGAAAATTTCCCTGGATGTTGGTAACAACCAAAGATATCCATATATGCAAAGAAAACAAATCTAATTAGTTTACAAATGAAGCTATGAGCAATAAAATCAAAAGACGCAGGGGAAAAAAACACATGAAGAAAGGGAGGTGTAGAAAGGCAGTGAAAGCCCAGACAGCAGCTGAAATCTCTCTTATTCCGCAACCCTCTTTCCTTCCGCATTGTAAATTAATAATAGCTGCTTCTGTCCAACATCTACATTATCAGGATGATGAAGATAAAACCAGGGTGGACATTTCAGCAAGACAATGATCCAAAACACAGCCAAGGAAACTCTCAAATGCTTTCAGAGAAAGAAAAATCAAGTTGTAGAATGGCCCAGCCAATCACCTGATCTGAATCCAATAGAGAATACAAAATAAAGCTCAGAATTGATAGATGAAGTCTGTGAAAAAAAAAATCACACCTGAGCAATGCATGTGACTTCTTTCTCTATTTGAGAGGCGTCTTTAAGCTGCCATCACCAAAAAAAGCCTTTTCTATAAAGTATTAAATAGATTTCAGTAGTTCAGCACTTTCTCCTTCTGTCATTTCATTGTTATTACACAGAACTCATCTTTCAGATTTTTTTGTTTTGTTTTATTTTTATGTTTGTATTGTTTACATTTTTGCCAAAATCTGGTTCAATTCCATGTCAACAGCTCCTTTAGAAATATTATTCCCAGGAAAAAAACATGACGTGCTCAATACTTATTTTTACCATATATATATATATATATATATATATATATATATATATATATATATATATATATATATATATATATATATATATATATATATATATATATATATATATATATATATATATATATATATACACACACAAATACAGAAACGTACCTCTTTCAAATCGGAGCCGCTGATAGAGCTCGACCTGATCACTGGGGGCAAATGAGGCAAGCTGTATAAAGAAGATGAATTTATATTCAGGTCATGTTTGGACATGTCATGTTGTGTACAGAATTACACATGAATAGCACATCATATTTGCAAATCACGTCTTATGTAAGGGATAATATAGAGTCTACTGGTGATTATCAGTGAATATAGATATAAGATGCATGCTTTTCCACATCCTAAATAAATAACTCCTATTTTACAAAAAACTGCACTGGCAGTTTTCGAATTGATTTTAAAATTTTCATACTTGCATACGAGGCCTTGAATGGTCCAGCACCACAATATTTGATGCTGGTCTTTTACAGATCAGTCAGCGTTGCCAAATCTATGGGAGACCAAGCATTCTCTTTATTGCCACCTAAATTGTGGAGATCTTTACCCTCTGATATTCGCAATGCAGAATCTCTGATCATCACTTAAAACTTACATATTTAGGGTGGCTTTTATTTGATTTTTAGATTTATTATTATTATTATTATTATTATTATTATTGTATTGTTTTTGCATTCATCCTTGTATGTATCTTTTACTGCTGCACATTTTAGATGTCTGTAAAGGGCCTTGAGATGCTACTTTTAAAGGTGCTATATAAAATAAAGTTGTTTATTATTATTATTATTATTATTAATATTATTATTATTAATATTATTATTATTATTATGAGAAATATTGATTAGTACAAATGTTAATTATATGATAAAAGGGAAGACTGCGGTGCAATAAAAAGGTTAAAAAGATTGAAGATTGTCTAAAATATAGCATTTTTCATTTATTGTGATATAAAAAGACCACCAAATCCACCAAATACTAATTTGATAACTTTTTAAAGTTAAAACATTGATATTGTGTTAATAAAATCAAAAATAATCAATATAAACTAAACATGTGAAAACATGGCGTCTTTTTATTTTGGCAAAAATAATGGCAAAATTTCCATATGTCTACATGACAACATTATTAGTTAAAACCTTTAAAAAGAAGTCATCAGCATTTGGCAGAATAAAACAAGACAAATGTCTTACTGTAAACGAATAACACAGTATAATAATACAGTATAATGTAAACAATCCAACCTGAGGATTTCCAAGAGGTCTCTTCAAATAGGTTTTGCATAGCTGTATATGAATTATAGGAAATATCTAATAAATTACACCAAATAAAGTATTTATACCACTGCTGAATTGCTGAACTGATTTATGATTCATAATACTGGGACTTTCAACAGTGGTGGAAAACATTTCGAATAATAAAGCCACAGAGTTCCTGTTCAGGCTAATGTTGGCAACCGAAAGTAAAATTAAAACAAAAAAATAGGTTAAACAGCCACAGGCAAACTTCATCAGACCTTTTTGTGTTTACAGTTTTTATCTGGGTTTTTTTTCAGACTGTTTTTACAGTAAAGCAAAAGAGTATAAAATACTTAGATTTTCAAAAAAAAAATAAAATAATTTTATATATATATATATATATATATATATATATATATATATATATATATATATACATACATACATACATACATACATACATACATATATATATACATACATACATACATACATACATACATACATACATACATATATATATATATATATATATATATATATATATATGTATGTATATGTATATATGTATGTATGTATATATATGTATATATGTATATGTATGTATATATATATATATATATATATATATATATATATATATATATATATATATATATATATATATATATGTATGTATATATATATATATATGTATTATATAATTTTCTACATTTATTTATTCTTAAATCTACAGCACAGCAAAATTAAAACCGCGTATTAAAACAGACAACAACTGCCATGTGCAGAATTTGCATTGTTTGGTATTCCACCTGATGAACTGAGTCTGACTCGAAGAAAACAAAACATTATTGCCTTTGCATCTTTACTGGCTCGCAGACTAATTTTATTGCACTGAAAATCTTCAAATCCACCTAAAGCATAACAACGGCTTCAAGATCTGATGTTATATCTACATTTGGAAAAATTTAAATTTTCAATTAGAGGTTCTAGCAAATACTCATATCAAATTTATCATATTTCTCTGCTATAATGTACTTCCTGGGGAATAATGTGACTTATTTTGTACGTAACTGTAATTTCCCTTTTTTCTTTTCTTTCTCTGTCCAGACCCTCAAGCTTGGTCTATACTAGCCTACCATTGTAAGATAGCGCAGCATTATCCTTGATTGTATAAACCGTTATTTATTTATTTAATTTAATAAAAAAATTTTACTCTCTTTATACAATTTTGCAGTTTTTTTTTCCTATAGTTTTTTTCATTTTCTTTTATTTTTATTATCATTACTTTCAATACTCTACTGTATATTAGGCAGTGTAATAAGGGTTTGTTGAAGTGGGTTTATAAAAACATATCTCCGTATAAACAATGACATCTGCACTTGGCAAAAAAAGTAAAGGGGGAAAAAAGCAAACAACACTTTAAATTTAGGATTATACTTCCTAATTTGACTGTTTTTACAGTAAAGTAGCTATAAGAGCATAAAACACTTAGATTTCACCCCAAAATAATAATAATTTTCTACATTAACTATATTAAATCTTAAGTCTCTAGTACAGTAATTAAAACGACATATTAAAGCAAACAACACTTTAAATTTGTGATCATATTTCTTAATTTGACTGTTTTACAGTAAAGCATAATAGCATAAAATACTTAGATTTTCCTAACAATAAGAAGAATAACTATCTATTAAATCTTAAGTCTACAGCACAGTAAAATTAAAACGACATATTAAAGCAGACACCACTTTAAATTTGTGATCATATTTCTTAATTTGACTGTTTTTACAGTAAAGCAAAAGAGCATAAATGGCTCTATTTTTACGATCTAGGCGCAAAGTCTAAAGCGCATGGCACAAAAGCATTAAGGGCCTGTCTGAATCCACTTTTGCTATTTTAAGGATGGCAAAATCCGCTTTGTGGCCCGGCGCATGGTCTAACAGGGTTATGCTTATTCTCTTAATGAGTTATGAGCAGGGCCAGACGGAATCTGCGGACGTTTTTTGCTATTTCTGCGGAGAATTTTAGTAAAAATCTGCAGATTTCTGCGGAATTGATTTGGGAGTATCATAACTAAAACCTTATACGTGATAATTAAAATAATACCTTTTTACCTTTTATTTAATGTTTAAAATGCAAATCCAATTAGATTCACTTTATTTGGTAAACAAAGCAAGTCTCTCATATAATATATCTACTAAAAGACAGAAAATATTACTTCACAAACTGCATTGTACATAAATCAGATAATATTGACTAATATGAAAATGTTTATTACTGTAATTAATTTAAAAACTGAATGAATTTAGATTTACACACATTTACTCAAGTAAATAAACAGAATTAATGATAGGCTAAAAATCTGCGGAATTCTGCGGAAAATCTGCAGAATTCTGCACGCACAGATTCCGTGTGGGCTCAGTTATGAGTGTGTTTTGAGCATAAAGTGCATTAAACCAATCAGAGTCTCTTCTCCCATTCACTTTAAGAGTCAGTTGCGTCATGCCATGCCGCATTTGCTATTTACATGGCGGACTTTGTAAGAGGAAAAACTGAATGCTTCATTAGCGAGAAAACAGTTAAACAGACCCTCAACAGCGCAAGGATAACGAATGAGCCTCCTCTATTCGGCCTCTTTACTTTCTCTTTACTTTACATTTACTCTTTACTCCTTTACTTTCATGGATAAGGAAACGGTGTTGTACGCACTTCACTAAAGACATCCATTAGCCTACATATTTAATTTTGTTTAAGATTAGTTTCAAAACTATTTCTAAGTTCATTTCTAGTTTCCAGCAAACGAATAAATGAACAATAATAACGAAGTGTGGTCAAACAACTCCGTTATATCCAAACACGCATCCTATTCTTATGCCCTATATCACAGGTGTCAAACTCCGTTCCTGGAGGGCCGCAGCTCTGCACAGTTTAGTTCAAACCCTAGTTTAACACACCCGATCAAACTAATTAAATCCCTTTAGGCTTGTTTGAAGTGTGTAAAGGCAGGGTTGGAACTAAACTGTGCAGGACTGCGGCCCTCCTTGAACAGAGTTTGACACCCCTGCCCTTTATGGTCCCAAACCCGACAGGTGGACAAATTTAAGCTTGTTTTTATTAAAACAAATATAAATATGCATATAATAAATAATACTGATAATAATAATAATAACATTACACAAATGCAAATTGTCATGAATAAACTGAAAAAAGCCCCCCGAGATGAAGGCATGGAGGCAGTGATTTTTGTATTTATGTAGTAAATAATATTTTTTGTAACATTTTAATCCTTTAATATTTTTTCCATTTGTAAAGATATTTGTGTATTGCTGTTCATCCTGTGTGTATTAAGCAATGTGTAAGCGAAGCGCACAACTAACATGCTCTGCGCTGGACTTTAGACCTGCTTTCAGTTGGTCAATTGCGCAGTCTATTTTAGTTCCTCAAAATAGCAACGCGTCAACAATGTGCCTTAACACACCTCTTTTCTAGAGCGGAACACCCATAAGTCCACAAAGCGGTGCAAATTGATTTACTATTTAAATAGTGTGGCGCAAAACGGGAAAATTAGGGTTGCGTTGGTCTGAAAATAGCAACAAATCGCACCAAAGAGGTCTTGCGCCTTATTGTGCTGGGTGTATGATGGGGCCCAAAATGTTTAGATTTTCCAAACAATAATAATTATTAATCTACATTAAATCTTAAGTCTAGAATAATTTACTTGTACCAGCTGTGATGAACATGTCATGGCAAGTACACTGCTGTTTTGTATGAGCAAACAGTATGAAGTATGAGCAAATAATGATGATTAATAGTGAGGATTGTGGTTTAAGCCTTACTGATTAAAATAGACAGTTTGCTAAAGGAGGGATTTCCGATGTCTGCTTATTTGTGCAGAGGGTGTGATCTGCAGAACTGGAAAGTGTTGTTGATTTAAGGATGAAGATCAGACAGAAGTACCTCAGAGTCCAGCAGAGTCCCGCTGTTTTTACAGGCTGGATCGGGACAGGTGATAGCACTGCCTGCACCCGCACGAATGGCCAGCTGGACATACTGCCTTAAACACTGCAAACACAACACAATTTGTCTATGGTTGCTGATAGTTCGTTATATCAGGAGTGTGTCACCAGATATGATGAATTTATGGGGCAAAGTTGAAAAGGGGTTTTCAGACATCAAAACAATAGACCATTACGAAGGATGTAAACAATAACAATGGTCCTAACGTATTTCCGGTTTTACATTTGTAATTTCCATAGCTTCCAAAAAGGTCCACATATTGATAAATAATGTTATGACAGCTGCTTTAACATCAAGTTATGATCGAATTGCCTCTTGTTACAGTACAGGAAATAGTTTAACAAAGCAGGAAATGTTCATGGACCACCACATTGAAATGGCCTATAGATTGTGATTTGTACAGATTTAAATTTGTCATTAGATAGCGTCCTATTTATTTTCCAAGCTATTGTAATAATTTGTTTATATACTAATATTCTTATCAGGCATGTTTAAAACAGGAATAATTTAATGACAGATTAAAAGACTTCATTTTAGGTTCACGGTGTATTACGTATGATTTCTAAATGTAGGAAATCAATTGAACATTTGCAGACCCTAAAATGAGTCGTCTCATCTTTGCTATATATATTTAGGTGTTGTTGTTGTTATTATTAAATAAAAACAAGTAAACTATCACTTAAACAACCATAATTAGTTTTTTATTTCAATAATAATATTTATTATTATTATTATTATTATTAGAAATAGTGGTAGTTTCTATTAAGTTTCTATTATTATTATGATCATTATTATCATAAATATTATTATTATTAAAAAGGTAATCCCTTAAATTTATAATAATAATTTATTTTTATTATTAATAGAAGTAGGCGACACAGTGGCGCAGTAGGTACAGTAGTGCTGTCGCCTCACAGCAATAAGGTCGCTTGGTCACAGGTTCAAACCTCAGCTGGGTCAGTTGGCGTTTCTGTGTGCAGTTTGCATGTTCTCCCTTTGTTTGCGTGGGTTTCCTCCGGGTGCTCCGGTTTCCCCCACAGTCCAAAGAGATGCAGTACAGGTGAATTGGGTAGACTAAATTGTCCGTAGTGTATGAGTGTGGATGAGTGTATGGATGTTTCCCAGAACAGGCTGGAAGGGTATCCGCTGCGTAAAAATGTGCTGGATAAGTTGGTGGTTCATTCCGCTGTGGCTACCCCAGATTAATAAAGGGACTAAGCCGACAAGAAAATGAATTAATAGAAGTTGTAGTAGTAGTAGTAGTTTCTATTAAGTTTCTATTATTATTATTAGTAGTAGTAGTAGTAGCATTAAAAATAAAAGTAAATAAACAATCCCTTAAACAACAACAATAATATTTATGATAATAACATTTATGATAATAATGATCATGATTATTATTGTTGTTGTTATTATTATTATTATTATTATTATTATTATTATTGTTATTATTATTCATTCGTTCATTTTCTTTTTGGCTTAGTCCCTTCATTAATCAGGGGTCACCACAGTGGAACGAACCGCCAACTTTTCCAGCATATGTTTTACACAGCGGATGCCCTTCCAGCTGCAACTCAGCACTAGGAAACACCCATACACTCTTGCATTTACACACATACATACGGCCAATTTAGCTTATCCAATTAACTTATAGCGCATGTCTTAGGACTGTGGGGGAAACTGGAGCACCCACGTGAACACAGGGAAAACTCCACACAGAAATGCCAACTGACCCAACCGAGGCTCGAACCAGAGATCTTGCTGTGAGGCGACAGCGCTACCTACTGCGCCGCCCTATTATTATTATTATTTAATACTATTATTATTATTATTATTATTAATAATAATTACAAATAAAAAAACAATCACTTAAATGACAACAATAATTATACTATTAATATTATAGTATTATATTATTAATATAATAATGTTGTTGTTGTTTTGTTGTCGTTGTTGTTATTATTGTTATTATTTAATAAAAAGTAAATAATCACTTAACAAGTATAATAATGCTGTTGCTATTAATAATAAATAAAAATTTAATAAACAATCACTTAACAACAAGTATAATATTATTATTATTATTATTATTATTAATCGTAATAATAATAATAATAATAAGTAAATACATAATCACTTAAACAACAACAATAATATAATAATAATAAAAAATTATTATTATTATCATCATTATTAATTATAAATAAAAAGTAAATAAACAATCACTTAACAACAACAATAACTATAATAATAATGCTGCTGTTGTTGTTGTTAATAATAAATAAAAAGTAAATAAACAATCACTTGAATGACAACAACAATAATTATACTATTATATTATTAATTAAAGAATTGTTGTTGTTGTTATTATTATTATTATTATTATTATTATTATTATTAGAAGTAGTAATAGTTTGTATTAAGTTTACATTACACTTTTAGAAAAAACTTTCTAACTTTTTTTTGTAATTATTATGTACACTTTAGGCTCTAATATGTACCATTAAAAGGTGCCAATATGGAAAAGGTGACTCCATTCACCACTTTTGTACTTCTATTTCTGACATGGTTAAATTTTAGATAAGAAAATCTTATTTTTATATCTTTTGGTTTATTATTTACTTCAGTTTTAAACATTTTAATACAAGTTTGACAACGTCACTATAAGGATCAACTAAATTAAATCAACAAATATAGAATCAAAGTGCATTTCTATTCATTTTAAGTAACAAAAGCTGTTCTAGTTTCAGTTAACCACAATAACCTGATCAGAATGATTGATGTTTATAATAAAGCAACATTCTGACAACATATTAGCAGTATTTACACTCTCAACAGTAATCAGTCATTCAACAAAATGTGATGAACAGCGACAGTGATGTTTTCAAAATGACACACTTCAGCTTCAAACCACCAAAAGTCAAAAGGTTTAAAAAAGTCTGACCCATAAGATTTGTTTCAGGGCTAATCTAAAACGGCATGTGAAAGAAAACATTCCCCACTCTGCCAAACTGAACGCTATTGTGCTTTGTTTACTGTATTTATGCCTTTCACAGCAATAACCCCGACCACGGCAATAGAGATAAACACCTGTTATTTTAAGACATGTGTGAACAAGACTAACCCATAGCACTATTATTATTCTGTCATATAGAAACACTCCACTGAAAATAGATGTGTTGCTCTTACCTGCGCACAGAACACACAGTTACAGGACTGCAGTGTGCTGGTCTCGGCTTCAGGCCAGTCGCTTAGGCAGAGTTTGCAGTGAATCGTAGTGCTTTTTGCATCCATGCTACCCTTCTGTTGAGGTTTAGTCCTATACCTCAGAAACATAGGAGTGAAGCTCTCCATGCTCCTGAACACAACACCAGAGGAGTTTTTAACATCATAAAGCTTTCCGCTGAACACAGATCACACACTTCAGCCAAGCAAAAAACAATCTAAAGTAGAATCACATGCAGAAGACTCACTGTTAGGCTCTGTTATTAGCTTAATCTCATTGGCGGTGTTGTGTACACCGACTGGAAACCTGCTCAACCTGCCCCTTTTCATATAAACAGGACCACAAACTGGTCTGTCTGGAGGAACCGGAGATCTAAATTCCACCCTGAATGAACTCACTGCTTTGCAGATTCTTTCAGTCAACATTCCCATCCCGCATGGCGACCGAATCCCAAATGGGAAGAAGTCATAATAACATAATCCGGGATAAAGCTAGATTAGAAAGCCCCGCCTGTTTGGACAGGTCTGAAAAATAGAGAATGGCGACTTGCATGTGCTCTGTATATTTATGTCTCCTGTTACAATCAATAACATCCCTGGCCTAAATGTGGCTCTGAAGTCAGTTATTGATTGGTGGGACACGTGCAGCGTTCACTAAAACATGTTATTTTTATTCCTGCCATGTCATTGTTGTTTTCTGACATTTGTTTGTTGAGTTTAACCCCTCTTGACTAAATATGCATAATGATTTAGGAGCAATTGTGTCAGGAACTGCTCTGAATGAGTGTTGGAATGTGGCTGGAATTTGATTATGGCAGTGTCCTGGATCACTATTGATCAGCCCAAAAACACAGTTGGTCGCACCTCATAAAGTGGGTCAGAGAATAAATCTAGGTGAGCTCACTGGCACTGACGCTATGCAGTCAAAATATTTACATATACTTTGGTTTTTCCGCACTGGGAAGTGAAATCACATGCTGTTTTTCGACAATGGTTAAAATTATGATGAAGTAAACGTCTTGGCAAATGGGGAAGTGAAAACTATTTAGCTGATTTTAGTATGTAATAAATGCACTCACTGGCCACTTTATTAGGTACACCTTACTAGTAAGGGTTGGACCCCCTTTTGCCTTCAGAACTTCTTGGAAAAGATTCAACAAGGTACTGGAAATATTCCTCAAAGATTTTAGTCCATATTGACTTGATAGCATCATGCAGTTGCTGCACAATTGTCAGCTGCACATCAATGATGTGAATCTCCCATTTCACCACATCCCAAAGGTGCTCTATTGGATTGAGCTCTGGTGACTGTGGAGGCCATTTGAGTACAGTGAACTCATTGTCATGTTCAAGAAACCAGTCTGAGATGATTTGCTCTTTGACATGGCGTGTTATCCTGCTGGAAGTAGCCATCAGAAGATGGGTACGCTGTGGTCATAAAGGGATGGACATGGTCAGCAACAATACTCAGGTAGGCTGAGGCGTTGACACGATGCTCAATTAGTACTAATGCGCCCAAAGTCTGCCAAGAAAACATCCCCCACAGCATTACACCACCACCAGCCTGAAGCATTGATACAAGGCAGGATGGATCCATGCTTTCGTGTTGTTGATACCAAATTCTGACCGACCATCCGAATGTCGCAGCAGAAATCGAGACTCATAAGACATGGACAGGTGTACCTAATAAAGTGGCCGGTGAGTGTATTTAAGTGGTTGTTTTTGGTTTGTTTGTGATCTTTTTAAACGTTATAATTTGGTCAGGGTAATCATAATAATGCATACAATTTAACCAAACAGCTATTTCTCTTTTATGAATACAGTCTTAAATGCATAGTTCACCCAAAAATGAAAATATGCTCACTACTTACTCATGCTTCACTTGTTTCAGGCCTGTTTAGGTTTCTTTTTTTCTGTTAAACACTAAAGAAGATATTTTAAAGAAAGCTGGAAACCTGTAACCATTGACTTCCATAGTATGAAAAATAACGGAAGTCAATGGTTGCAGGTTTCCAGATTTCCTTAAAATGTGTTATTTTATATTCAGCAGAGGAAAGAAACTCGAGTCAAAGGTGAGTAAATGATGGCAGAATTTTCAATTTTGGATGAACTATCCCTTTAAGAACAGAATAATGAATGTAAGTCTGAAACAGTCTACCAAACATACCAACAGTAAGCTAGGAATGTTGGCCGTGTCTAAAATGGCATTTTATATCTACATTTTCAGTAAAACAAATTAATTAATTAATTTGCAAAATATGTAATGCACATTCAGAGTTCGGTGCATTAATAAATAGGAAACTCTATATGCAAAAATGCATTAATAAACCTAAACTTGCTGAAAAAAAGAGCCATCTGGCCTATTAAATTCAGAAATTCTGCATTTAGACCATTTTCCATCTATTATTTAGCAGAGAAGTATGCATATTTGGTGGTGGGGCATGTTATACTTTAGTGTTTGATTTTTATTTGACAATCCCAATTATTATATTGCAAACTCATTTTCATATCTCTTTACCCTGAAGACATTTTTTCACAAACTTTTAATATACTTGTATTAAAATGCTACAAAAGGAGAAAGTGTTTTTATTAACATATTACTATTATTATTATTATTATTATTAATAGTTAATTCATTCATTAATTTTTTTTCGGCTTAGTCCCTTTATTAATCTGGGGTTGCCACAGCGGAATGAACCGCCAACTTATCCAGCATATGTTTTACACAGCGGTTGCCCTTTCAGCTGCAACCCATCACTGGGAAACACTCATACACTCATTCACACACATACACTACGGACAATTTTTAGCTTACCCAATTCACCTGTACCACATGTCTTTGGACTTGTGGAGGAAACCGGAGCACCTGGAGGAAACCCACGCCAACACAGGGAGAACATGCAAACTCCACACAGAAATGCCAACTGACCCAGCCCAGGCTCGAACCAGCGCCTTCTTGCTGTGAGGCAACAGCGCTACCCACTGCACTGAAGATAAATTCTTTAGATTTATGTGCAGATTCTGAGTAATAACAAATCATTTCTTTTAAACCGAAAGATTTTGCAAAGGTAGGAGGAGTGTTTAAATAATGATACAAGTCGAACCAAAATTTCTGAACAAATTCACACATAAAAAATTAATGTAGGTGACGCAATGGCGCAGTAGGTAGTGCTGTCACCTCACAGCAAGAAGGTCGCTGGTTTGAGCCTTGGCTGGGTCAGTTGGCATTTCCGTGTGGAGTTTGCATGTTCTCCCTGCGTTCGCGTGGGTTTCCTCCGGGTGCTCCGGTTTCCCCCACAGTCCAAAGACATGCGGTACAGGTGAATTGGGTACGCTAAATTGTCCGTAGTGTATGTGTGTGAATGAGTGTGTATAGATGTTTCCCAGAGATGTGTTGCAGCTGGAAGGGCATCCGCTGCGTAAAAACATGTGCTGGATAAGTTGGCGGTTCATTCCGCTGTGGCGACCCCAGATTAATAAAGGCACTAAGCCGAAAAGAGAATGAATAAATGAATGAAAATAAATGTATTCTAGTTTCATCATCCTTACCACAAAATGTACAATTACTTGGAATATCAACAAATTTGGAAACAAATGAGTAAGCCGGATATATTTTATGCAATATTTTAAAGTGGATTGCTTTCCTTTTATTAGGAAGAAAGTATTTATGAGGCAACAACCAAGCTTTTCTCCAGTCTATATTAGTAATTAATGCAACCCAATGGAATCTGCCTCGTGGAGCAATACGATTTCTTTGCTGAAGAATTAGATGAATATGTTTATTATTATATTTTTTTATCATGAATGTCAATGCCGTTCCTTCATGTTTTTTGTATTGTATATGACTTGACAAGATGCATTAAACCTGTGGGGATAGCTCTAAGAACAGTATTATATCCTTTGACGGGAATAGGAAAGTCATGAACAGTCATAAAGCGTTCATAAGATAGTAAGTTACCAAAATCATCAAATTAAGAAAATAAATAAATTAAGGCTTTATCAAAACAATTAGCATAAAAAAGAGATTTATTTCTAACAGTTAGGGGAGCGCGGGGCACAAAGTAACGTGGGGTTAAATGTAACACTGAGTTTTAAGGTATTTGCTTAGGGTTAACCATGGCATGGTTCCAAGGTTTTCACCACAGTGTCGGCAGACGTCTTCCTGACAATTATTGAAAAAGTTTGGCGAAATTTGAATGAGAAACACAGGAGAAACCATTTTTGCAGCATAAAAGTATTTTTTATTACAGTCGATATTTTTTATTTTTTAAAAATCTGTGAAAGTATGAGCGTAAAGTCTTATATTGATGTGATCAACGTCTTCTAGGCTAAAAGATGAAACCATTTTGAAAGATGTAAAAAACACACAGAGACTGCTAGCCAGTTTTGAGGAAAACATGACACAGCGGGGTTAGTTGTAACAGGGTGTTACAATTAAGCCACACACTGTTGGACACCAACTAAACAAACAAAATAATTTTTGAATTTTGAGTGTAATGTTGAGAACTTTTTAAATAAAAATGTTTTTTAATAGAAAAAAAAATATTTTATTGCTAATAATGCAAATAAATGCATTGTATAATAATGGATAAATGGATGCAAATAGATGCAAATGTGTTTCTCCAATAAACAAACAAATAAATAAACATACTGTGCTATGTAGAATAAAAAGAAATGAGCCAATTAATGAGGAAATATAGCTACTATTTAAAGTAAACTGAATTTAAATTAATTGTGTGAAATCTGCCTTTTTAAGCATGTGTTACAACTAACCCCCTGTCTGTTACAACTTGCCCCACAGGTGGGGTAAATAGTAACATTTATACTCCTGGCACTTTTGGCAATACTGCACAGAAACCATAGGTCCGGCGATCATAATTCCAGTGCTCATTTGTAGGAGAGGCTTGTGTGTTGTTGATTAAAAAAAATATGGTTTGTCTAACCCTATTACTTTGTTCATTATTATTTGACCAAAACCAAAAAGTGTTACTTTGTGCCCCGCTCTCCCCTATATCCATATTATTCCTCAGGATAGTTTTGTGTGGTGAGGAGTTGTGAAGGTAACACAACTTCCATGCAAGAAGAGCCTGCTGATGAAAACTGGCTAATTTAACCAAAAGTTTACTATGCAAGAAATTAAATTTTAACAAAAGGGGAGACCACCGCTTTTATTACACATATAATTCGGAATGAAAAACACTATAGAATTTGGGTTTAATAAACATCTTAGCCAATTTATTCTAAATACATTGACAGATCTATGAAAGTCTATGGCTTCAAGTCCCCCCTCACTTCTACATTGTGATATCACATCTTTTTTTTTTATTTGTGGGGTCTGTTTTTCCATATAAAGTTAAAGAGAAGTTTATTAATGCTTTTAATGGTGCTATGCCGCACATTCCAGACAAGTCCATTGTCCACTGTGACGTCAGCCGAATAAACACTGCCGCTTCCGTGTGTTGTTAATAAACACACGAAAACACTCCTGTGAGTCCATTCTGTGTTATCTCGACTCGGTGGCTACTCTTACTTTCCCTGCAAACGACATCACGCGGTGATGAATCAGCATTAAACTAGCACTGTATTGCCAGGTAACGTAGTAATGTGTTCATTTAGCTGTATATCAGACACCACAAAACCGCGACGATAAGACTTACTTAGAAATCAACTGACCTCAGTGTTTATGGCCATGACTGGTGTGTGTGCATCCTCACGCGCATCTGATCATGAAGATGCTGAAGAAGATGATGGACAGTCAGTCAGTCTGCTTTACATCTCCGCCCAGTCACCTCGATTAAGAAGAAGTAGTGTCATCTTCTACAAGGGCGCCTGTGGATTTGCGTAAACTTATGGGGCTGTGTGTGTGTGTGTGTGTGTGAAAGGGTTCGGCTACTTCCTGTTTTCTCCTCCCACTGACTGACGTTAACTCTTTCAATCACAGAGGAGTGCTGGACACCTTTTAAATATGACTATGACTTTTAAATATGGCTACGAACTATAGCTATATAACTATTTAATTATAGCTATATAACAAAAACCTTAATGTGCGGTCTCGCACTATATTAAATTGTAAGCATTTGTAAATGTCTTGTGTTGGTAGTTGGCATTAGAAGTTATTACTATAGACTGTTATTAGGTGTGGCATATGATATGATGTTTAATACACCACCAGTCAAAAGTGTGTTAATGTTTTAAAAGAAGACAAATCTGCTCACCATGGCTGAATTTATTTGATCAAAAATACAGTAAAATCGTGAAATATTATTACAATTGTGGGCAGCACGGTGGCGCAGTAGGTAGCACAATTGCCTCACAGCAAGTAGGGCGCTGGTTCGAGCCCCGGCTGGGTCAGTAGGGGTTTCTGTTTGGAGTTTGGATAAGCTAAATTGTCCGTAGTGCATGTGTGTGAATGAGTGTGTATGGATGTTTCCCAGTGATGGGTTGCAGCTGGAAGGGCATCAGCTGCATAAAACATATGCTGGAAAAGTAGCCCTTTTAAAAGTACTCAAGAGTAGTGAGTATTACACTATAAAAAGCTGATGCATTTACATGTAATTTGTGGATGCGTGCAAACGTAACATTCGTAGTGTAGTGCATTTAGTTAATACCCAGCAGGCACACAATTTCATAATATGTTAATATTAGGTTAGATTTAGGTTGTGATGTCAGGTGACCAAAATTCAAGTCTAGCCAGTGTCTAAGGACAATGTTATTTTGATGTCCAATAATGAAGTCAAATGACGTTGATATTTGGTTGATTTTAGGTTGTGTTCGAAAGTGACCAAAATCCAATGTCAGGCCAGCATCTTAAACCAACACCAAATACTGACATGTATTCGTCAGGTATGGCAACTAAAATCAAACGTCTGATAGACGTCATAGAGGTAATGTCAAGCTGTAACATCATTAGACGTTGAGATTTGGTTGGTTTTAGGTTGGACGTTGGACATTGACGTCAGCCTGATGTTGGGTTCTGATGTCAACACAATTTTTATTTACAAACAAAATGCAAAATCCCTATGACACTTCAACATCAATCTGACGTCATGATGCCATTTCGGTCATCATACAGTAAACATCCGTCATTTTCTCATCAGTGACAGGCATCTAAACAATCTGGGTAACTGCGTGTAGAGATTTTGGACATCTTCTTGGACACTTTTAATGCTTCCAAACAGTTTGCTGCAATTATAAATCGCTCATGTCTTGAGGTTGTTCAGTATGATGCGATTTACCATAGACAACTATGTAACTATTTTTATGTGTGATTTGATTGGACAGGAATCACAGGACTGATTTTTCTAATCCCCATAGACAAGAAAAAGTAAAGTAGTGGAGTAAAAGTACCAACACTGCACTAAAAATGTACTCAAGGGAAAGTAAAAGTACACATTTTTAAATCTACTTAGTAAATTACAATTCCTGAGAAACACTACTCAATTACAGTAGTTTGAGTTTTTGTAATTTGTTACTTTACACCACTGTAAATTGGTGGTTCATTCCGCTGTGGCAACTCCTGATTAATAAAGGGACTAAGTCGAAAAGAAAATGTATAAATGATTTACTCCAGTCTTCAGTGTCACATGATCATTAAGAAATTATTAGTTATAGTTCAATTTTCTGTTCTATTATCATTATCAGGTATTAAATTACAGATATTAAATTGTATTAATTTAATTACAGATATTAAATTACTAATAATGATTGTTTACAATTATCGGAGCTGAAAATATTTTTTTCTTGCTTCAAACGTCGTGGAAATTGATACATTTAACTTTAAGGATTCTTTGATTAAAAAGAAAATTCAAAATAATAACTTTTTATTTTCAATGTTTTTTTTAAACTATATTTATATATATATTGAAGCTGTTGATATTTCAGTTCATATTTAATATTATAAAGTGGTTTATCACCGTCATAATAAACAATCATGTACAACAGCATCCCCTAGTGTCAAGATAATATGTCAACCCAGTGGACAAACTGTTCTAGTTTTATGTTACATAAATATTACAACCTCATCAGAAGCATGTTTCCGTCTCTGACGACATATGCCAGGGCTGTTTTGAGACGTCTGCTCATCCACTTTAAGTGAAGCAGCTACAACGATTAATGAAAAGAAATGCGCCCACATATGACATCATGTATTTCCATTGCTCTGTGGATTGCATTCATGTAACATCCATTACATTCCTTAGCAACTAAATGAATCTCCAAAACACTCACGCAGATCCTGTCTAGATATTAAGACGAGACAAGGAAGGGAAAAATTCAGGTTGAGTTGTTGTTGTTGATGTTTGATTTTTTTCGTATAGGGTTTTTTATTCCGATTTATTTTGATCTATTCTGAAAGTTTCTATGGAAGGAATTGTTACACAAAAGGCCTGATTATTTACAAAAATGTAATTTTATGTTAGAATTTAATATTAATATTATTATTATTATTATTATTTTATTATTATTGTGGCTGCAGTATTTTCTTAATACTGGAAAGATATAAAGATATTTATTAAACACCTTCCTTAAAAATGTTTATACCCATGTGGCAAAGAATTCTGGCCCAGATTTGGCATAAAGCTGGCACAGCAGGCTTTCATCCGGCACTGGCATACAGCATGTGGGCTAAACATAACCCAGGTTTGGCAGAGGTGGCACCGTCTTTAAGGTGGCACACAAGACATGGGCCAGATCTCAAATGTAGTATTTGGTCCAGATGTTAAAAACTGATATGTGGGCCACATAACTTTCTTGACCCACTTTTAAAATGCATTTATATTATTTTTGAGTAAAGAAAAAATTCTACTAATCAGGTCATTACGAGAAAAGAACACACCCCTAAGCACAATTCTTCATGGGTTTATCAAGTTCATTGCAGTCTTGACACACCAACATATCTGGCCCAGTTTAGGCTCAGTTATGGGTTATTAACTTGACAGACCTGGCCCAGATATGGTCCATGCTTGGCCATATATGTCAAAAAAGGAACATTATTCATTCATTCATGTTCTTGTCGGCTTTGTCGCTTGAGGGGTCGCCACAGCGGAATGAACCGCCAACTTATTCAGCATGATTTTACGCAGCGGATGCCCTTCCAGCCCCAACCCATCTCTGGGAACTTCCACACACACATTCACGCTCATACACTATGGACAATTTAGCTTACCCAGTCCACCTGTACTGCATGTCTTTGGACTATGGGGGAAACCGGAGCACCCGGAGGAAACCCACGCAAACGCAGGGAGAACATGCAAACTCCACACAGAAACGCCAACTGACCCAGCCCAGCCGAGGTTCGAACCTGCGACCCAGCGACATTCTTGCTGTGAGGCAACAGCACTACCTACTGTGCCACTGCGTTGCCTAGGAACATTATATTATATTATATTATATTATATTATATTATATTATATTATATTATATTATATTATATTATATTATATTATATTATATTATATTACCTGTCACGCAGCGTGGTGGTGCAGTGGGTATCGCTGTCGCCTCACAACAGGAATGTCGCTGGTTCAAGTCCCGGCTGGGTCAGTTGGCGTTTCTGTGTGGAGTTTGCATGTTCTCCCTGTGTTTGCGTGGGTTTCTTCCGTATGCTCCAGTTTCCCCCACAGTCCAAAGACATGCGCTATAGGTGAATTGAATAAACTAAATTGGCCATAGTGTATGTGTGTGAATGAGTGTGTATGGGTGTTTCCCAGTACTGGTTGCAGCTGGAAGAGCATCTTCTGTGTAAAACATATGCTGGATAAGTTGGCGGTTCATTCCGCTGTGGCGACCCCTGATTATTAAAGGTACTAAGCCGAAGAAAAAAAAATGAATGAACATTCCATCTCTAGGAATCAATGGTTACAGGTTTCCAACATTTTTCAAAATATCCTCTTTTGTTTTCAACAGAAGAAAGAAACTCAGACAGGTTTACAACAAGCGGAGGGTGAATAAATGTTCATTTTTAGGTGAACTATCTCTTTAAGATGAGTTCTGATGGCTGCAAAACTATGCAGAATGCTGTGAGTTTTGAGAACATTGTGCTTGACACATTCAAGCCAAGCTTATTATTTCAGGGGATAAAGTTTAAGTCTAGTCTGACTAGCGCATTTCAACAACACACCATAGTGTTTAAGAAATAGGTCAGCAGCAGAAAAGTGGCATTTTGTGATTAAAAGCCGAAGGAAAATGAAGGAATGAATGATATTAGACCTACCCTTTGTCAAAAAATAAATATTATCTTAGGTTAAAAAATGAAACTTTATATTATATTATCTTGTCAAAAAGGAACTTCACTTTAATACATTTTTAGATTTGTGTGCTACAAATGTATGCAAATGAGGCATTAGCAATGCCTCATTTGCATATGTAAACAATATTTTAGAAATGTGTAATACAAAAAAATTAAGTACAAAAACTTCAGTTCCTAATGTAATCAGTCAATTGAGAAAGTATGGTGTTGTTAATCATTTAATTATTTAGTTCTCAAAAACAAAAAGTGGGGTCACTAATTATGAAAGAATATGTTTTCTCACATTTTCCCCTGCTAAAAAAAACATTTATTAGGTCAAAACAGTGTTGATGTCAGTATAGCTCTAGACAGTATCTCAATAAATCTATGTAGCTAAATATAAGCTGAATATAAGCCTGCGACAGTCTTTGTTTGGGCCGTTTCTCATCCGTCATGCTGTGCAGGTGCTGCAGTTGCCGTCAGGTCTTGTTACAGGGGGAACTGGCTGTTGCTGCTGCATGCATTGCTTTGGTTTGGCTCAGGCCGTAGTAATCTGACGCTGTACCTTGCGTTCAGTGCATCGCTGGCATTGCTCGGCAAACATTCAACATTCCACTCCAGGCTTTAAAAGGATGTTGGCATCATAGAAGTCCTCTACTTGCTACTAATTGCTTAATGTTTTTCTAAGTTCAGGGAGGAACCAGCTAAACTGGGGTCTCACTTCTCTGATCTGCGACTGATCTCTGAATGCGCTGCATGCTTTAATAATCATTATCACAGTAGAATTATTAAATAGAAAGCATTAACAGAATAAGAAATGACATTTTATTCAGACACAATGTGATCCTGGGTCAATATTACTGAATTTTTTAATGCCAAAAATGAGTAGGATATTAAGTAAAGATCATGTTTCATAAAGGTATTTTGTACATATTTGAAGTCAGAATTATTAGCCCCCCTGTTCCCAACCCCCCCCCCCCCCCCCCCCCCCCCCCCAAATTCTGTTTAACAGAAAAAAATTTCAACACATTTCTAAATATAATAGTTTTAATAACTCATTTCTAATAACTGATTTATTTTATCTTTGCCATGATGACAGTAAATAATATTTGACTAGATATTTTTTAAGACACTTCTATTCAGCTTAAAATGACATTTAAAGGCTTAACTAGGTTAATTAGGGTAACCAGGTTAGGGTAATTAGGTAAGTTATTGTATAACGATGGTTTGTTCTGTAGATAGTCGAAAATAATTAGCTTAAAGGGGCTAATAATTATAACCTTAAAATGGTTTTTAAAAATTTTTAAACTGCTTTTATTCTAGTCGAAATAAAACAAATAAGACTTTCTCCAGAAGAAAAAATATTACCAGACATACTGTGAACATTTCCTTGCTCTGTTAAACATCATTTGGAAAATGTTTTAAAAAGAAAAAAAATTCAAAGGGGGGCTAATAATTCTGACTTCAACTATATCAAAACTTAATATTTAACTGGTAATATGCATTCCAAAACTTAATTTGGACAAATTTAAAGGTGTGTTTTCTTTTTGCATCCTCAGATTCAGATTGTTTTCAGATAGCTGCATCTTGGCCAAATGTATATTTATATGTTTATGGCTGGTTTTGTAGCCGAGACTGTAAAAAAAAAAAGCTCCACACAATTCCTTCATGTTGTCTCAACACACATTAATTTAACTTAGTTTTTCTCGGTCGCTTTGGTGCATTTCTCAGATCAGAATTGAAATTTTGCAAAAACAGTAAGTGCATTTCTCAAAACAACGCGTACAAATAGCAAAACACCATGATTACCTGCAAAATCCAGTCTCTTGCTCGAAATCCTTAGTTCATTTCTCAAAACTAAATTTCTTTGTCAATAAATGTCTCAGTGCCATCAGAATTAACAGTCCTTGTGTCATTGTGTACGGATAAGACAATGAAATTACTTAGTCATGTTGTCAATATAACTCATGTACTCTGGAGGAGTGTTCTGATGTAAAGTATGGCTAATTTTATGGCTTTGTACTGTAATTTGTTGACATCATGTCATTGTGATACTGAAAGGAAAAGACAGCACTGCAAAGCACAAAGAAAAAACTAAACAAAAGTAGAAATGTGAACTTAGGACCATCTCCTCTGAGATACACCTTCATTAGAAAAAGTCAAGATTCAACTGGGAGAAATTTACCGATTGTAAACAGATTTAGAAAAAGAAGTCTAATGGAAATGTATAGAAAAATGCATTATGACGAAATATCATGACATATTGTTCAGCGTTTTGCATGTGAAGACCTATGCCATGACCATTATTACAAACGACTTACAAACGATTACAGTTTTTCTTGATTGCTTTGATGCAGCAATCAACTGAAACTCCACATTTTCAAAACAGTTAACACACAGGCCTAAACAGCGGCACTCATGGTCAAAATGACACATTTTGCTTGCAAAAGGCTCTAACCGTGTCAAAACATTTAAAATATGCAACAAAAGCTAATTTTACCTTCAAACAACACAACTTGCAAACAAATATATGAGCTCTTTTAATCAATCACTACACATGGACAACAAAATACAGACCTCAGTGTGAAAAAGTGCACCATTGCTTCTCATTGTAGCCTATTGGCCATGCCATTTGTTGTCTTTCTTTTTGGGCTGTCAAATTTGCCTTTTTGCAAAGAATCGGATCCAGAATAGGAAATGCTTTCATTAAATTTATATTGAATTCATGAAATTTTTTCAAACTGTGGCTGAAAACTGAAATGCTGTTAAAAACAAAACAGACAAAAATAATAAAATACTGTAAATATTAGAGAAAACACACGTAAAACAAAATACAGTCAAATCTATAAGAGTAGAAGACATAGCCACTATTGACCTCCTCCATCCATGCTGGCACAGAACAACACACACCTTCCACTGGTTTTATAAGGTTTGAGGACTGATTGCTAATTGAAGATGTGTGTGAAGGAGTGTCAAACCAGTGCTTCAGTGATTTCATAGGAATAGATGATTTGTGTTTGGTTACCATAGCTAAAACAATGGATTTTGGACTGCTTGAATAACATACATGTTAACGGTTTTGAAAAATGTTGGGGAAAATGTGTCAATCCAATGAGAAAGAGTTTGCACATTTGCAAGACATGTCTTCTGCTCTGCTGGGATAGTGACGAGGAAAATGGAGTGGATCCTAGTTTATTTAACGAGGTCAAAGCAAACAAGAACAACTGTAAAAAACAAAACAGGCAAAAATAATAAAATGCTGTAAATATTAGAGAAAACACACAGTCAAATCTATCAGAGTAGAAGACCACTATTAACCTCCTCCATCCATGCTGGCACAGAACAACACAGACCTTCCACCGTTTTTATAAGGTTTGAGGACTGATTGCTAATTAAAGATTTGTGTGAAGGAGTGTCAAACCAGTGCTTCAGTGATTTCATACTGATCTTGGTAGTTTCTAATAGTTAGGAATAGATTTTTTGTGTTTGATTAGCTAAAACAATGCAGTTTGGACTGCTTGAATAACATCCGTGTTAACTGTTTTGAAAAATGTTGGGGAAAATGTGTCAATCCAATTGGAGTTTACACATTTTCAAGACATGTCTTCTGCTCTGCTGGGATAGTGAGGAGGAAAATGGAGTGGATCCTAGTTTCTCAAAGCAAACAAGAAAAGCTGTAAATGTTATGCAGGGTGAGACTATTCAACAGAGAAAAAAATCATCAATTTTGACCAACATGACAATTTGATAATGTAGGAAAAAGCAGAGAATTGCACATAATCATTTGCATGGATGTACGCAAGGATTTGCAACTTGTTTAGAGAAATGAGAAACTGCTTTTTGCACAACTGACACAATGATGTGAGGATTGAACAGGGAGTTTTGAGAATTTCAATTCTGATCTGAGAAATGTACCAAAGCAGCTGAGAAAAACTGTAAGTGTTTATAAAAATTTAAGTGGATTGAACATAAAACAATTAAGTTGTCCCCCCAAAACACAACAATTGTGTTTATTCAGCTCATTTTAAATGAGTAGTTTAAACAAGCAGCAAAAATCATTTTTTAAATGTACTGTAGGGTCATAAATTGTAAACCCAGAGAAAAATAATTCTTAAGTCTCTTATTTTTTCCATATATAATATGTAATATAATATAATATTCAAGCACATTAATTATTCTCAGTTTTATTGTATTACATAAAAGGTTTTATTTTGAAATAACAGTAATACTATCAGAATGATCACCTCACAGCAAGAAGGTCGCTGGTTCGAGTCTAGGCTGGGTCAGTTGGCATCTTTGTGTAGAGTTTGCATGTTTTCCCCGTGTTGGCGTGGGTTTCTTCCGGGTGCTCCGGTTTCCCCTGCAAGCCCAAAGACATGCGCTATAGGTGAATTGGGTAAGCTAAAATTGTCCATAGTGTATGTGTGTGAATGAGTGTGTACGGATGTTTCCCAGTGATGGGAGCCGAAAAGAAAATGAATGAATGAAGAAATGATATTACACATATTTGATGTAAAGTAATTTTTTGTTTGCATTTTAATTAAAATTAAATGTAAAAATATATTTATTATTAGAAATGTTAATGTTGGGTGAAATTAATTACAGAATCCTATTCAATTTAATTTGTATCTGTAACCAAGGATAGGACGTTGACAACAGGATGCGGATCCACATGCAGGTTTATTTAAAGAGATGGTCAGGCAAGCAATGATCAATACAGGAGCAAACAGTCTTATGAGGGAAATCCAGAATCGTAATCAATAAAGCAGGCAGATGGTCACAAGGATGGCAGCAGACACGGAGAAACAGATAACTAGGCAAAGGTCAAAACACGGCAAAGACAAGACAAGGGAACGCTTTGTAATGAAGCTGTAAACAGGCAACAAGACTCGGCAATGGAGTGTGTGTATGTTCTGCTTATGTAGTGTGTGTAATCAGTCTTGAGTGTCTTCAGCTGTGGGATGCAATCAGTGGAGATGTGGAACCGGTTGTGTGTGATGTCAGAGTATTGCATGTATGGGGGATGTAGTCCATATGATGGTGGATTTGTAGTCCATTGTGAATGTGCATGTAAACCAGCGATCTAAGGGGAGAAGATCGCTGGTGATTGTGACAGAGCCCCCCCTTTAAGGAGTGGCTTCCAGACACTCCTATCATAGTTCAGGCGGGAGGTGGAGCGGAGGCGGAACAGGGGGAGGGATGGAGGGCCAGGACCATGCAGCTGAGGAGTGTCTGAAGCATGAAGCAGCAGTAGGCCCAGAGAGTGGAGCTGCGGAGGGCCTGGAGCGTGGAGCTGCGGAAGGCCCGGAGAGTGGAATTGCGGAGGGCCTGGAGCGTGGAGCTGTGGAAGGCCCGGAGAATGGAGCTGTGGAGGGCCTGGAGCGTGGGGCTGCGGAAGGCCCGGAGAATGGAGCTGCGGAGGGCCTGGAGCGTGGAGCTGCGGAAGGCCCGGAGAATGGAGCTGCGGAGGGCCTGGAGCGTGGGGCTGCGGAAGGCCCGGAGCGTGGAGCTGCAGAAGTTCTGGAGAGTGGAGCTGCGGAGGGCCTGGAGCATGGAGCTGTACAAGGCCTGGAGTATGGGGCTGCAGAGGGCCTGGAGCGTAGAGTTGCAGAGAGACTAGAGCTTGGAGTTGCGGAAGGCCCGGAGCGTGGAGCTGCAGAAGGCCTGGAGAGTGGAGCTGTACAAGGCCTGGAGTATGGAGCTGCAGAGGGCCTGGAGCGTGGAGTTGGAGCTGCAGAGGGCCTGGAGCATGGAGTTGGAGCTGCGGAGGGCCTGGAGCATGGAGTTGGGGCTGCGTAAGGCCTGAAGAGTGAAGCTGCTGAGGGCGTGGAGTGTGGAAGGCCCGGAGAATGGAGCTGGAGCTGCGTAAGGCCTGAAGAGTGAAGCTGCTGAAGGCCTGGAGTGTGGAGTTGCAAAAGGCCTGGAGCATGGAGCTGAAGTTGGTCTGGGGCTTAGGTTCAGCAGGCACAGGCAGTTCATATAACCCCCATGGATCAGGAGGCTTTGGTTCAAGGGGCACTGGCAGTTCATTAAACTCCAGTGGGTCAGGAGGCTTGGGTTCAGGAGATACAGGCATTTCATTTAACCCGAGTGGGTCTGGAGGTTTGGGTTCAGGAGACACTGGCAGTTCGTTTAACCCCAGTGGGTCTGGAGGCTTGGGTTCAGGAGATACTGGCAGTTCATTTAACTCCAGTGGGTCAGGAGGCTTGGGTTCAAGGAGCACTGGCAGTTCGTATAACCCCAGTGGGTCAGGAGGCTTGGGTTCAAGGAGCACTGGCAGTTCGTATAACCCCAGTGGGTCAGGAGGCTTGGGTTCAAGGAGCACTGGCAGTTCGTATAACCCCAGTGGGTCAGGAGGCTTGGGTTCAAGGAGCACTGGCAGTTCGTATAACCCCAGTGGGTCAGGAGGCTTGGGTTCAAGGAGCACTGGCAGTTCGTATAACCCCAGTGGGTCAGAAGGCTTAGAGAAGTCACTCGGCTCTAGTGACTCTTGGAAATTATACGGCTTTGGTAGTCCTTCGTGGGACTGAGGTGGCGGCTCTGACCAGTCATGGAACTCAGGTGGCGGCTCTGGCCATTCGTGGAACTCAGGTGGCGGCTCTGGCCTTTCGTGGGACTCAGGTGACTGCTCTGGCCTTTCGTGGGACTCAGGTGACTGCTCTGGCCTTTCGTGGGACTCAGGTGACTGCTCTGGCCTTTCGTGGGACTCAGGTGACAGCTCGGGGCTTTCAAGGAATTCAGGAGGATCTGGCGCCCGCCCTTCGGGGAATTCAAGTGGGTCTGGCGTCCGCCATTCGGGGAATTCAGGGTCATCTGATGCTCGCCATTCGAGAGATTCAGAGGGTTCTGGCGTCCGCCATTCGAGGGATTCAGAGGTATCTGGCGCCCGCCATTCGAGGGATTCAGAGGTTTCTGGCGCCCGCCATTCGAGGGATTCAGAGGTTTTTGGCGCCCGCCATTCGAGGGATTCAGAGGGTTCTGGCGCCCGCCATTCGAGGGATTCAGAGGGTTCTGGCGCCCGCCATTCGAGGGATTCAGAGGGTTCTGGCGCCCGCCATTCGAGGGATTCAGAGGATTCTGGCGCCCGCCATTCGAGGGATTCAGAGGTATCTGGCGCCCGCCATTCGAGGGATTCAGAGGTTTCTGGCGCCCGCCATTCGGGGAATTCAGAGATACCTGGCGCCCGCCATTCAGGGAATACAAAGGGTTCTGGCGGCGGCGGCGGCGACTCTGGCAGCTCTGGCGGCGGCGGCGACTCTGGCGGCGGCGACTCTGGCAGCTCTGGCGGCGGCGGCGACTCTGGCAGCTCTGGCGGCGGCGGCGACTCTGGCAGCTCTGGCGGCGGCGGCGACTCTGGCAGCTCTGGCGGCGGCGGCGACTCTGGCAGCTCTGGCGGCGGCGGCGACTCTGGCAGCTCTGGCGGCGGCGGCGACTCTGGCAGCTCTGGCGGCGGCGGCGACTCTGGCGGCGGCGGCGACTCTGGCGGCGGCGGCGACTCTGGCGGCGGCGGCGACTCTGGCGGCGGCGGCGACTCTGGCGGCGGCGGCGACTCTGGCGGCGGCGGCGACTCTGGCGGCGGCGGCGACTCTGGCGGCGGCGGCGACTCTGGCGGCGGCGGCGACTCTGGCGGCGGCGGCGACTCTGGCGGCGGCGGCGACTCTGGCGGCGGCGGCGACTCTGGCGGCGGCGGCGACTCTGGCGGCGGCGGCGACTCTGGCGGCGGCGGCGACTCTGGCGGCGGCGGCGACTCTGGCGGCGGCGGCGACTCTGGCGGCGGCGGCGACTCTGGCGGCGGCGGCGACTCTGGCGGCGGCGGCGACTCTGGCGGCGGCGGCGACTCTGGCGGCGGCGGCGACTCTGGCGGCGGCGGCGACTCTGGCGGCGGCGGCGACTCTGGCGGCGGCGGCGCCTCTGGCGGCGGCGGCGACTCTGGCAGCTCTGGCGGCGACTCTGGCAGCTCTGGCGGCGACTCTGGCAGCTCTGGCGGCGACTCTGGCAGCTCTGGCGGCGACTCTGGCAGCTCTGGCGGCGACTCTGGCAGCTCTGGCGGCGACTCTGGCAGCTCTGGCGGCGACTCTGGCAGCTCTGGCGGCGACTCTGGCAGCTCTGGCGGCGACTCTGGCAGCTCTGGCGGCGACTCTGGCAGCTCTGGCGGCGACTCTGGCAGCTCTGGCGGCGACTCTGGCAGCTCTGGCGGCGACTCTGGCAGCTCTGGCGGCGACTCTGGCAGCTCTGGCGGCGACTCTGGCAGCTCTGGCGGCGACTCTGGCAGCTCTGGCGGCGACTCTGGCAGCTCTGGCGGCGACTCTGGCAGCTCTGGCGGCGACTCTGGCAGCTCTGGCGGCGACTCTGGCAGCTCTGGCGGCGACTCTGGCAGCTCTGGCGGCGACTCTGGCAGCTCTGGCGGCGGCGGCGACTCTGGCAGCTCTGGCGGCGGCGGCGACTCTGGCAGCTCTGGCGGCGGCGGCGACTCTGGCAGCTCTGGCGGCGGCGGCGACTCTGGCAGCTCTGGCGGTGACTGAGGATCTGGCAGCTCTGGCGGTGACTGAGGATCTGGCAGCTCTGGTGGTGGCAGCAGCTTAGGCAGCTCAGGTGGTGGTGGCCGTTCTGGTGGCTCAGGTGATGGGATTTCAGGAACAGGAACTTGGACAGGAACAGACTCTGAACAGGAATCCATCTTGTGAGCTGGGGAACTGGATGCGGCCATCTTGTGAGCTGGGGAACTGGAAACAGTCATCTTGTGAACTGGGGAACTGGAGACAGTCATTTTGTGAGCTGGAGAACTGGAGATAGCTATCTTGTGAGCTGGAAGACTGGAGGCGGCCATTTTGTGAACTGGGGAACTGGAAGCGGCCATTTTGTTAGCTGGAGGACTGGAGGTGGCCATCTTGTTAGCTGGAGGACTGGAAGTGGCCATTTTGTCACCTGGAGGACTGGAGGTGGCCATTTTGTGAACTGGGGAACTGAAAGCGGGCATTTTGTTAGCTGGAGGACTGGAGGTGGCCATCTTGTTAGCTGGAGGACTGGAAGTGGCCATTTTGTCACCTGGAGGACTGGAGGTGGCCATTTTGTGAACTGGGGAACTGGAAGCGGCCATCTTGTTAGCTGGAGGACTGGAAGTGGCCATTTTGTCACCTGGAGGACTGGAGGTGGCCATTTTGTGACACGGAGAACTGGAGACAGCCATCTTGTGAGCTGGAGGACTGAAGGCGGCCATTTTGTTAACTGGCTGTGGTCTAGGCTGGTGAACAGGGGACAGGAGTATAGGAGATGCCAACATGATTGTGTTATTGGAGGGAACAGCAAGTCCCGTTGCCGGCGGGTCTTGCTGTCTATTGCCCCCCCAAAAAAAACATTTAGGGGTTTCCTCCACCTCGCCTACGGTGAAGGGAGACCCAGACATTTTTAAGGCCAAATCAATATATTGTCCTAGTGTCTCATGGGGTTCATGCAATCGCATTGCAGAGTATAATGGCTCAGACAGTCCACCGTGAAAAAAGATCATGAGGCATACCTCACTCATTGATGTTAGATGTGCCAGATCGATGAATTTCTCCACATACTCTTCAATAGACTGTGCTTCCTGCCGAAGACGCATGATAGCAATACCCGCTGGATCCATGTTGTGGCCGAGTCTTCTGTAACCAAGGATAGGACGTTGACAACAGGATGCGGATCCACATGCAGGTTTATTTAAAGAGATGGTCAGGCAAGCAATGATCAATACAGGAGCAAACAGTCTTATGAGGGAAATCCAGAATCGTAATCAATAAAGCAGGCAGATGGTCACAAGGATGGCAGCAGACACGGAGAAACAGATAACTAGGCAAAGGTCAAAACACGGCAAAGACAAGACAAGGGAACGCTTTGTAATGAAGCTGTAAACAGGCAACAAGACTCGGCAATGGAGTGTGTGTATGTTCTGCTTATGTAGTGTGTGTAATCAGTCTTGAGTGTCTTCAGCTGTGGGATGCAATCAGTGGAGATGTGGAACCGGTTGTGTGTGATGTCAGAGTATTGCATGTATGGGGGATGTAGTCCATATGATGGTGGATTTGTAGTCCATTGTGAATGTGCATGTAAACCAGCGATCTAAGGGGAGAAGATCGCTGGTGATTGTGACAGTATCAAGTACACTGTAAAAAAAAAAAAAAAGAGGAGTAAGGTTTAATTGAAAAAAGCTTGAAAACAATTTTCACTCAGAAAAAGCTAGTACAGGGCTGTCCAAACTCGGTCCTGGAGGTGCGGTGTCCTGCTGATTTTAGCTCCAACTTGCCTCAACACACCTGCATGGATGTTTCTAGAAAGCCTAGTAAGAGCTTGATTAGCTGGTTTAGGTGTGTCTGATTGGGGTTGGAACTAAACTTTGCAGGACACCGGCCCTCCAGGACCGAGCGTGGACGCCCCTGAGCTAGTAAATCTTCAAAGCTTTGCCATGTAAAAGAGTAACCATAATTGTTAATACATTTAATTAGAAATGTTAAGTTTACTTGGGAATTACAAGTACATTTTATTGACTTTTTGTTTGTAAATTTACTTAAGTCATACATTTAATTATATTACACTTTATAGATTTATTTTTTATCCAAGATTCCTATATCTTTTTTAGTTATCCTGAGTAAACTTTACTTCAGAATGTTAAATAAAATATTATTTCATATTTTTTGTGATGCATTGCAACTGTACCTTAATTATAAACACTGCCACACATTTTCATTGAGTACTTTAATTTGAATTAAACTTTTCAATAAACAAATGTAAAATGTCCACTGAGAGAGATTGATGGGGTCATCTATGTTGGCATCTTCTTCTTTTGTAGTACTGCCCAGTATAATATCTTCACAACCATTGGTGATTGGTGAAGGTTTCTTGACATTGTCAAATTCACCAATAAGAGCAAAGTGATTCAAAGACTACAGTCTGTTGTAATGTTATTAATGTTATCTCTTGCTTTATGCTATAATAGACACCTCTAAAAAATCTCGATGGTCTAAACCAGGGATCACCAAACTTGTTTCTGGAGGTCCGGTGTCCCTCAGATTTTAGCTCCAACCCTAATCAAACACACCTGAACAAGTTCTTACTAGGTATACTTAAAACACCCAGGCAGGTGTGTTGAGCAAGTTAGAGATAAACCCCGCAGGGCACCGGACCTCCAGGAATGAAATTGGTGACCCCTGGTCTAAACTAAAATACATTCTTCAGCAAAATATAAGTTCTTCTTTTCATCTTTTGATTTTTTGATACATTTTGTATTATTATTATTATTATGATAAGATGTGACCGCTTAGTTTACTCTTTTATCAATCAAGCTTTAACACTTGTATGACAGGATGATAAATGCTGAAGACAAATGTAAGAGTGGTCCCAGAGGAATCCTCATTCACAGAGAGAGAGAGAGAGACAGACGTCTTTCATCAGTAACTGGAGAAAGGATTGTTGATGTGCTGAGTGATAGATGTGCATCTCGCCTACAGTTCAGGACTGTGTGAGGACGACATGCGGCTCTGAATGCCTCAGTATGAGATAATAAAGTCTCTGCACAGCTGCTGACAACCGAGACAGAAGACAAGGACCCTCCAGCATGAGGCCAGTGTCACAGATCTGCTCCTATTTTTATTTTTTCTGAATATCAGGGATGCTTTGTATTGGCTTGTAAAGGTTACTTTGTGTGGTGCTCCACATATATTAGCAACAACGTAACTATTGAACATTCTTGTCTTTAAAATTGTTGTAATGGTATTTTTATTTACAGAATCACTCCACTTTTTCTTTTAAAAAGGCTTATTTTACAAGTCGCCATAGGGTTAAGCAGTTGAGTTTTAACATTTTCATTTTAATTAATTAGCCAATCTCGGGGTCTGGCAGGAGCACGTTTAGCTTAGCTTAGCATAGATCATTGAATTGGATTAGACCATTAGCATTACACTCAAAAAATTCAAAAACCACTTTTGATAATTTTCCCATTTAAAGCTTGACTCTTCTGTAGTTACATCATATACTAAAACAAATGAAAAAATGAAAGGTTGCTATTTTCTAGACCGATATGGCTAGGAACTATACTCTTATTTTGACATAATGCTGCTGTACCATGCTTGAAAATAGTCCCCAGCAAGGCCTTGCAGCACCAGTTAGAATCTGAGTAATTTCATTGCACCAACTGAAACCATAGTAAAGCAGCAAAGTTCCTTGATTATTACATCGGAAGATGATTTTAGTTGCTAGCCATATCGATCTAGAAAATAGCAACTTTTTCATTCTATGCAGCGCCACTGATGTGATCCAAGACCAGCGACGAGATGATCCCAAGGTTTTCATAATCCTGGACCAGGCCGTATCCTGAGCAGCTGCTGTGGTGGTCATGGTGGAGTGGAGAGCATGAGACTGATTCCTGTGATGCTCCAGAGACAGACGAGTCTTCGCTGATGTCAAGCATTCTCCAGCTTCTGGACGCCTAGACTGCAGCTCTGCACAAGACGTTTGGCCACAGGAGAAATGGTCATGCCCAACCGAGCCTGGTTTCTCTTGAGGTTTTTTAAATTCTTCACTTTCGCCAATTGGTGAAGTTTTTTCCTCACCACTGTCGCCACTGGCTTGCATGGTTCGGGATCTGTAGAGCTGCGCATCGATGGATTTGCTCTTCAGTGTTTGGACTCTCAGTAGTGAATTTTACCCCACACTGAACTGAGCTAAACTGAACTGAACTTAAACACTGAAAACTGGACTGACACTGTTTCAATTTACTATAATCTTATGTGAAGCTGCTTTGACACAATCTACATTGTAAAAGCGCTATACAAATAAAGATGAATTGAATTGAATTTTCTGTCGGTCTTGGTACATAATATAACTACAGAAGAGTCAAGATTTAAGTAGGAAAATAATCCAAACCCCTTTTTTTTCTGAGTGAGATCATGCTAATAATCTGATCCAGTTCAATGATCTAAGCTAAGCTAAGCTAAAAGAGCTCCTGCCAGACCCAGAGATTGTTTTTATTGCATTATAACACATAAGGGAAAATTCGACTAACAACTTTCACCTTTACAGAACAGAGCACAAATAATAGTCAAATCAATAAGATAATAAAAATAAATTACATTTAAAACATAGAATCGACACACAAACATAGATAAAATAATAATAATAATATTTCCCAGTGTTGGGCTGTGGCTAGAAGGGCATCTGCTGCATAAAACATGTGCTGGATAAGTTGGCGGTTCATTCCGCTGTGGCGACCCCAGATTAATAAAGCAGCTAAACTGAAAAGAAAATGAATGAATGAATAATAATAATAATAACAATTATGGCTGTCACGGTGGCGCAGTGGGTAGCACGATCACCTCATAGCAAGAAGGTCGCTGGTTCAAGCCTCGGCTGGGTCAGTTGGCATTTCTGTGTGGAGTTTGCATGTTCTCCCCGTGTTGGCGTGGTTGTCCTCGGGGTGCGCAGGTTTCCCCCACAGTCCAAAGACATGCACTAGGTGAATTGGGTAAGCTAAATTGTCCATAGTGTATGTGTGTGAATGAGTGTGTATAGATGTTTCCCAGTGATGGGTTGCAGCTGGAAGGGGATCTGCTGCGTAAAACATATGCTGGGTAAGTTGGTGGTTCATTCCGCTGTGGTGACCCCAGATTAATAAAGGGACTAAGCCGAAAAGAAAATGAATGAATGAAAATTCAGCCCATTTAAAATGTTTTAAAAAATTGTAGTAAAAATTTTTTTCAGTGTACACTGGTAAAGCTCCGCCTTCTTTGATTTAATTGGCCATCATTCGTTTTGACATTGAGCAATTTTGCGAATACAGCCTAAACATCTGAGACATTCACCTAAAAAACACCATGCTATTAGCATGTTTTCAGGTCATGGTGTACCACACAGCTGCAGTCAGCGTGTAGTTTTGTTGCCATCAGCAATAACCATGTTTTGACGCACATACAACAGGAAATATGAGATCACATGGGTGGTTTGGCACTGTTGACCTCCTGGTGGAGACACGAGTATCAGTGAAATGGTCGCAGGATTAGTCATTTTCCCACCTCGTCAAACCACACCAATCTGAAGAGACCCCTGCAGGCATGATGACAGGCTCTAAAAATAGTAACAAACCCTATTTATAAGACTCACAAACACTCATGAGTGAAGCAGCAGCTTTTATCAGAAGATCTGACCGATATCTTTCTCATCCATTTTTTTAGCATTATTTGTGTTGTGTTTGTTTTGAGATGCATTGCCTGAGCAGGACGCCCAGGTCGTATCTGCTGAACTCCTACAGTGATCTGCTGGAGACTGATGAGCTTTCCAGAGAATCGTATGAAGCCACCTGGTTAGACCTGCTGATGGAGACCAGACCGGAATACAAGTATGCCTTTCTGTTTGCTGTGCGTTTCTTTACTGATTTAAAGAGAGTTTGAAGAAATACTTCACCCAAAAGTGCCAAATCTGTTCATGTTTATAATCCATTCAATTCAAGTTTATTTGTATAGTGCTTTTTACAATAATTATTGTTTCAAAGCAGCTTTACAAAAAGGTGCAAATTATTGCATTACAATCAAATTAAGTTAGTTACAATCAAATATAAGTTATTATATGTAAACATAGTTAACCTGCAGTTTTATAGCATATATAAATGATGTCTGTGTGTATTTGTGTATTAAGTGTATGTGTTGTCCTCGATTAAACATACTTAAGTGCAATAAATCCTCAATACACTTAAGTTTACAATGAAAATAAAGCTTGTGAACAAGTTTTTAATGATTTATGAAGGAATTCTAATGTTTTGTTTCGTTATTTCATCTTCATTTACAAGTAGCAGGGTATTTACAGGTACTGTATATTTCTATCTGTTCGCATCCCGTCTCTGTGCCCATTGTCGCAAACTGCTGTTACACATAAAAATCATTCTCTTAATCCCTTAGTCCCGCGGCAGGGCCACATGAGGCGGTAATAGTCATTTTGAAGTGTCACCCACTGTATATGCTGTTATGTTTGTTTCTTTATTTCATCTTCCTTTACAAGTAGCAGGGTGTTTACAGCTACTGTATATTTCTGTCCATTCGCATCCCGTCCCTTTGTGTCCCTTGGCAGCATTGTCGCAAACTACTGTTACACTTGAAAACATTTTCTTAATCCCTTAGTCCCATGGCGGTGCCACACGTGGCGATAATGGTCATTTTAAAGTGTCACCCACTGTATATGCTGTTATGCTTGTTTTATTATTTCATCTTCGTTTACAAGTAGCAAGGTATTCACAGCTACTGTATATTAATAATAAGAATAATTCCTTACATTTATATAGTGCTTTTCTGGACACTCAAAGCGCTTTACACATTTTTGAGGGGAATCTCATCCACCACCAGTGTGCAGCATCCACTTGGATGACGCGATGGCAGCCATATTGCGCCAGACCGCACACCACACACCAGCTGATTGGTGGAGAGGAGACAGAGTGATGAAGCCAATTATGATATAGGGATGGTTAGGAGGCCATGATGGACAGAGCCCAGTGGGCAAATTTAGCCGGGATGCCGGGGTTAAACCCCTACGCTTTTCGAAGTACATCCTGGGATTTTTAATGACCACAGAGAGTCAGGACCTAGGTTTAACGTCTCATCCGAAAGATGGTGCTCACTGAGCAGTATAGTGTCCCCTTCACTATACTGAGGTGTTAGGACCCACACAGCCCGCAGGTTGAGCGCCCCCTGCTGGTCTCGCTAACACCATTTCTGGCAGCAACCTAACTTTCCCATGTGGTCTCCCATTCAAGTACTGACCAGGCGCAGCCCTGCTTAGCTTCAGTGGGCTTTATTTTTCAGTGGGCTGTGTCACCCACTGTATATGCTGTTATGTTTCTTTCGTCATTTCATCATCATTTACATGTAGCAGGGTATTTACAGCTACTGTATATTTCTGTCACTTCACATCCCGTCTCTTTGTGCCCCTTGGCGGCATTGTCGCAAACTGCTGTTACACCTAAAAACATTTTCTGAATCCCTTAGTTCCGCGGCAGCGCCACACAAGGTGGTAATGGTCATTTTGAAGTGTCACACACTGTATATGCTATTATAGGCCTATTTATTATCACAAATTTGAAGAATCAGTGGTAGTCAACAGTGACCATGACTGTCAAATTTAAGGATTTTTTCTTTTTTTTTTTATCTTCCCTCATGCTATTTTTTCAAAGTGCTCAGATATAGGCTGAAATGTAGTTATTTACTGAATGTTCTCCCAGCTTCTGCAACTGTAATATTTTGCTATCTGCATTTTTTTTGGTTTAACGGTATATCTGTTCATTTTCTGTTAACTTTTATCTGAGCTTCAGAAGACTGGGAACATGGCACACAGGTTGTAGACCATTATGTTGGTATATATTTATGTCAAATAATTAAACAGTGACTATTGTAAATGAGGATAAATAATGACAGAAATGACATTTTTGGATGGAATATACCTTTTGTTAAAATGCAAATAAATAAATCAAATTAATTAATAAATTAATAATAATACTTTTGATCTAATTAGTGTATTTAAGAAGTTTAGGGTCAGTAAATAATTTTAATTTGTTAAAGTTTACTTAGCTTTATTTAATGAAAGTACAGTAAAATTGTGAAATATTTTATATTTTAAAAATAATCCCTGAGATTATTCTAGTCTTATGTATTTCTTTCATGATTTGGGCTTCGAGATTTGATTTAGTGCCAATTTTTTTGGTGATTTATTTTTATTTTTTTTTCAAGATTTTTTAGATTCTTCTAGAAAGTACAGATGATTAGCATTTATTTGCAATTGTTATCTTTTGTGACATTATAAATATCTTTAGTGTCACATTAGTGCATACACATTCATTTATTTAATAAAAAGGTAACACTTTACAATAAAGATGTATTAGTTAATGCATTTACTGACATGAACAAACAACAAACTACATTTATTACAGTTTTTGTTCATGTTTTTTAACCTTAGTTAATGGAAATAAAATTTTCGTTATTAGTTCAGGGTGGCACGGTGGCTTAGTGGTTAGCACTGTCACCTCATAGCAAGAAGGTCGCTGGTTTGAGTCTCGGTTGGGTCAGTTGGCATTTCTGTGTGAAGTTTGCATGTTCTCCGTGTGTAGCGTGGGTTTCCTCCGGTGTTCCCCACAGTCCAAACACATATGGTACAGGTAAATTGAATAAACTAAAATGGCCGTAGTGAATGTGAGCCTGTATGGGTGTTTCCTAGTACTGGGTTGCAGCTCAAAGGGCATCCGAGGTGTACAACATATGCTGGATAAGTTGGTGGTTCAATCCGCTGTAGCGACTTCTAATGAGTGAAGGGACTAAGCCGAAGGAAAATGAATGAATGAATTATTAGTTCACGTTAACTCACAGTGTATTAACTAATGTTAACAAGCATGAATATGGAATTAAATATTACATTAGTAAAATAAAAATGTAAAATAAATGAATGGGGATAAATAAATGATGACCGTTGTCTTTGTTGGGTAAAATATTTCTTTATATTCTCAAATTTCTCAAAAATACACTTATTGTGCATGCTACTTACTAACATTCACCAGCTCTGCTTTACAGGATGACTCTTGCTGAGAAGGACTCCATGAAAAAGGAGAGCTACGAAAGCAAGCAGGTGGTTCACTTCACAGTGCGCAGATTCCCAAACCAGACCATTCAGATGGGCAGAGACAGAGAGCCAATGCAGGAGTATCGTTTACCATACAAAAACATTCTCCCAATACCAATATTTGTGCCCCGAGACATGACTCAGCCTGACGTGACCCGCTCGCCCTCACCCTCTACAGTCAAATCCAGCACCGACACCGAGGCTAGTTTAAGCGGAGTATGTCTTCATAAGAGAGAGATCTCGTCCATCACTGAACACAAGCCAATGGTAATCCAACCCAGGAGTCCAGACTTCAGAGCGTCCAGCCTCATCTCTCCACCGCGGGACACACTCCACTTTCAGAGACGAGAGTGATGAGCTGGTAAATGCTGACGGCCATCATGGACACGGATACACAGACAAGTATGGTGGGTGATCTCACTCATATTCGAAACACAAAGCCACAAAACAACATATGCTCACAGTTTTAGTATACTCTAGAAACTAAGTGAATGAGAATGCCACAAAAAGATTAAGGATTTCAGTTAATTTAGATTAAAGGGGACATATTATGCAAAAAACACTTTTATAAGGGGTGTAAACACAGTTGTGTGATAACAGTCTGTGAATATAACCAGCTTCTAATGGTAAAAATGTATTAATTTAATTTTTTATAATCACACTTGATAAAAACAGTCTGCAGAAACACTTTGATTGACATTTTCTCTTTGTACGTGTCATCAGAGGGGGAAAGCCCCGCCCATTAGTGATGATCTCTCCCTCATTAGCATAGGATGTTAGAATATTTTTTAACCTGCCACTATGCTGACACATAGGTATTTGTAGCTCCACCCTATTTTGAAAAGAGCACAATCTCATTTGAATTTAAAGCGACAGTCACCAATATAGCACAATTAGGATCAAAGCCTAAAAGGGGCAGTTTCAAAGAGTTATAAAACAGTATTTGTGGGGTATTTTGAGCTGAAACTTCACATACACACTCTAAGGACACCAGAGACGACTTTTACATCTTGTAATAAGGGGTATAATAGATCTCCTTTAAACAAACTGTGGGTCATTCTAAAATCCTGAAATCTTAGGTATCTCTTTTCAAAACACTCAGAATTTCAGAATTAATCCTGTGTATTCGTATGATAGTTTCACTATGTACATACACGACACCTGTGATTATGTCCTTTACTGGATATTTGTGGTGTCTTTTCGTTGGATAGACAAATGGTGGAAGGTCATTAGAGATAAAAACGTCTGCTCCTAATGCATACACACACACACACACACAATCCACATTTACACAATGGTGTGTTAAAACCAATGGTGTAAAGTAACAAATTACAAATACTCAAATTAATGTAACGGAGTAGTTTTTCTCAGGAATTTAGTTTTAAAATGTGTACTTTTACTTTCCCTCGAGTACCTTTTTACTGCAGTATCGGTACTTTTAGTCCACTATTTTCCTTCAACCTGAAGTCACTATATTTTTTCTTGTCTCTGGTGATTGGCTGAAGTAGAGTAATCAGTTTTGTGATTCAAGTCCAATCAAATCACACATAGAAAGTAAATCGCATCATACTGAACAACCGTAAGACATTGGCTCCTAATAAATGAAACAAACCATTTAGAAGCATTAAAAGTGTGCAAGAAGATGTCTAAAATCTTTACACGCATTGATCGAGAGACTTTATAGACTGCATGTCACTGCTGAGAAGATGAAATGGTGATTTAAAAAATACAGTGTAGAAAATTACATTTCAACTGAAACTAGCTAGAAATAAAATTTCCATGACCCGTGGAAAGCCTGTCATTTAAGCCATGAATATTATAGGCAATATAATAAGACCTGCAGTCACTACATTGTTTTCTTGTCTCTGGGGATTGGCTAAAGTAGATTAATCAGTTCTGTAATGAAATCCAATGAAATCACACATAGAAAGTAAATTTCATCATACTGAACAACCGTAAGACATTGGCTCCTCATAAATGCAACAAACCATTTGGAAGCATTAAAAGTGTCCAAGAAGATGTGTAAAATCTTTACACGCATTGATCGAGAGACTTTATAGACTGCATGTCACTGATGTTTACTGTATGAGGACTGAAATCACCAAATGCCCTTAAACAATTACTAATGCACTACAGAATGTTACGTTTACTAATCCATGCACAAATTGCATGTAAACGCATGAGCCATTCACATCGTTTTAAAAGAGTTACTCCTACTTTACAACAGAGACTTTTACTCTACTTGCACTACATTTTTGGACAAGTAATGGTACTTTTATTTGAGTATGATTTTTCATTACTCTTTCCACCACTGGTTAAAACGCATTATACATAGAAAATAATGGGTAAAATCTTAGATTAAGACGTTTTGTATACTTGTACTTAAGACTTTAGTGTTGCGCATCTTCATGTAAGTCTGTATGTGCTATCAAGGTTTTCTTAAGTTAAGAATGAAACATTTTCACTCTATGCCAGTTTTCCCATTAAAATCTGAAATAAATATTCACCTTTTTTCCTCCCACTTGACTGATTGCCAATTGATGAGGGTAAAATAAATAAAACGGAGCTGAAAAATACCCCAACCATAACAATAGACATGAAACGGTGATCTAAAAAAATGGAAACTAGCTAGAAATAAAATATTCTATGACTTGAATACATTTGTATTAAGGTTGCTTTATTTTTTTTAATGTCTAATATAGAACTTGTAAAATTCAGTGATATTCCAGAAATTCCATGACCCGTGGAAAGCCTGTCATTTAAGCCATGGATATTATAGGCAATATGTAACCGAAGCAAGATAACCTAGGATTCTGCTTAGCTTTCGTTTAGACCGACCCAAAACAATTCTAGTAGGGCTGCACAATATATGGTTTCAGCATCGATATCGCAATGTGCACATGCGCAATAGTCGCATCGCAAAGATATGCAGTGTTGAGTCTAAATTATATTTGAGCCAGAGCTACAGAATTGTTTTTAATCATTGTATTTGTATGGAATTTATATGATTTAAGCACTGTAAAACCCAACAGTCAACTTTATCAAATGAAATGAGTGTAGTTAACTCAAAATTGACTGAAAGTTAATTCTACTCATTTGAAAAGAGTTTTGAACTCAGTGTTGAAGGTAATGAGTTAATAAAAGATCTCATTACTTCAACTTAAAAAAAGGGTAAGTTCACAGCACTCATATACAGTTGAAGTCAGAATTATTAGACCCCTTTGAATTTTTTTCTTCTTTTTAAAATATTTCCCAAATGATGTGTAACAGAGCAAGGAATTTTTCACAGTATGTCTGATATAATTTTTTTCTTCTGGAGAAAGTCTTATTTGTTGTATTTCGGCTAGAATAAAAGCAGTTTTTAATTTTTTAAAAGCCATTTTAAGGACAAAATTATTAGCCCCTTTAAAGCTATATTTTTTCTCGACTGTCTACAGAACAAATCATCGTTATACAATAACTTGCCTAATTACCCTAACCTGCCTAGTTAACCTAATTAACCTAGTTAAGCCTTTAAATGTCACTAAGCTGTATAGAAGTGTCTTGAAAAACATGTATTAAAATATTATTTACTGTCATCAAGGCAAAGATAAAATAAATCCGTTATTAGAGATGAGTTATTAAAACTATTATGTTTAGAAATGTGTTGAAAAAATCTTCTCTCAGTTAAACAGAAATGGGGGAAAATATAAACAAGCGGTCTAATAATATTTTAAGGGGGCTTATAATTCTGACTTCAACTGTAGATTAGTTTTTGAACTTAAAGGGTTTGTTGCAATTGGTTTCCTCAAATGGTTTGAGTTATGTTAACTTATTGGGTTTTACAGTGAGCAAAAAAAAATCTTTTGTCTTGTTTCTAGTTCAAATATCTACATTTCAGAGCGAAAACCAGATTATTTCACTTACACCACTAGCAGATAATTTAGCTTGTTTTAAGGAAAATCTCTATAGTTGTGAATTATTTCTTCTTTACATATTTGGACTGGAAACAAGAAAAGCATTTGTTTCTGTACCTGAATACTGTTAGACTCCCCAGAAAACCATCAAATAGTGCGATTCAAACTATCTTGTGAAACTGTATTCATCGCAATATTTATCGCTGAAAAATACAATAATCGCAATATCAGATTTTTCCAATATCATGCAGCCCTAAATTCTACTGTTTCTTTTTTCCGCAAGTGTCCAAATTTGTTATTTAATCCTTAATGCTAAATAGTCCTGCAAAACACGACAAACTGGGAAATAAAATTGATGCTAAATATTCTGCATGATGTGTCAATTAGTATTGATTTATAAATGACCTGTTGCTCTTTCTCAGCAGGTTTATGACATCTCTGCTGGACAGTCAACATCTATTCAGAACTGACAGCTCTTGGAAATAAGTACGAATGCTTTCTTGACTGTGAATCTCACTCATGTATTTTTGAAATTAGCACACAATAAAAAAAGTCGATGAAGCTCAAATATATGTTTTGTTATTTATTCCACATTTCAGTAACTCATTTTAGATTGAAAATGAAATAATCCTCTAATAAACTTTACCAGTAATGCAATAGATATGAAAGCATTTGATAAGTTTGCCTCCACATGTAAGAAACAAAGACAAGCTAATTGTTTTTATGTTGTAATATGATTGTCAAGGCTCAACTGGTTTCCCAAAAAAAGGTTTGGCATCATAAATAGCTGATAAATGAACCACGAGGACGATCAGGATGACCAAAGGAAAACATTTAGGGAAAGTTAAAGGCACAGTTCACCCAAAAATGACAAATTTACTAACCTTCAAGCAGTTATTAGATTGTAAATTAAATGTAAATGTTATTAGATTATTAGTTATTAGTTGAAGAAAGAAACATTTTGAAGAATGTTTGAAACCAGTAATCACTGACTTCCACAATAGGAAAAACAAATATTATGGAGGTCAGTAGTTACAGGTTTCTAACATTTTTCAAAATATCTTCTTGTGGCACAAAATTCATTCATGTTTTCCCAACACAAATCGTTTACATTAACTTAAATATTTTGTTCAATCCATTTAAATTTGCAAAAACATTTGTCAGCTCATTTTAAAAAAGTAGTTTTGAACAAGCAGCAAAAATATTTTCTTAAGTGAGGTTTGTGACGCATGAAGGGTGAGTAAACGATGACAGAATTTTCAGTTTTGTGTGAACTATCCCTTTAAGAGATCCCACCTGAGTTTGGCGATGCCTTTTTGAGCGTCTCTTCTGCCCTCTTGTGTTTCTGCAGTGTGACCTGCAGCTGCCAGTACCTGAGATACAGCCACATCAGATTCCCATTCCTGCTCTTATCCATATTCAGCAAATCCGCACAGTGTTTGTCATTCTTAAAAATGTCCCTGAGATCTTCCTCTAGGTGGAGCTCGGAGCCCAGCGGATGTTTAGCCGCCTTCAGCAGCAGGTTCTTCTCCATCTCCAGACGCTGCTCTCTTGGAAAGAAGATGCTGCAGAAAGCCTCCTGTCTCTCCACCAGCTGCACCTCCAGCTCCTGCAGCAGATCCTGAGCCCGCTGCTGCCACTGCTGCTCCCTCCGCAGGGCGTCCCGCAGCGCCGTCCCGGCTACTCCAGACTGCAGCAGGCGGCTCTTCTCCTGCTCCAAGTCCTGTTGCTCCTGCTGGAGGTGCTTGCGTTCCTCCATGAGCTGCTGGCTGTGAGAGATCAGGGCTTTCCTGAAGCCTTGAACCCGCTGGCGCTCCTTCTCGAGCTCCAGCTCCAGGTGTGCTGCCGTCCGCTGGTTTTCCGTCAGCGTCTCTCTGTATTTCAGCTCCAGGTCTCTGGTAATTTCTGCTACGTCGCTGTCGTACTTCTTCTTCACATCTTGAATCTGGCTTTGGGATTCTCGAGTCCATATCCAGCCTGGTTGAAAAAATATATACAGTTGAAGTGAAAATTATTAGTAAGGCATTTTTCATAGTATCTCCTATAGTATTTTTTCTTGTTTGTTTTATTTTGGCTAGAATAAAAGCGGTTTATAATCTTAAAAAAAAAAATCATAACCAATATTATTAGCCCCCTTATGTAATATTTGTTTTCGATTGTCTACAGAACAAACCACTGTTATACAATCATTTGCCTAATTACCCTAACTTGCCTAATTAACCTAGTTAAGCCTTTAAATGTCACTTTAAGCTGAATACTAGTATCTTGAAGAATATCTAGTAAGATATTATTTACTGTCATCATGGCAAAGATAAAATAAATCTATTATTAGAAATCAGTTATTAAAACTATTATGTTTAGAAATGTGTTGAAAATCTTTTTTTCCATTAAAAAAAATATATACAGGGGGCTAATAATTAGGAAGGCTAATAATTCTGACTTCACTGTATATGCCATCAGATGTTATAAAAATGCATTTTGTAATAGCGATTGAGACATTTTGTTTGACAAAAAATATGGTTTCATAGTATTTTACAGTGTCCTTATAGCTAAATTAATCATTAAAACCATTATAAATGACGTTGAGAGGGAAAGTTCACCAAAAACTGACAATTCTATCATCATTTACTCACTCTTGACAAGCCTGGCATTATTCCAAATATCTTATTTTGTGTTCAACAGGAAAAAGAAACTCAAAGGTTTTAAACCACTTCAAGGAGAGTAAATATTGGGTAAATTTTCATTTTTTAGGTGAACAAATATATATATATATATATATATATATATATATATATATATATATATATATATATATATATATATATATATATATATATATATATATATATATATATATACACATACATACACACACACACACACACACACACACACACACAATATATATATATTTTTTTTTCTTCTGGAGAAACTCTTGTTTATTTTAGTTTTGCTGGAATAAATTCAGTTCTAAAAATAATAATAATTTTAAGGACAATGTTACTAGCCCTCTTAATAACTAGTTTTTTGATTGGCTACAGAACAAACCACTGCTGTCCAATGACTTGCCTAATTAACCTAACTTGCCTAGTTAACTTTTTAAACTAATTAAGACAAATTGCATGTTTTAGCTGAACACTAGTATCTTCCAAAACATCTACTAAAATATTAGGATCAAGCCAATTTGGAAAAATGAGTTACCTAGGACATTAAGATGATTTTAGTCTAAATGACTGAAAAAAATCATAAACACTGTCACTCTGTATACTACTCTTAACGTAAAGTGAACCGTGTTATTTATTTATTTATTTTTAATTTCCCCATGTTCTAAGCTACAAGCAAAATGAATCTTATTTTTTTAATACCTTGACTATTACTGGTCAAAATAAAAGATTATCATTTAAACTCTTTACCGTTACTTATATCTTGACCATTACTGTTATGGCTTTTTATTCTTTATATATACATTTGTGTATATATCCAAATTATTAGCCCTCCTGTGATTTTTCTTTTTCAAATATTTCCCAAATGATGTTTAACAAAGCAGGGATTTTTTTTTACAGTATTTCCTATAATATTTTTTCTTCTGGAGAAAGTCTTATTTGTTTTATTTCGACTAGAATAAAAGCAGGTTTTAATCTTTTTAAGCCATTTTAAGGTCAATATTATTAGCCAGCAATATTTTTTTTTCGATTGTCTACAGAACAAACCACTATTAAACAATGACTTGCTTAATTACCCTAACTTGCCTAATTAACCCAGTTAAGCCTTTAAATGTCACTTTAAGCTGAAAACTAGTATCTTAAAAATATCTAGTAAATATTATTTACTGTCATCATGGAAAAGATAAAATAAATCAGTTAGAAAGGAGTTATTAAAACTATTGTTTAGAGTTGTGTTGGACGAAAAATCTCCTTTCTGTTAAACAGAAAATATACAGGGGGTTAATAATTCAGGAGGGCTAATAATTCTGACTTCAACCGTAGATATATACTCACGAAATGCTGCCAGTCCGATCATGGGCACCAGCAGGGCATAATTCCATCTCCCCCCACCATCTCCTGCAGGCTCCGGTCTAATATTCCATCTAGGAGGATCATTCAGGTTGTTCATGGAGAAACCCTGGTAAGATAATAAAAGTATGCACATAATTGGTTGGAAGAATGAGTCTCAATTTTAGTAATGTGCTAATGTGTAACTCGAAAAAACAACAACAACCACCACATCACAAGCAGTAAACAATAATAATATAACGTTACTGTCTGTCTACAAGTAAATAGAGAGACATGCTATACATATCAATGTATGACATCAATGACAGAATATACTCATGACTTTTATGACCTGAAACTTTTGACCTGCTAAAGCTGCAAGCCATGCATTTAGCAGCTATTATACAGATCAGTTCACATTTCACTTCTGAAACGTGCTCGCTTTGCTTACCTTGAACAATCTAAAGTCTTTTGCATGAGATCCTTCCCGACAGGCTGGACGATTATACAATTCCATTAAAAACATCCGACATCTACTTATCTTTTTATAGGGGAGTCCAATCCATTTATTGTTATTTGATTCATATTAAATGCTTTGTGTGCAATTATAATTAGTCTTTACATGAATCGAGAGTAAATGTTCTTATTATTGTCGGCTTCTAAGAGATTTTTATAACACAAACTACATTAAATATAACCGTGTTGACTTTAAATCTCCCTTATACATTACCGTATTGGTACAGTCCGGAGACGGGCGCATTGGAGATTCTAGATCGTCGCACTTGCGTAGGGGAAACGCAGAGGGGTTCGGATTTCGTACCTGTCAGGACTTAAAACTACATTTGTTCGTCTTTAAAAACTAACGTTGTTGATTTTTTTGGGTTATTAACCATGTGCAACTGATATATGCCATGTTAAAATCACATTTCTGTAGATTAATGCAATGAAGAAATTATGAAAATTACTAGTAAAAACAGTTGTTTGTATTGGTCACGCAATCTTTAGTATTGTGGACAACAGTCAAATATGTAGTTATTAAATATCAAAGTGTTTCTGCAGGCTTTATGAAATTAAATTCAATTTTTTTATACAAAGGCATGTTGTCTAAACAAGCAGAGCATGATATAGACCTAAATTAGCAACACTTAACGATTTGAGATCCTCATAACTCTTATTTGTACACTATTTTAAAATAGCTTATAGTTTCGAAATACTGCTCACAAACCATTCATTCATTTTAATTTCGGCTTAGTCCCTTTCTTAATCTGGGGTCGCCACAGCGGAATGAACCGCCAACTTATCCAGCATATGTTTTACACAGCGAATGCACTTCCAGCCGCAACCCATCACTGGGAAACACCTATACACACTCATTCACACACATACACTACGGTCAATTTTAGCATTCACAATTCACCTGTACCACATGTCTTTTGGATTTGTGGGGGAAACCAGAGCACCTGGAGGAAAGAAACCCACGCGAACACGAGGAGAACATGCAAACTCCACACAAACGCCAACTGACCCAGCTGAGGCTCGAACCAGCGACCTTCTTGCCGTGAGGCGGACGTGCTACCCACTGCGCCACCGCATCACCTGCTCACAAACACTCGAAGATGAATGTAGCACACTTACGATCACACTACAAAAAAGAAATATATTTTATTTTTGTCATTATCTATTGCAAATGTCTAAAGATTGTCTAGTTATCTGTGAAAGATCAAAATGAAGCTAAATATCTTCTAATTCTCTGAGAAAATGTAAGTAATTTTCATACCCCATGTACAGCCGTTTGTTCTTGTTTTAAATATAAACACACACACACACACACACACACACACACACACATACACATGCAGAATAACATGCAAAAAAAACAACTTAATTTTCATTGGACTTTATGCAAAACACATCTAATTATATACATCTTGTATATATCTCTTGTTCAGCCTCAGAACCGTTTGCTCCACCTCACCCTACCCCCTCTCATCTCGTTTTTGCACTACTATTTATCATCTTACAATTACATATTGTGTCTCGTTCTACCTAAGAATTGTTTACTCCACTCACCCTGCCCCCCTCTCATCCCCTATTTTGCACTACTATCTATTTATCATCTTTCATATTGTATATGCCTCTCGTCAGGGGCGTAGAGGACATTTTAAAAGTGGGGGGACAGCTGTATGAAATCCAAAAGTTTACAATCTTAATCACCTGTTTCTAAATGGTCTGTCTCTAAAAGTGAGGGGGACATATCCCCCCTGTCCCCTCCAGTTGCTACGCCCCTGCCTCTCGTTCTACCTCAGAACTGTTTACTTCACCTCACCCTATACCCTTCTCTCATCCCCTATTTTGTACTACTGTTTATCGTCTAGCTATTTCTACTGTAACTTGTTGTTTAGTGTCATTTGTATTGTAAGGATATTTTACATGCTTGCACTGAGTAGTGAGTTGCACAATGTACATTGTATATGTGTACAGTGACAACAAAAGGTATTCTATATGCATGCATGCATGCATGTCACATACACACACATACAGTTGTAGTCAGAATTATTAGCCCCCTTTTGATTTTTTTCTTTTTAAATATTTCCCAAATGATGTTTAACAGAGCAAGGACACGTTCACAGTATGTCTGATAATATTTTTTCTTCTGGAGAAAGTCTTATTTGTTTTATTTCGGCTAGAATAAAAGCAGTTTTTTAATTTTTTTAAAAACAATTTTAAGGACAAAATTATTAGCCCCTTTAAGCTATTTTTTTTCTCGATAGTCTACAGAACAAACCATCATTATACAATAACTTGCCTAATTACCCTAACCTGCCTAGTTAACCTAATTAAGCCTTTAAATGTCACTTTAAGCTGTATAGAAGTGTCTTGAAAAATATCTAGTCAAATATTATTTACTGTCATCATGGCAAAGATAAAATAAATCAGTTATTAGAGATGAGTTATTAAAACTATTATGTTTAGAAATGTGTTGAAAAAATCTCTCCGGTAAACAGAAATTGGGGAAAAAAATAAATAAATCTGACTTCAACTGTATATATCATGTATTTGAAATGTAATGCCATGACTTGATTTGAAGCTTTAAACAGTGTGGCTTTTAAAACACGTTCATCTAACTTAGCTAAGGTGATATATAGAGTGTTTCAAGGAGTGTTATCAAGCAAAGCAATGACATAAAAAACAAGTATCTACTCGAATAAAAATCTTCAGATAAAATGTTCAGCTAATGAAACGGAAACAGATTTTTTAATTAACAAAACAAAGGTTTTTATTTCACTGCAATCACAAGCTAAACCAATATGGACGTTTCCTGTTGCGTTCGACTATCCGCTTTCCCTGATCTGCATCAGAGGGCTTTTCACTTTCATACAACACCACAGACTCTACAGCGGGAGCTTTCAGAGGTCCACCTTCCATCACAGATATCTGCCTCCTTATGTTGGTTGTCTCCTTGCTGATCTTTTCATAACAGAATCCACAAAGAGTGTGCTTCAGTTTCATGTTTCCACACTCAAGACACGGCTCAATGTTGTACTGGAAGAGAGAAGAACGTAGAAACAATTTGAAGTTTACTACATAATGAAAGCTGTTTGATGCTCTAGTTAGAGACAAAGCAGTGACATTTTACCTTGACTTTTATCATTTTATTTGGGTTTCGCCTTCTGCAGCGGTTTATTTCAATGGTTCGTCTCTTTTTAGGAGCTGCCATCCAAAAGATACTGTCCAAAAAACTGGGCTGAGAGTTTTCTTCATCGCTGCTGTGATGGGGTTGAGGAAGAACGCTGGGACCATTTACTGCCAGAGCTGGACCTGAAGAAAAAAAGGTTTATGATTCAGTCAGTTTTGACCTAAAGAAATTATTATTATTATTATTGTTGTTTTTTAACTAGGTAAAGGGTTTGACTTGCCAAAAAATAACAGACCCATATTAAAATACTAACAGAAACATTCAATTCATTGAAATATTAGTTGCTTTTTTTTACCATCATGTAAATATAGTTATTTTTGTCATTTTATTTCCATTTAAATGTCTGTGAAAATGTTTGTAGTAGTAATTAAATGAATAAATAATTAAAAAATAATTGTAAAATAAATAAAAAGTAAACAATAAGACGAGACGACTAAAATAATAATTTAAAGATAAATATTAGGATAAATAGGGTGTCATGGAGGCGCAGTGGGTAGCACGATCGGCTCACAGCATGAAGGTCGCTGGTTCGAGCCCCAGATGGGTCAGTTGGCATTTCTGTGTGGAGTTTGCATGTTCTTCCCGTGTTGGTGTGGGTTTCCTCCAGGTGCTCCGGTTTCCCCCACAGTCCAATGACATGCGGTATAGGTGAATTTAATAAACTAAATTGTCCGTAGTGTATGTGTGTGAATGCAATAGTGTATGGATGTTTCCCAGTGTCTGGTTGCAGCTGGAAGGGCATCCGCTGTGTAAAACATATGCTGGATAAGTTGGCGGTTCATTCCACTGTGGTGACCCCTGATTAATAAAGGGACTAAGCCATAAAGAAAATTATTGAATGGATGAATTAGGACAAATAGTAATAATAATAATAATAATACGTTTTGATATTTTACTCAGTTTATCCCGTTTGTGAGCTGTATTTGGAGTTTTGTTTTCAGTGTAGTTTGTGTCGTTACAAATTGGCAGATTTTATTGTTCATTTTTTCTCTTATGTCTACCTTGTCAAAATATAATTGCAAAAATAATGTTTTTATTATCATCATCATCATCATCATCATCATGTATGTAATTATGTTTAGGTTCAGACCTTGAAAAAGTATTAACTGCTTTTGTACATTATAGAAGATGCAGTTTGGGATATGGGGGAAGATGGTTGGTTATTAAAAAAATAAAGAAAGACATCTAATGTTCACAGCTTTAATGCATGCAGCTGTTATTTCTTAAGTAAATAATATTAATAATAATAAATACAAAAGCCATTTAAAAAAAGAAATTAGACAAATAAATACCACTAAGATTAAAGTATGGATAAAATACAACACCATAATAAAAAGGAAAATTACTTGTGCAATTAAGCACAGCATTAATTGGCTCTTTTTCTACATGGATTCTTATAATTATCATCATTTTGACATTTCATAATTTTGACATCAGACATTTCTTGTCTCAAACAGGAATTTTCATATCTGAGATCTGAGTGTATTTGACATCTACAACATTGAACGTATGTATGTATGTATGTATGTATGTATGTATGTATGTATGTATATATATATATATATATATATATATATATATATATATATATATATATATATATATATATATATATATATATATATAGATAGATTATAAATTACACACACACACACACACACACACACACACACACACACACACACACACACACACACACACACACACACACACACACACACACACACACACCTGATCAATTTGAAAAATAAACAGAGTAAAACGAGTCTAACTTCATCATAAGTATAGTATTAGTGTTTAAAATATCCGTCATATGAGTGCAGGGCAGTGTAACACATGACACGTTTATTATAATATTTTCACTCACCTAAACTGTCAAATCCAGCCGCTTGTGCTAAACGGAGTTCCAGACGATGCAAAGAACGTCCGAGAAACTGGAGCAAACTCAATAATGTCATTGTGTTCGGTATTTTATTTCAGTTCAATCCAGCATGTACAGTCCAAACATCCTCACGGTCAAATCTCAAAAAGACCCACTACGCCTGCGCGTGAATATTGTTCACCCTTGCATTCTGGGATTTGTAGTACAACGATTAAAAAAAGAAATAATTTCGAAAGGGTGGGAGCGAAATGTGTTCAATATTTAAATAAATAAATACCAAATAAATATTTTACTACTTTACTAGCCAAATTAGTGCATGGTATAATAAGATGTGACGTTTCTAACAATTTTAAACTACAATACCCACAACTCATGAGGCAACCGCAGTAACTCCTTGAACCAATCAGATCAATTAACCGCGTGGCGTCACTTCCCCAACAGTCAGACACAGCCATGGCAGAAAGAGGGTACAGTTTCTCCCTCACCACGTTCAGGTAATAAACCTCATGATTTTAATAAATTCAGCATATTAATGATGATTAAATAAATGTATATTTTAGCGAATCTCTAAGACTGATTCTTTAGGAGAGCGTTCCGCCAATCAAACGCGTTTATCTTTATCTAAGCGCTGATGCAGAGTCACTGTTGTTTGTGATGCAGTGCTGCTTTCATTCACGTGCATTAAACATAATAAATAGAGTGAATTAATCACTCAATGCTTTACAAAGAAACAAGTTAAACTAATTACAAATTAAAGGACAGACTAGGCTCACTTGAGCTTTTTATTATTGATTGATTGAACAAAATAACGCTTTACTTTCACTTTCACTGTATAATAGAAACCTATTCCTGTAGGTGCATTCATATAACTTCAGCATGTACTTGAATAGCTTACAGTTTACGATGACCATTTAATGTCTATTTATATATAAAATACAAATAATACAATATAACTAAAACTACAGTCTGTGTCATTTATGTTCAACAGAATGTGACATTTGTGTAAAAGTACATACTAGTACAAGAATGTTTTATTTTATCCAATTTAATAGGATTTTTATGATAGGATGTTTAATAATACTGACTTATTTGCATATTTTTGCATTTACAAGTAGTAATAGTAGACGTTTCTCTTTGTCAAACTTGTTTTTGAGCAATAAACTAACATTCATTAACCCAAATCATCATTGTATTCCTCTTTGTAGATGGTTTTTAAATATTGCGTGTGTTTTCCATTTCCAGCCCTTCTGGGAAGTTGGTCCAGATTGAATATGCTCTGGCAGCTGTAGCGGCTGGTGCTCCTTCAGTTGGAATTAAAGGTTGAAACAATATATGTGCTTATTTATTATGCAAGTCTTAATTTTGCATTGTGTATCTATCTATCTATCTATCTATCTATCTATCTATCTATCTATCTATCTATCTATCTATCTATCTATCTATCTATCTATCTATCTATCTATATATATATACAGTTGAAGTCAGAATTATTAGCCCCCCTGTTTATTTTTTCCCCAATTTCTTTTTAACGGAGAGAAGATTTTTTTCAACACATTTCTAATCATAATAATTTTGTTTTAATAACTCATTTCTAATAACTGATTTTTTTATCTTTGCCATGATGACAGTAAATAATATTTTACTAGATATTTTTTAAGACACTTCTATACAGCTTAAAGTGACATTTAAAGGCTTAACTAGGTTAATTAGGTTAACTAGGCAGGTTAGGGTAATCAGGCAAGTTATTGTATAATGATGGTTTGTTCTGTAGACTATCGAAAAAAAATAGCTTAAAGGGGCTAATAATTTTGACCTTAAAATGGTGTTTAAAAAAATTAAAAACTGCTTTTATTCTAGTCGAAATAAAACAAATAAAACCTTCTCCAGAAGAAAAAATATTATCAGACAAACTGTGAAAATTTCCTTGCTCTGTTAAACATCATTTGGGAAATATGAAAAAAAGAAGTAAAAAATTCAAAGGGGGGCTAATAATTCTGACTTCAACTATGTAAAACTTGTTCACACAAAAATAAATACTGTAATAAAAAATATATAATCATCCTCCGGCCATCTAATATGTATGTGACTGTCAATAAATCAACTAAGATCTTTAGCTGAATCCTGTAGTTTATTAAAGGTCTTACTATGTACTTATTTTGAATTTCTTTCCTGGACGATAAAAATGCAAAGATATTTGATCTGTGCCTTTACAGTTAGTCACCGCTCGGTTCAATTTCATTTCATCCTGCTTTCTCTTTCACAGCTTCAAATGGCGTTGTTCTGGCCACAGAAAAGAAGCAGAAATCTATACTGTATGATGAGCAGAGTGTGCACAAAGTAGAGCCCATAACCAAACACATCGGTATGGTCTACAGCGGCATGGGTCCAGACTACAGGTATGAGTTTGGAGCCTGCATGACCAAACACCATTTTAAAAATAATTAATGTAAAGCATATATTCAGATGGTATTAAATAGACAGTTCTCTAAAAAAATAACATTTACTCACATTCAGATTGTTCTTTTATAATTGTATTCTGTTGAACATAAAACAAGTTGTTGGGAAATGTGTTGGGGACAAAAACAGCTTTTGACATTCATAGTAGGAACAAAACAAATACTATGAAAGTCAATGGCTGTTTTTTTCTATTATTCTTTAGTATGATGATACGAGTGAGTAAAGGATGACAGAATTTAAATTTTGGGGTGAACTAACCCTCTACCATCTTCAACTGGATTGTGCATATTCTTATATGCAAACTACAGATGTTGGATATGTCCTTTTGTTGTAAAAGTGTTTAATTATGTCTGCAGGGTGCTTGTGCGAAGGGCACGAAAGCTGGCTCAGCAGTACTTCTTGGTCTATCAGGAGCCAATTCCTACAGGCCAGCTTGTTCAGAGGGTGGCCTCTGTCATGCAAGAGTACACACAATCAGGGTATGCTTGATTTGTTTCCAGCAGACCAATGTTATTACTGCAAGTCGGCCTGTCATAATATCTATTTTTAGTTGTATGATATATTACACCATAATATATTGCGATAAACAATATTATTGTCATTTTAAGGCCACTTTATGACACTCATTATACAATGCCAGAATGACAATATAAAATCATCACAATGCAAGTACACTCTTCCAAAGAACACATCATATTTTATTCTTAAGACTATTTAATTATAGTCATTTTAATAATTAGGTAATGGAATCAGAATATGAAAGTGCATATCCTAAATAAATAATAATAAATGTTAACATAAAGGTGCAAGGTAAAGAGTAACAGAGGCTGCAATATCTGCTACCAGATCTATTTTCAGTTGTCAGACACCCAAATGAAAATATACTATAGTTATATTTATATAATTTATAGTAAATACTATAGTATTTTTTAACCACACTGACACTGAAACCTCCAATAGAGATGTTGCACAATCAGGTAAAATGTTGCTAGAATTGGTTTTTATGTATGGGCGCTATATATTGCATCACCAAAAATGTTTAAAGCACATGTGTTGTGCGATATGTTGATTTATTGTGACAGGCCTAACTGCAAGATTTTTAAAAAGTGCTTGATGTGCATATATCAAGGTGAAAATGGCATAACTTGATGATTTGTGTTTTGACAGAGGAGTTCGGCCATTTGGGGTGTCACTCCTGATTGCTGGCTGGGATGAAGATCGCCCGTACCTTTTCCAGTCTGACCCCTCGGTATGCTAAGATTTGGCACACACACAACACACCCACACAGTTGAAGGTGAAAGGATTTCCCAAGTGATGTTTGAACAAAGCAAGAACTTTTAGGGCATACTCACACTAGCCACGGTTGTGTTGAACACTCCCCAACAACAACCCACACTCACACTGCATCTTTACCTTCCGAGTGAAGTACACCCTCAGAGTATTTCTTATAAAATATGTTCTTCTGGAGAAAGTCTTATTTCTTTTAGTTTGCATGAAATAAAATACATTTTATTTGTTTGTTTGTTTATTTTTAAGGTCAATGTTATTAGGCCCAATTCAAAAAGTTGGCTACAGTACAAACCACTGCTTTCCAATAACTTCTCTTATAAACCTAACTTTTCCTAGTTAACCTAATAACCTAATTAATTAATAAATTAAATAAGATTAAAAATCTTGTAAAATAACTAGAAAAATATTATGTACAGTCATCATAGCAAAGACAAAAAAATTTGTTGTTAGAAATTAGTTATTAAAAGCATGTTTAAAAATGTGTTGGAAAAATTATCTCTTCATTAGGGAGCACTTGGGAAATATTTTAAAATCAATTAAGATTTCATGTTAGTTTGAACTGAAATGACTCATTTGAAACAAAATGAAGCAAAATAACATGAAGTATGATCTGTTTAAGGGAGCGTACTTTGCATGGAAAGCCACAGCGATGGGGAAGAACTATGTGAATGGGAAAACATTTCTTGAAAAAAGGTATAATACATAAATGCAACATCCAATTATCTATTATTTATATCTATATACTTTTTTTAAACACAGCTTTCTCATTTGCCTATTTTTTCTGTTGCAGATACAACGAGGATCTGGAACTGGAAGATGCAATTCACACCGCTATTCTGACTCTTAAGGTAATAGTCTCAACTCTTGCAATCATGTATTAAATGCTATCAGTGAGTACGTTTACATGGACAGCAATAATCCTATGTTATTTTAATATGATTAAGACAATACTCTGATTAAGAGTCTACCATGTAAACAGCGATTTTTTTAATTATTTTTTATTTATTTATTTATTTATTTATTTTTTAAATTTATTTTTTATTATTTTATTTATTTATTTTTAAAAAAAATTTATTTAATCCGATAAGGGGATAATCAAACTAAACAGAAATCAAATTAAGACATGTGGAGTATCCCCATTTTAGTGGCATTATTGAAGTGCAGTACAGACATGAAAACCCTGCAATCAAACTATTACCGCCATGTAGGACTTTTTAGCTCATTTTGCGACAAGATAGTCTATACACACGGCTGCACATGCAGAGTCAGTGTACAAATTCCATTAAAACTACACTCTTCCAGCAGTTCATACTCTCATCACATTTGTCATGGGAGGCATGCATGAAATCTTCCCGAATGAAAGTGAAAGTGCCAAACTGCAGTTAAAGTCAACAAATTAAAAATGAAACCCCTGAAACTCCAGAGGAAATGTGGATATTGCGGTGACGCAATGATGTTAATCTAATAATGTGCTATAACATGTAAAACAGGATCATTCAATAAGCAACTCATGTAAACACCTTCATCATATTATTGTCTTATTCAGATTAAGGCAGGGGTGTCCAAACTCGGTCCTGGAGGGCCGGTGTCCTGCAGATTTTAGCTCCAACCTGGCTCAACAGACCTGCATGGATGTTTCTAGAAAGCCTAGTAAGAGCTTGATTAGCTAGTCCAGGTGTCTAATTTGGGTTGGAACTAAACTTTGCTGGACATCGGCCCTCCAGGACCGAGTTTGGACACCCCTGGATTAAGGCAAATAATTTGATTACAGATGTCTAGTAAACGTAGTCAGTATTTGCGTATGTAAATGTAATTTGTATTGTGAAACATTTTGCATTTTTATCAAGTAAAGGTATTGTTCATCATAAAAATTTACTGTTTATTTGTTCATATTTATTCAATACTAAAGTTTTAACCAAAATAAAATGCAAGTCAATGGCTACTGACAGTTTGAGAGTCAAAAAACATACGAACAAAATTGTATATACAGGTTGCAGCATCCAGAATAAGCCTCATTTTGATGAACTGTAACTCCAAACTGTTGTGAACTCTCTCAAGATAGTTTGTCAAGGCTGTGGATTAAACACTTTAGATTTGGTCTCAACTGAAAATTATGTCCCAGTAACTGTTGACATTTTATGAATCACATGGGATCATTTAGGATAAAGCCTAAAGGTGTTTGACAGCAAATTGTTAATATTTGAGTGATCTTTCAATTTAATAATATAATACACCGTGAAATACCTCTAAGTACCTTTAAAACTCTGACGGTTGTTGTAGTGTCACTCATAACATCTCATGACAAGCTAGAGTCAACCTCTCCATGTACATATTACAAAGCATGATGTTTTATTTACTTGCTAAAGCCTTGTAAATTTATTTTAGCCCCTGTTTGCATATGATCACAGTGCCAAATAACATTATCTGTGGTTACTTTTGTTACAGGAAAGCTTTGAAGGTCAGATGACTGAGGACAACATCGAGGTGGGAATCTGCAATGAAGCTGGGTTTAGACGACTGACCCCGGCAGAAGTGAAAGATTATTTAGCTGCCATAGCTTAAAGTCAACTTCCTGACAAGATACCGAGCACTATCTATTGTCTTCATTTGTACAACTTTATTAGTATAAGTTTGAGCAATGTTAACGAATAGAAACAAGTGAAAGTTGTATTGTTTATATTTTGCTTTTCTTTCTTACTCAAGGATAAAAATAAAAGAAAATGTCTTTTGAAATGCTGTTGACTGTTTTGTTTTATCTGTTGGAGTTTGTTATATGTGAGCAAATTACATAAAATACCTAAATTCTTATTTTTATCTGATCATTCATTTCGAAAATAAAGGTTACAATATATATGGCGCCAAATATCCTGTTTCAGTGCGCGGGTGTTCATAAACAAGCTCACGAGGAGGTTTGGCCTGAGTCAGCCAATCAGAATCAAGAGCGCAGCGTCACTGCTGGAGCGCCAAAAAATACGCCGGTACTCCTTTCCACTAGTATTCCTACGCAAAAAAACGTATTTTGGCACAGATAAAATCCTCGCAGTTTTTTTGTCAGTGATATGTCAGTACATTTTGCTTAAATGTTTATTTTAATGTCTCTAATTTGAATAACACATTTGTCTTCAAAATAAGAGATTTGTTATTTCGGTCATTCAGCGTAACGGCTCTAGTTTCTCTCTCGCATGCACATCCCTGTTTTGTGTCGTGTCATTCGAGTGTAAGTGACGTTTGTGGCGCCAGAAATCAAGGAGGAGCGGGGTGCGTTTTCAAAACGATGCGTTATCACTCAACGTACTTGCCGTATTAAAATCTTAACAAATAGTTTTTAAACTGAATTTTACAGCGGACGCTTTTAGGGTCTTTTAAGGCTCATTAAAGATGGTGATGTTGCGCAGTAACGGTGACATGGACTCAAGCTCGGAGTTTCTGTCCCTGAACCCGCCTAAGCGAAAGTCCGCGCGGCTAAAAAAGGCCAATGATGACAGTTTAACTAGCGCCGAGGACAGTCCAGCAAACGTGAGTTAATAACTATTCTTTACAACTACTAATGTGTCAGGCAATGTCTTGTTTACATACTGTGTGAAACGCGCACGTTAGCTCAACAAAGTTGTCGACTAAAAGAGCGCGAGACGCTTGACTGAACTTCACAAACGCGCTACATATTAACTCTTCATGTAGTAAGTGTCAATATGGTTTTTTGATTTGTAGCACAATGTTTAGTTTAGGAAGACAAAGTTGGCCATTAAAGCGATATACGCTTGAGTGTAACGTTATTATGCTAATTTAGCACGCTATTATCTCTTTATGTAGTATTTTCATAAATGTAAGTAGGTTTTGTTTACCTTCCTACAGTTAAATGCTCACTTTATCAAAAGAGATTTGGCGAATAAACTACGCTTTAACTAACAGTTACTTCAAAAGTCAAACAAACGATTGTACATTGATCATAAGGGTCATACTAACGTTGTTAGATGATATCGCATTACTAAACTATAAAAACATACAGCAAGGATACACTGTGTCGATTATGATTGGGATATTCTAAAGCGCTTAACGTGAAAAAAGCTTAATGTACCTAAACATCAACCAGAGAAACTCAAATTTCTACCACTTTTCATAGAGGTAAAGTTGGTTTTATATTCGCACATTCGTTCATTTAGATGTCTATATATTTTTTACCATGGTACTTTGAACATTCGATCAGAATTAGCATGCAAGTATGACTTCAAAACAACATTAACACTATCTAATTCACTGTAAGCAGTGTTGTACTTTGATAGTCATTGGCTACTTATATGATTTCCCTGTTTAGAATTTGCAAATAATAATTTTATGAAATTATATTATTAAGGAGAATGTCTGAATATCCGAATATAAAACCAACTTTACCTCTATCCACTTTTCTACTATTTCTACTATATAGTCCCAATTCCATAGATGAAGTGAAAAATATCACGTTAAACTTTTTCTGTCCCATTTAAGTCTATTATAAGGAAAAAGCTTAACATGGCTTACTAACAGGTGGGGGAAACCAAATTTCTATTACATTTTACTCGTTACAAACACTTTCGTCAAAAGAATGAGCTCTAATTTTAGTGAGTGAAAATGATCACGTTATCCATTTCTCCCTATTGGAAGACCATTATAAAAGGAAAACTCCTAACATGGCTTAATGTACCTCAACAAGTGAGGCACACCAAAAATTTATCAAATTTTACTTGTGATTAACACTAAGTACTATCAAAAGATCAAGCCCTGATTCTATAGATCAGGGGTGTCCAAACTCGGTCCTGGAGGACCGGTGTCCGGCATAGTATAGCTCCACTTCCTTCGACACACCTGCCTGGAAGTTTCTAGTACATCTAGAAAAAGCTTGATTAGCTGGTTCAGGTGTGTTTAATTGGGGTTGGAACTAAAATGTGCAGGACATCGACCCTCCAGGACTGAGTTTGGACACCAATGCTATAGATCAGGAATCACCAAACTTGTTCCTGGAGGGCCGGTGTACTGCAGATTTTTGCCCCAACTCTAATCAAACACACCTGAACAAGCTAATCAAGGTCTTACTAGGTATACTTGAAACATCCAGGCAGGTGTGTTGAGGCAAGTTGGAGCTAAACCCTGTAGGGACACCGGCCCTCCAGGACCAGGATTGGTGACCCCTGCTATAGATGAAGTGAACAATGTCACATTAAGCATTTTATGTCCCATTTAACGCCATTATAACAGCTTAATGTGGTTTAACTGCTTAACATCTGGACACAATCACATTTCTATAAAAATATACTCATAAACACTGCTGTTAAAAGAACAAACTTTTATTTTAGTGTATCAGGTTAACAATATTACTTTAAGCATTCTCCCCATATAAGTCCTTTATAAGGAAACAGCTTGAGGTGGCTTACCGTACTTTAACCCAGACCAGGGAAACCCAAATGTCTGTCAAACTTTACTTGTGATTAACACTAATTATTATCAAAACAACGGGCCCTAATTCCATAGATAAAGTTAACAATCAATCATGTTAAGTGTTTTCTCCCCCATTGAAGTCCATGATAAGGAAAGGCTTAACATAACAAAAACCGGGGTAAACCAAATGTTAAAAAGGCTGTTCATAAAATCTCATTTTCATTGACATCCCCACACCTGCATAGGGGAAAACGCTTAACACAATATTGTTCACTAGCTATTGTTCAATGCTGTTGCTAGTAGATAGTGCTAATTACAAGTAAAATTTGCTAGAAATTTGTTTCCCCCCGCTTGTTATTAAACTACATTAAGCCACGTTAAGCTTTTTCCTTATAATAGACTTCAATGGGGGAGAAAACGCTTCACGTGATGTTTTTCACTTTATCTATGGAATTGGGACTCCTTTTTACAGTAGTTAGGGTTAATTACAGGAAAAGTCTCACAGAAATTTGGGATTCTCTGGTTGATGTTTAGGTACATTACGCCATGTTAAGCGTTTTAGAATGTCCCGATCATAGTGTATCGTTGCTGTATGTTTTTATTGTTTACTAATGCGATATCATCTAACAACTTGACCTTTTCGTTAGATTTACTCTATTTATATTTAAGTTTTGAGTATAAATTGCTTAACATTACAAAGTCAACAGTATATCCACTAACAATAATCTTCAAATAGTTAATTGGTGTGACACTAGAGCTGGGTGACATAGCAAAAATGCAATCTCGATAATTATTTTCCATATTGAGTGATAACGATATATATTTCGATATCAGTTGTTATTGCTTCCAGATTTAAAAGAGTATCCCAACAATGACTAAAGCCACAAAAAAAATAGAGTCCATTAAATGGCGTAACATATTTTCGGCCGATAAATGTTCAGTGGCCAAAAATTCAGTACATCTCTAATATCAACACACTTTTAGATTCCCATTGTTGCACATTTCTGCTGTGTGATTGACTCTTAGATCAATATAGAGTAAAAAGGTCCAGAGCTTATTGTTATTGACATAAATTTTATCATGATTCGATATAATATTGTTTATCGGCCTGGTCCTATGTTACACACTTTTATTTTGTGTCCTTTTAATTCTTGCTTATATAGTTGATATAAAACTTTGATTTAGAATAGTTGGATAAAGAATTTAGCATGTCAAGTGGTTTGACGCTGCTGTGATTTGTGAATGTGAAACAATTGTAGGGTTTTTTGTCTGTAAAGGAGGAAAACAATATGCGGAGCAGAGCTCGGAGAGGAAGACGCGTTGCTTTTGCTGATATGAATGGACAAACCAGCAAATCCCCTCCAAAAGATGAGACAAGTGGGAAGCATTTAAGGTTGGAGTCATAGTTTAATTACTGTCATTTAATATATTTAAAATAACAAATGTCATTCTGTATTTACTGGATGTTTTATTTCCTGACCTGTCAATTTTATTGCTTATTCAATCATTCTTTCATAGGAAGTCTCCAAGACTTCAGGCAGATGGGGAGAGATCGGCTGATGAGCACACAGGTGGGATTGTCAAGTGTATCTGATAATTGCAGTTATGTTAGTTTTATGTTTACTAAAATGAATCCATTCTTCAGATGAGGTGGATTCAACTCCCACATCTCGAAATCTGCGTGCTCGGATTCAAAGGCGAGAAGAAGATGACAGTGCTGTGAGGCGTAGTTCCAGAATAACAAGATATAAGCTTGACACCAGGAAGCAGTCGGTCCTCTATGACAGACTTATCACAAAGTATGCACTGATATAGAAAACACTGTGTTGTATTTCTGTGTTTGTTAGTCATTTTACAATCTTTCCCTCTTGATGAAATCCATGTCGTAGATTCACTTTGGATCTTTATATTTATGTTCGAATGGTTCCTGGTGCTCAGTGGCTGTTTTATTCTATTTTAGTACTGCAGAGGCTGTTCTTCAGAAGATGGATGACATGCAGAAGATGCGTCGTAGACTGAGGAGCAGAGACAGTGAGGAGGAGGTGCGTCATGATCTTCATCACTGACTCCTGCTGTACGGCTTTGATCAGCCAGGACTATAAACTTTTTTTTTTTTTTTTTCTTTTTAGAATTTGAGAATTTACTCTGGAACAAAGAGAACGAGGATAACAAAACCATCAGTAAGAGCACAAGAGGAGAGTTCAGACAACCAGGAGAATGGTAATAATTTCGGATCAGGATCATTAATACTGCTCAGCTGTAATACTGCTCTGCTGAACATAAAGTTTTTTCCTTCAACATCTAATAGTGATTTTGCATTACTGCTGACTATACCCCCCCCCCCGGTTATTTTAAAATAAAGTGTATTTTAGCCCCCAAAATCTGTTTGTTTACTTCAAGAAATTCAATAAGATAATAAGTAAAATTTGTAAAAATTAAAAGTAAATGTAAAATTTGTATACAGCAAAAGAAGTAAAGTAAAGGCTGATTTGTACTTCTGCATCATGCGCACACGTATGGTCTGGCACAGGCTTTGCACGCTCGCACACCCCTCACCATGGCTGATGCTGACGCTAACGTGCACCTCTCAAAATTGGTTGGCTTCGTAGCCTTGATGAGTCTGGGCAGTGCAGAAAGCAGCAAACCGGTTGGAGCAAGTGTTTACAAGTGTCCCGTGAAGGAGCTCCATATGGAAACTTTTGTTTTGTGTTTACCTTATGTTTAAAGTTGTTGTATATTCACCGGTTCCTACCTCTGAATGAGCGAGTTTTAGCTACTTATACATTAAGGTAGCATTAAAAAAAAACACCTGCAAAGAAACGCATAGGAAAATGTGCTAGCCAGGTATTCATCGTGGGTCACATCGATCACTCAACGCAGAAGTATAAATCAGCCTTAACCCTGATAAAGGCAAGTGTTGCTGAAATGCGAAGGTGCTGTTTTTAAAGAATAGCCATGTTAAAAGCTTTTAAAAAACATTTTACTTACTTTTCTAGTGCCTTGGACTTACGATTTTGTCGTTTATCTTTATGAATCCCTTATCCAAAAATCACAGACACATTAAGTACCCCTGAAGCACTGTTTGTTTGATTTTGGATTCATATTGGTTAATGTTTGGGGTGTTTGTTTTCATGAACTTGCATTTATTTCCCAGAATACAGTGATCAAGACGATGACGAGGAGGAGGAAGAGGAGGAGGATGGTGAAGGTGAGGAAGAGGAAAATGATGAGGGAGATGCGGATGAAGATGAGGATGAAGATGAAGAGGACAATGGAAAGCGCTATGACTTCAGACAAAGAAAAGCTGTTGTGCGTTACCAGGCACCTCTTGAGGGTTAGTGTTGCAACAGATTAAAAAGATCATGTACTGAATATTCAGATTAGATGCACATATCCCTGATTCGAATGCATTTAGATAATCTTGTTCTGCGTGTTCCATGCATTTGTTTCAGCATTTAATTTTCAAATTTATTATTATTTTATATTACAGAGCCAAAAAAGCAGAGCATATTTTTTAAGCGTCACTCCACCCCACTAAGACGAAGTTATCCATTCAGTTCCTCAAGTCCCAGGAGACCATACAACAACAGGAGAAGCACAAGGTCAGTACTAATGTTTCTCTCTAAATGATTGTAGATTTTAGAAAATATAATTGTCATAGACTTTGGCCATTTTTGAAAATGAGATCAAGAAAAATGGGAATCTTTTATAATCTTGACCATCATTTTGAGTTTTGAATTATGTTTCAAAGTGTGCTGTTGATTGATACCCAGTCATGATGCTGTCATGTATATTGATAGACTGACAAGTAAGTAAAGAGTTGTTTATTTTTCTCGTGCTGTAGTTCAAGGTGGAGTGAGGGTGATGGGTAAGATCAAGTTTTTATATGGCCTTACTACAGCACAGGTGGAAAAATTAAAGTCAATGTATAGCAATTGGAAAAAAATAACCACACCAATATATATTTTGCACATTGCATAAATGTTTCAAAAAGAGGTGTTGGGCTGAAATGGCTGGTGGAGCATTTTCTGAAAGTTTTTACTTTTCATTTTTGACACGTCATTACAGTTGTTTAAAAGAGCTTTTTGTCTTTCTCATCATCTCAGAAGAAGACATGCCATTCACAGTAGTGACTCTACGTCGTCCTCTTCTTCTGATGAAGAGAAATTTGAGAGACGGAGGACTAAGAGTCGTAATAGGTCAATAAACAGGTAAAGAGTTCTCACTGAAAGTTTTTACCTATATCTATAGGAGCTGTGCAAGTTGTACATTTCCTTATCTTTAGATATTAGTTGCCTTGTTAAAAGCAGTACTTGAAAGCCCTTTTATTTTTCCTGAAATAAACTGTAATCACATGACCTTTTGTAGATGCCTCCCTATGAATTTACGAAAGGACGATCTGTTGGGAATCCACAAGGACAGAATTAAAATCGGAGCAAGTCTTGCAGATGTTGACCCAATGCAGATTGACCAAACAGTACGTATTTGGCATTTAAGTTACAAGAATGGTAAAAACCTCTGATTTACTGTTGTGACTCTTGTGTACAGGTGCGCTTCGACAGCATTGGGGGTTTGGGAAAACACATCTCTGCACTGAAGGAAATGGTTGTGTTTCCTTTACTCTATCCAGAAGTCTTTGAGAAATTTAAGATTCAGCCTCCAAGGTATGCAAAGCAGTATTAATAGGAGTTTACATCTAAATGTTTATTTTAATGCTAAATAAGAATCTTTATTGATCAAATGCTATGTGTTTTCAGAGGATGTCTGTTCTATGGCCCTCCTGGCACAGGAAAGACCCTTGTTGCTCGAGCACTAGCCAACGAGTGCAGTCAGGGCGAGAGAAAGGTGGCTTTCTTCATGAGGAAAGGGGCAGACTGTCTGAGCAAATGGGTGGGCGAGTCTGAGAGACAGCTCCGCCTCCTGTTTGACCAGGTATCAATGTTTTATTTGGGAAAAAAATGGTAATTAACTGATGCCTAATTTGATTTTTACATGATTAAAAATAACTTTTTTTATTTTGAAGGCATACCAGATGCGTCCATCAATTATTTTCTTTGATGAGATTGATGGTATTGCACCTGTTCGGTCCAGCCGTC
>LR812534.1:54323941-54481441 GCA_903798195.1 Danio kyathit | reverse complement strand
TACACTCTTGATGTTGCTGTGTTGTATGGAGTCAGTTCAGCCACCCCAGAGGAAGCTTGTGCCCAGGTGAACACAATGTATTTATATCTATAGTTCAAGATGCTCAGAAGAATTTGCGTTATTAAGTGAAGTATATTTATAAACTAATTTCATGAGGATCACGTGCTTATGATTGTTCACGTCTGGTCCCTCATTAGCCTATGATTGATTCACCAATCAGATGATTCCTAACTCACTATAAATAACTAGAGTTTCTTATCTCAGTATCTTCATCTTGAAAAATGTCTCTGGTTAAAGTCCCTACTAAACCAGTTGACATTTCTGTGGGGAGTTTACTCATTTTCCCCGTGCTCGCATGTGTTTTCCCTGGCTTCCCCAGTTTTCTCCCACAGTCCAAAAAACATGCAACCTAAGTAAATTGAACAAACCAAATTGACATTATAGTCAAGTTCTTAGCAAGCCGTATCTCTCTCTCCTTAACCATCCCATATCTGTCATTAATCAGAAATAAGTCGGGGGAGTTCATCGAGATCTACCTGAGCTCAAACTCTTCTCTTGCCCTGCTAACGAGAGGGAGCCCAGGGCTCAAGGATCTCATAAGCTCAGGGCTCTCTCCCGGGACAGCATGCCAAACAAGCTTATTACCAATCATCAGCTAAGTGTGAACTCTTGAAATGACTATCGATCTGTATTGTGTATATCAGGTTTTCTGTGAGGCGAGGAGAACCGCACCCAGCATTGTGTATATCCCACACATCCAGCGCTGGTGGGACACTGTGAGCCCCACTTTAAGGGCTACGTTCATCAGTCTCCTGCAGGACATCCCATCATTCTGCCCCTGCCTCCTCCTCGCTACATGCAGCTTTCCTCATGACGCGCTCTATACTGAGGTACTACTTGGTCTGAAGAAACCGTGATGGAGCTTGTTTAATCTAACTAAAAGAAATGCCATTTTATTTGATTTTCTTTTTTTTCTTTTTATCTGTTAAAAGGTGCAGGATCTATTCCATGTTGAGTATGGTGAAGTGTTTGACGTTCCACTTCCTTCACGGGACGAGAGGCTTAGATTCTTCGAGGATCTTATTTTAAATCAAGCTGCTAAAGCACCAGCATCTAAAAGAGAAGCAGGTGATATTTTTATGCTTTTCACATTTCAAGTGAAGTGTTTTCATGCACACCTGTGATAACACTTGTAGTCTCTCTTTCTCAGTCCTCCAGGCACTAGAGGTGTTGCCAGTGGCTCCTCCGCCTCCTCCCCGCCCGCTCACTAAGCAGGAGCTGCAGAAGCTGGAAGAGCAGGAAGAGGACACGCTCCGGGAGCTCCGTCTCTTCCTGCGAGATGTCACTAACCGACTGGCTCAAGACAAACGCTTTAAGGCCTTTACTAAGCCTGTGGACACTGAGGAGGTAAGGCAAAGTTTTCACTCTCACAGCTAGATTTTTCCAGCTGTTGATTTAATGCTGAAACAAAGGTGTGTTTTTATTGTGACAGGTTCCCGATTACACTACAGTCATCAAACAGCCCATGGACTTATCTACAGTTCTCAGCAAAATTGATCTGCACAAGTATGAAACTGTGGCAGCTTATTTGCAAGATGTGGATCTGATTTGGCAGAACGCCCTTGAGTACAACCCAGACAGAGATCCTTCAGGTATGTGAAGCTTGAAAAGGTGAAAGGTAATGTTAAAACATTTGTAATATCTATTGCTGCACAATATTAGAAAAATCTGACGTTGCAATATTTATTTTACTGTAATATATATATATATATTGGCGTTTCTGTGTGGAGTTTGCATGTTCTCCCTGCGTTCGCGTGGGTTTCCTCCGGGTGCTCCGGTTTCCCCCACAGTCCAAAGACATGCAGTACAGGTGAATTGGGTAAGCTAAATTGTCCATAGTGTATGAGTGTGAATGTGTGTGTGGAAGTTCCCAGAGATGGGTTGCGGCTGGAAGGGCATCCGCTGCGTAAAATCGTGCTGGATAAGTTGGCGGTTCATTCCGCTGTGGCGACCCCGCAAGGGACAAAGCCGACAAGAAAATGAATGAATGAATGAATGAATATATATATATATATATATATATATATATATATATATATATATATATATATATATATATATATATATATCGCAAGATAAATATAATTCAAGATAGTACATTTTCGTGTGCCTGGATGCTTTAAACCCTTATGAAAAGCTTGCGTAGTCATAGGCCTTAAGCCTGTTTCACACCGCAAGCATGAGCAGAGCGTGTTTTTTTTTTTTTTTTTCCGGCGTCCATGTTAACAGATTAGAGCTTTCATACCGCATGCAGAAGCAGCGTGAGCGTCGCTGAAGCAGCAGTGCCGCGATAGTTTCGGTAATGGGTCTATTTTTGCCGTGCTGCTCACACTCATTTAAAGTGACAGTGCATTGATAATGACCAAAAACGCATTGAATGACAGTGAAAAGTAGTAATTTTACCCAATAAATGCATCGATAATATCAACAGATTTTTATATATTCAATCAAATGAACTTAAACGATTAAAAATGGCAACAAATATTTATTTGGGCCTGAACTAAAAAAACAAATTTAAAACGATTAGTATTAGTTTTGCTTAAGTTGCGCACTAGTTTAATCATGTATAAATATCATTATAACTATAGGCCTGTAACTATAATTATATTAATATAACTATAACCTAACTAAATATTATTATAACTATCCTGACAATCAAAAACAAAATACCACAGGCGATTGTCCTCTGAGTGCACCTGAAAAAACATAAATGACACTCCTCATAGAGCTTAAGAACCATACAGTACTTTAGGATCTATATAATTTGTAAAATAAAGAGTTGCAGGTTAAGGAAACGGCATAGGAGGAAGTAAATACACTTTTTTTTTTTTTTAATTTTCATCTGCACCATAGATAGATGGATAGATAAATAGAATAGACAGAGATAGATTGATCTCTGCAACCGCTGCCGATGAGCTGCAGTCGCAGTCAGTGTGAAAGGCAAACACCTGCGCGCTGCTTCTGCTCTTCATACGCGCTGCTCATGCTTGCAGTGTGGAATGGGTGTTAAAAACACATGCAAATGATAAACATACTCTTATGGTAATTTTTGCAGTGACTCTACAAATCTGGTGTGTTCTGAACTGTGGCTTCTGGTCAACTATAATACTAACTCAACATTGTGCATCTTGTGATTCGATTATAGGAGATGCGCACATTGCGATATTGATGCTGAAATATATATTTTGCAGGCATATTAACATTTGTGATGTTCGTTTTTGTAACAGATCGGCTCATCAGACACCGTGCCTGTGCTCTCAAGGACACTGTGCATGCCATAATCCGAGATGAATTAGATGAGGACTTTGAGAAGATCTGCGTTGAGATGAAGGAGTCTCGGAGCAAACGAGGTTTCATTCACGCTGCATGACATCATACTTGGTTCAGTGTAAGACTGTGGCCAACACTCACATTTTTTGTTTTATTTTCAGGCTCTAGCTCATCAAGGTTCACTCCTGCCTACTACCATGTGCTGCCAAAGGTGTCTGCTACAGTGGAGCAGAAGACGAGTGATCCGACACCCAGTAAAGAAGCTACACTTGTGTCACCACAAGCTGTGATTTCACCACGTCAAGCAGGAATTAATACAGGTTACTGACAAAGCTGGCATCAGCACCATAAACATGCTTTTACTCGTAGTAGGAGTTGATGTTTTGACATCTGTAAATGGGGTATATGCACAGCCAGCGTTTCTTCCCTTACCGAGAAACTTCTGGTGAACAGTTAATGTGACTTTTTTTTCAATTTTATCCAGTTTCTTTTACAGCATCGATGTTGTAATGTAATTAAAATATAATCAGTTAAACATCTCTTAAATGAGATGAAAAGCTGTTTACACCCACGCACCGTCAGGATCAGCAGGCTAGCACAGTAACTCCATTGAAAATACTGAAGTAAAATAAATTTCCATGTTTTAAAGAGAAATCATGGAAAAATGTAATTTAATGCAGTGCTTCTTGTACATTCTGAGACCCACTTGATGTATTGTATATCAGTCAGGCAGGATCGTTGATTTTTAAAGAAAACAGACCTTAAACTGATTTTGTAACAACATACAGTTCACCAGAATTGTTTGACCCTGGTTGCTGAAAATTAAAAGTCCTTTTGCATATACCCTATTTAATGAGATAGTTTACCCAAAACAATAAAATGAAAATTCTTTCATCATTTACTCACCCTTTACTTGTCATAAACCTGTTTGATTTTCTTTTTTCTTTTGATTAAAAAATGTTGGAAACCTGTAGCCATTTGACTTTACTAGTATCATTTCCTTATTATGGAAGTCAATGGTTACAAGTTTCTAACATTCTTCAAAATAGCTTTTTTGTGTGTGTATGTGTGTGTTTAACAGAGCAAAGAAACTTTGGAACCACACGAGGGAGAGTAAATAATGAGTGCATTTTCATTTTTGAGTGAACTAACATTCAAATGTGTGTTGATACCAGTTTAGAAACTACATTATAATAGTTGTTTTATAAGCCAATGTTTTTTATTATTTATTTTTGTATTTGTTACAACCGACTCAAAATTGTAACATAAGAGAGACAGTGCGGACCAGGTAAATTGTAAAGAGAAATGATATATTAACAAAAGACATAATTAACAGGGGATATTTAAAGCAACCAAAGTCAGTATGAATCGAAGTTAGTTGTGAAGATCGTGTGCATGATAGTGAACTAAGCTCATGATTAGGGCCAGACAGAATCTGCGGACATTTTTTGCTATTTCTGCACAGAATTTTGGAAAAAAATCTGACTTTATGTGGAATGATTTTGGGAGTATCGTAACTACAAATTGAATATATGAAATAAAAAAATAAATACACCTTTTTAACTTTTATTAAATGTTTACAATGCTAATCCACTTAGATCACTTAATTGGTAAACAAAGCAAGTCTCTCATATAACATCTACTAAATAACTGAAAATATCACTTTACAAACTGTATTGTAAATAAATCATATGAAAATGTTCATATTAGTCAATAATATCACTGAAATTAATTTAAAACTGAATAAATCTAAATTTACACACATTTACACAAATAAATAAATAGACGTAATGATGGGCTAAAAATCTGCGGATTTTAGCGCACACAGATTCTGTGTGGGCCTACTCGTGATCCAAAACAATGTAAAATAATCAAAATGACAGGCAGGGAGATGTGGGTAATTGAGCTCTCCTCTCACATCAAAATGTTGAACTCTTCATAGACGCCACATAATGGGTCTCAGGTGAGATTGCCCACCCACAAATCAGGAACCATGCAGGCTCTGCAAATCACAAAAAAAAACAACCAGGTCCAACATGGGACCTAACAGTATTGCAATAAAATATATACTTTTTAGACTACATGCTATTTTTTGATATTTTGAATATTAATTTTGCTTTTTACTATTATTAATAGTCAATAAGTATTAATACTAAAGTAAATTATCAATGTTAACATGTAATTAAAATCCTTTAAATCCGTATCCAAATAGAAAAATGTATATATTGCCAAGTAATTTATTTAAAAAGTGTATAATAATGACCGCTTAAATTAGGGATGCACCAATACAATTTTTTTGGAACCAATCCAATCTCGATACCAAAATTACGAGTATCGACCGATACAGCTCTGATACTGTTCTGTTTTTGTTTTTCCTCCCTCCCAAGCATAATACAGTTTTTATAGTTCTGGTGATAAACTCAATTATTGTATCTTCTTTAGTAAAAATAACCAACCTATAGACCTACTGTATATGACAGACGACACAATCTAACTGAAAACATGATGCTTGCAGGCTGCCAGGCTACATTATTTGAGCATTCCTTACGAAATTGACCTGTTGTGATCCAGCTTTTGTTTCCTTTTATAATAATAAGATTTTTCTTTGAAATCTGCAATAGGCTACCACTATTGACACCAATCGTTGGTAATATAACAAAGCCTGATATTTTCGTGCAGGTTTGACGCAGACTAAACTAAACTGCCTGAGACCAGTTTTACTAAATCTCTTGCCGTGATGAGACGGAGAAAGTTCAAAACAAGGTCCGCTTGTTTGCTTCAGCGCCAAAACTGGTCTGTTAAAACATTGATAGAAATAAAATTACAGTGAAATATTCAAAGTTTCTGAGTAGCCTATATTAGGCTAAATGATTTTCTGTTAATGACAATCCATATTGCGCCTGTCAGTTTCACTTTTATCAACTACTTTGATCACAATGATCTAGGCTTTACAAACTATTCACAGCTCTGAACGTATTTCCCTTGGAAGAATAAACTAAGTCAAAAGGATGAAAGAGCAGAAGCTCCTTGTGAGAATAATCTTACAGAGTGACGCACATCGCACTTGCGTAGCCGGCGCGTGAATGAAGCGATTGGTGCTTCGGAGACACAGCGCGCAGCCCTTCGGTATCTGTGGACACTTTCAAAACTTAGCAGCACAAAGGGAAGAAATCAGTGCGTTGAGGATCTGTCCAATGTATTATTGAGCCTTTTCTAATTTAAAACTTCAGGTAGACCTACTTTGTGTGTGAAGAGCGGGTAATAACCCTCTCTACGCCAGTGTTGCGAATGCGATCTGCTGGTCTAACGGACACAGTGGAACATGATATAGAAACAGCAATGAACTTCTTGTTGCAGGTCAAAATGAACCCATTTAATCCAAAACCAAATGCATTTCTCCACTGATTACTTATATTAACAGGAACAAATAGTCTTGGAGAATTTTTTTGTGTTGTCGTGAACGAGATGCGCAGCTTTAATTGTGAATGAATATAGATTGATTGACAGGCGGAAAGCGCTGAAGTGAACATGAATTGAATCACTTAAATATTCATCTGTACTTCACATTAAACTATACTGTAGAATGGCTTCAGAATATTTAGGATACCGTAGGCTTACATGACAACTTTCTTGTGCCTTATAATAGGCTACCTTCATGACTTAGTTGGCTTATAAACACACAATATAGTTCACACGCAAGATCGGATTTGGATCGATACCAGCTGGCCAATACCCGATCCAGCAAAAATATGCAGTATTGATATCCGATCTAAGTATCGGGATCAGTGCATCCCTAATATAAATTAAGAGTGTCTAATCTTTCAGTATTGTTCGATTTGAAGAAACAATAATTGAGCTCATTTACTTTGAACATCATGTCAAACAGGCTTTTGTGCATTCTACAAATTGCATGTACTTTGTCTATCCACAGCTTCACAGATGAAAAAGAAAAGGAAAAACCGCTGGAAAAATGGCTTCATCAGCAAAAAGAAGTGCTCACATGTGAACTCTAAAGACAACTCTAACATTGCAGAATCAGGGGATGAAGAGGAGGATGAAGAGGAAGATGGAAAACCAGCCGAGAGTGAAGATCCGGAAAAGATGAAAGATGTTGAATGCGAGACAATGGAGGTTGAAGAGCCCACAACATCCAATTCTGTAGTGAAGAAGATCAACTTCGTTAGTGAGGAACAGGAAGATAATGCTGCCACTGCAGTGGACGAGGTCATTGATGTTGAAAATGTTCAGATTAATGCCAGCGATGAGCAAAATGATGCCCAACCATTAGATAACAACGACTCTAAGAGAACAGAGCCAAGTGCAGAGGATGACACAGAAATGGGTTAGTAATAACAAAAACATTTTGCTTTAAATCTAGCAGTTGTGGGCTTTAGATGAGCATGAAACAGTAAAAACAGGGTATCCTCGGGGTCTTAAAGTCTTAAAATGACTTAAATTTCAAAATAAAAATTGTAGGCCTTAAAGTCTTAAATTCACTGATATATTATGTTGTAGGTCTTAAATCATTTTAAACAGGTCTTAATTTTCCTATATCCATCTAAAGCACATGTGTCAAAGCCAGTTCCTGGAGGGCCGGAGCTCTGCACAGTTTAGTTCCAACCAAAATTAAACACACCTGATCAAACTAATTGAGTGCTTTAGGCTTGTTTGATACCTACAGATAGGTGTGTTGAAGCAGGGCTGGAACTAAACTCTGCAGGGCTCCGGCCCTCCAGGAATTGACTTTGATACCCCTGATCTAAAGCTACCCAATCGGGCCAACGCCCATCCAATCACTATCGTTCCATCTCAATAAAAGTTTTAACAGAAGTTTATGTATCAACTCTTATTTATTAACTCTTTATTATTTATTAACATAACATTTGTTTTTAATGTTTTAACTGGACCATTAGAAAAAAATCCTTATCGTTTAGCCTGAAATTTTATTCAGAATGGTCTTAAAGTCCTAAATTTGACTTGATGAAACCTGTAGAAACCCAGAGAAAAGCAGATCTGTAATTTGATAAGAGCTGGAGTTTTTGGTTGAGGTGTCTGAAAAAAGATTTCCGAAGAAACTTCTCAGTATGCTCTACAAATAAATCACACCCTCTGCATGCAACACTGGGGTCATATACAGTAGGAGCATGTTTAGTTGCAGATTTAATGCCTATGAACTAAATAATGCCACAGGGAGTCATTCGTGTCTGTGGCTATCAAACTTTAAAACTTTGCCCTTTAATTAGGGATCTGTGATGATCATGTGGACAGTAATTTAATTTATTTGTACAATATTACTACACTTATTACCATTATCAGTTGTTGCTTATTGTGCAATATTTTTATTTTATTTTTTTTTATCTGCCATTGTATTTTCTTAACATGTTACCTCTGGAGAAAGAATTTTCTTCAGGATACATAAAGATTTATCTTATCTTACTTATCTTTTCCATGGGTTTTTCAGGATTCAAACCGAAGCGGTTGACGAGAGGTTTTAAGAGTCAGGCTGAGCAGCAGAGTCTCATCAGTGTGGATGCTGCCATGAAGATCCTGGAGCAAAAGAACATGCCTCTAATTGTTGACCACAACAAACTCAAAGTAATTCTCACCATTTATTTACATCAATAACAATAGTTCATAGTAAATAATTTTTTTTTTACTTAATTTATGTAGTGTGTGAATGTCTTTTGTTTTTGTTCTCGTTTCAGGAACTTCTGCAGAAAGTTGTGGACATGACAGAGGGATATGAGGTCAATCAATTGGAGAAACTTTATGCTCTGCTGTGCCAGAGTATATACAGACACAGGAAGGATTACGACAAGACTGCACTTATACAGGCATGTTTAGATGCAAAAACACTAGGGGTGTAACAGATCATATTTGATCCGTGATTCAAACAAATTACAACCCATGGTTCAGAACACACATAACCTGCGGATTAATCTTGTTTTTTTTTTTTGTTTTTTTTTTTACTGGTAGATTAATCCTAAATTTGTAACAATCACAGAGAGATCGCCTCTCGCGTCATTCAAATCACATGTATGAAAGCATTTAGGCTTTCCTGTAAAATCAGAGTGTCCGCGGGGTCTTTAAGGCCTAAAATTGAGACATTTTAAGACTTTAAGTCTGATTCACAGAAATATTGTCTTGTAGGTCTTAAATTATTTTAAACAGGTCTTTATTTTAAAAGTTGTCGAAGTAATGTTACCCAATCAGGGGTGCGTTTCCCAAACAACGACGTAACTCGCGGCTGAACTATCATAGTGCGATGCATCGTTTGGCAAAAGAACGATGTAGTGACGAGTGTTTCCCAAAACTCGTAGTTTCTCTGTCGCAGATCCATCGCTTGAACCACGTTAGTTATAACGTAAAACGCCCATAATGATGCTCTAAACGGGGTGGAGTAACTTCTTTAGAGAACAACCCCATCATTTCTTTGTGCAAATTATATTGTTTTACACGCACACGCATTTAAAATAAAATCCAATATTAGTTTTGGTAAAAACATGCATTCGTTTTCCATATTAATTAAAATATATGCAAATGGCACATATAGGGCCAATGTTTGCTTTACTAATATTATTGAGAAGTTGAACATTACATATTCTATTCTAAAACATAAAATCACTTACAAAAGCTAACACTATTCTAATATATATATAATTCATATAAAAAAAATTAATAATGAGGCGATTTATTATAAATATATTTACTTTAATAAAAATATTAATGATGATGATGATGATGATGATGATGATTATTATTATTTAGGATATTGTTTATTTATTTTAAAGAAATTACAATTTGACATGCAAACCACAGCAGAAAGTTCTAACCAACAGACCCATGTCATATACAGCAGAGAAACTTAATAAATAACCCACTATAAAATAAAAGAATTAACGTATGCTATGTTTTTTATTTTCACAAGCTTTGGAGACATAACATAATTTCCGCTTTTAAATATTTCTACAGCTTTCGCCATGAGGCTGTGTTCAAAGTGATAGGCTATCAATTTTTTCAAAGTGCACTGCGAAGGGAGCACAATTGTAAACATGAAGATCGCTAAAACTGAACTGTTAAAATACTTTGAAAGCAAATTACACCTAAGAGAGATTAACTTAATGCTTTTTTATTTTTAATAATTACAACTTTTAATGTTAGAATGTTCTAAATGAATAGGGCATAGGGGGCATAAGTGGGAATAGAACAAAGCCAGGAACTATGCTTCTAACTACAGCTCCAGAGGTGTCGTTTCAAGTGCTCAAGTTTGCGACGCAGTTTGCAAATGTTCGTTGGAGTGATGGATTTGGGAAACAGCAAATCAACGAACTATGTTTGTAACGACGGAACTTGCGACCTTAGTTGGCTAACGATGGATTTGGGAAACGCACCCCAGGCCGAGACCCATCCAATCATCAACAATCTATCTATAGATAGATAGATAGATAGATGGATGGATGGATGGATGGATGGATGGATGGATGGATGGATGGATGGATGGATGGATAGATAGATAGATAGATATTATTTTATATTTATATATATTCAGTTGTTTATTGCAAAGAGATGATTATTTCACAACAGCTCTTAGACATTTTACAGCAAATTTAATTAAATTTCCTAATCAGGAAAAGAAAACTAATAACAATTACATAATTCCTCATGATAATAATCGCAATATATCCCTTTACATAATCTTCCAATAACACAAAAACTATTTACAGAAGAAAGTATGAGTGGACATATTAATAATGAAAATTAAAGTTTTATAATAGAAATGCATTAGGTTGAATAGGACTCAGTTAATTTGGACCAAAGGCAAACAAATTTTTTGAATATTTGTGTAGTTTTCTTCATAATAAAAATACATTTAACACATTAAAATATGTGGTTAAGAACTACATTTGTTTTTTTTCCAATTTCGTTGATCCAGCTGGGCCATTATTAAAAATCGTTAGTGTTTAGCCCTGTTTAAGTCTAGAATCTCAACACCTGAGCAACATGAATTATAAATGATGGTGATTTGCATATGTTTATTAGTCCTTCAAATCGCTGCATTCAAATCTGTGTTTGAAAAATGCAAAAATCTAGAAAGAGATTCAGGTTTTAGTCTTTTGAGTTAGTTATGAAGTTCCAAACAGTCAAATAACAAAAAAGTACTGGGATAACAGTTTATAGTTAGATAAAACCACTGATGTTCATGTTAAAGATTAAAATTACCATCATGTGCATTTAACAACTCTCAAAAATGTAAGTTGTAGGCAGCAATTACATTATCCAATAGGTGGCGACAACCAGCCATCAAAAATATGCCACTGAATAAATCTTCAAAAATGACACCTCTAGCAATGAAACATGAAGTTTTATGAGTGACTAACGAAATCATTTATTGAAAATGAGACTAAAATAAATATAGGTTGTACGAATTATAATGTTAGATTTCTACATTTATCATCATCAGCAAAAGTAGTAATAACAGTGAATTTTTCACAGTAACTGAAAATTTTACCATTTATTTTTTATTCAGCTGATTATTTCTTCATTTTATTTTTAATAAATTACAGGTTTTCAGTTGTTTGTTAAAAACAAAAGTTTCTTGCAGTACTGATTCTGTAAAAAATAGAAAGCAAATTACATTTGTCTCCTCCCCTTTTTGGTTGATCCGAAAAATGGTTCGATCCACGACAAAAAAAAACATGATCCAAACCGTGAGATTTGTGATCTGTTACGCCACTAAAATAACACATCCTGCTTTTAAGTACATGGTTTTGATTTACATTTAACTCATAGGTAGGGCCAGACGGAATCTGCGGACGTTTTTTTGCTATTTCTGCAGAGAATTTTGGTAAAAAACTGCGGATTTCTGCGGAATTATTTTGGGAGTATCATAACTAAAACCTTAATATGTTAAATAAAAAATAATACCTTTTTAACTTGTATTTAATGTTTAAAATGCAAATCCAATTAGATTAATTGTAAATAGTTAACTATAAGTAAATAAACAGAATTAATGATGGGCTAAAAATCTGCAGAAAATCTGCGGAATTCTGCACGCGCAGATTGCGTGTGGGCCTACTCATAGGCCTCAACCTCGATTCCTGGAGGGCCGCAGCTCTGCACAGTTTTGCTCCAACCAGTGGTGTAAAGTAACTAATTACAAATACTCAAATTACTGTAATTGAGTAGTTTTTCTCAGGAGTTGTAAATTACTGAGTAGTTTTAAAAATGTGTACTTTTCCTTGAGTACATTTTTACTCCACTACATTCCTTCAACCTGCAGTCACTACTTTATTTTTCTTGTCCATGGGGATTAGAAAAATCAGTCCTGAGATTCCAGTCCAATCAAATCGCACATAGTGTAGAAGGTAAATCGCATCATAATGAACTACCTCAAGAACTGTGCACTTTATAATTGCAGCAAACTGTTTGGAAGTATTAAAAGTGTCCATGAAGATGTTCAAAATCTTTACACGCATTGACCCAGAGACTGTTTAGATGCATGTCACTGATGAGAAAATGACAGATGTTTACTGTATGATGACCTAAATGGCCTTAAACACCCAGCAGGCACAGGACGTCTGATTGACGTTGAACCCTAACATCATGGGGACTTTGCATTTTGTTTGAAAATGAAAATCGGGTTGACGTCAGAACTCAACGTCAGGCCAACATCAATATCCAGAGTCCAACCTAAACCAACCAAATATCAACGTCTAATGAGGTTACAGCTTGACATTGTGTGAACGTGACCTCTGTGACATCTATCAGACGTTGGGATTTTGGTTGCCATACCTGATGAATAAATGTCAGTATTTGACGTCAATATGACGTTGGTTTAAGATGTTGGGTCGACACTAGATTTTGGTCACTTTCTAACAACCTAAAATCAACCAAATATCAACATCATTTGACGTCATTATTGGACATTAAAATAACGTCCTTACATGCTGACTTGACAATTAATTTTTGTCACCCGACGTCACAACCTAAATCTAACCTAATATTAATGTCTCATGATGTTGCGTGTCTTCTGGCCAATAACTAAATGCACTACAGAATATTACGTTTACACGCATACACAAACATGTAAACATATCAGTTTTTGACAGCATAATACTCACTACTCTTGAGTACTTTTAAAAGGGCTACTTTTTACTCCTACTTTGAGTAATATTTACAACAGATACTTTTACTCTACTCGCACTACATCTTTAGGCAAGTAATGGTACTTTTACTCGAGTATGATTTTTCAGTACTCTTTCCACCACTGGCTCCAACCCTAATCGAACACAGCTGAACAAACTAATCAAGGTGGTCAAGACTACAAGACACTACTAGATCAGCTGTGTTTGATTAGGGTTGGAGCAAAACTGTGCAGAGCTGTGGCTCTCCAGGAATAGAGTTTGAGACCTATGATTGAACTGATTACTATGTAAATGTCATAAATACAATTGCTTTACTTGACTACTTTATATTTTCTGCATTTTAATAGTGTATTTTTTCCTTTTGCAGGAGATGACAAAGGAAGTCGAGGAGTTTTCCTAGTTTACCTTTTTTAATAAACTATACAGTATATTTCTCATAAAACTGGTCTATAAATTATATTTTGCCAATTCTTTAGTTATGTCTTTGAGTGTTGTGCATACTGAGTGCATATTAAAGCCTTTATCACAATTCTCATTGTCTCATGGTTTTCATGCTAAGCAAATGGATTTGGTATTGGAACAAACACATAATCTGCTCTCCCTGAAGTGCTGCAAGAAGTTGGGTGTTGTGATCACTTGTGGTTTATCCTGTTCTGCTTCAGATAAAAATGTAAATCATCCGAGTAGGAAACATTAGGAAAATTCCACTTGATTCTACTGAAGAGATGCATGGTGGTCACGTGACCGCACGCTCGCTCTGATTGGGCAGCTTCGTACTTCGCAGGTTCTACGTTTTTATAGTCAGTGCGCTAATTTACTCGTGTAAAGTCGCGTTTAAAGTTAATGCATATATTCATCGCACTTATACAAAGTCCTGTGTGAGTGTTTTGACCCACATTTCGTCCAAAAGTATAGTTTTATCGCCGGTTTTACGTGACGACCGGGAGTCGCCTGGCGATGATGTCACGACGTATAACACTGACAGCGGTGACGCCTGATGATCATTAAAAACTGCCATTAAAATGAGCGCAGATGACTATTGTGTTTATCGAGAGACCTATAAAACACTCGTGTAGTGTGCCCGGCCAATTAATACACAAGCTGAGACATCAGGGAGAGGAGCATCCGATCGGCGTGGCATCTGTCCGGTCCATCCAGGGTTTTCCCCCCTGTACGTGTGGCGGGTCTCGGTCCGTCTCGCCTCCGCTCTTCCTGCTGCTGAATCGGGGGATTTTCGCACTGAGAGCCGCGATCTGACTGAACCCGCGGCCGGTGAGTTTCTTCGCATCCTTTAAGCTTACGCACTCATAAAAAGTACCAGAAAGTACCATGCATAACCTTTGTTTTTGTACTTCGTGATATGATTATACTATAGTAAAATTTTTGAAGCATGGGGTACCATGTAATGTGTTATGTTACAGTGATGATATCTCTAAATGTTTCTGTAATACTTTGATGTATGTTATAGTACTGTAACCCATGTAACATGGCATTAATATGGTACACAGGTGATTTGGTCAGTATGATACCATAGCAATACCGTTAGATTTTGACATGTGTCATACAAAAACGTACTGAATATAGTAATAATTTCTTGTCATGGTATTATCAACTGTGCTTTTTTATGTACTATTGTATAGTCGTTGTATTTGCAAGGGAACAAACTTATCTAAACTTTATTATTATTTTTCAGGCTGCAACTGAAATACTTTAAAGGAAAGACACATTACAGGCTGAATACATTATATTAACAATCCTTAATATATTAATAAATCACTTTTAGCATTTAGTGTTCATGATAGTGTTTAATGATTTAGCTAATGCTAACATGTAGCTTTAAACTTTAAAAATGTGTTATAGGAATTGACATTAAATAAGATTCAGTGTAAGAGATGAACAGTCAGAAAAGATTTGGTGTTTCAGGAGAAAGAGCTCAAATTATATGCACTTTTTGATCATTTTATTCATTACTGCAGTATTTAGTGTCACAAGATCCTCTACATTTCATGTTTCACCAGTGGTGGAAAGAGTACCATTACCTGCCTAAAAATGTAGTGCGAGTAAAAGTATCTGTTGTAAATATTACTCAAAGTATGAGTAAAAAGTAGCCCTTTCAAAAGTACTCAAGAGTAGTGAGTATTACCTTGTTAAAAGCTGATGCATTTACATGTAATTTGTGGATGCGTGCAAACGTAACATTCGTAGTGTAGTGCATTTAGTTATTACCCAGCAGGCACACAATGTCATAATACGTTAATATTAGGTTAGATTTAGGTTGTGATGTCAGGTGATCAAAATTCAAGTCTAGCCAGTGTCTAAGGACAACGTTATTTTGATGTCCAATAATGAGGTCAAATGACGTTGATATTTGGTTGATTTTAGGTTGTTGGAAAGTGACCAAAATCCAACATCGAGCCAACCTCTTAAACCAACATCATATTGACGTCAAATACTGACATTTATTCGTCAGGTATGGCAACTAAAATCAAACATCTGATAGATGTCATAGAGGTAATGTCCACACAACATCAAGCTCTAACATCATTAGATGTTGATATTTGGTTGATTTATAGTTTGGACATTTGAGGTCGGCCTGATGGTGGGTTCTGATGTCAACCCAATTTTTTTACAAACAAAATGCAATGTCCCCAACGACATTGGGGTACAACGTCAATGTGACGTCATGACGCCATTTCGGTCATCATACAGTAAACATCCGTCATCTTCTCATCAGTGACAGGCATCTAAACAGTCTCTGGGTCATTGCGTGTAAAGATTTTGGACATCTTGGACACTTTTAATGCTTCCAAACAGTTTACTGCAATTATAAATCGCCCATGTCTTAAGGTTGTTCATTATTAGACGATTTACCTTCTATGTGCGATTTAATTAGACGAATCACAGGACTGATTTTTCTAATCCCCATAGACAAGAAAAAATAAAGTAGTGAAGTAAAAGTACAGATACAGCACTAAAGGGAAAGTAAAAGTACACATCTTTAACACTACTTAGTAAATGACAATTCCTGAGAAAAACCACTCAATTACAGTAGTTTGAGTATTTGTAATTAATACTTTGATCTAGTCTGTAATTAAATAGGTCTGTAAACATTGCTATTTATAAATCAACTGTGTTGTGTATATTAAAATAATTTTCTTGCATGTGCTTTTCTTTCAGGATGCCGAGCTCAGATCTTGTAATGGGACACATGTTTAGCATGTAAATTCAACCTCACGGAGGTTCTGGCCATCTTATAGTTTATTGTTCGCACTCACAAGCACAATGTCAAGCAGAAGGAAGTCCACGACACCCTGCATGGTGCTTCCATCTGATGTCGTAGAGCAAGATCCAGATATGGAGGCCCTGGAAGGGAATGAAGGAGCCGAGAGTATGCCAGACGGTCCTACAGAGGGAGCAGTGGTTCCCATGGAAACAGAGACAGGTGAGGTTCACTTCTCAAGGCCATTTATTTGTTTATTTATTTTTTTGTCCTGGTCAGAATAGCTCTCTGTCCTCACCCAGAGCGACAGGTTATTAGTGGCAAGTAATTGCTCTGTTCATAATGAATGCTGCAAATTCTGTTCCTTTTTTATGTTTAATGTGTCCACATCTGCCAAGATCTTGATCAACGTCAAAGTGCACAAATCAAGCACTTTAGTAAAAGCATAGAGACCCTAATAAAATGTACTCTAGTCCATAAGTATTAGAATTAGAAGTAAAAAAAAATACATGATACTGTTTAATACTGATAATTAATAATAATTCCAGTGTACAAACAAGTAAAAATAACAAAAACCTGTATATAAATAAAATAAATAAATACAAAATGTTTTTTCAAATACGTGTTGCTGGCAAATATGAAAAAATAAGTAGCGGTGGAAAAACAATTTTGTTTAAACAGCGTTCTTCTAAAAATGTTAAGATTCATGTTGTTGATTCTTGGTCAGGACAAAAAGCTTATTTAAACAACTGCTTTTCTACTTATCTGCTAAACATATGTTTATTTAACACTGTTTTTTTGCCCAAATACTGACTGAGTTTTCCTTTTACTGTCTTTACAGAATATGAGGGAAGCCATTTCTCGAATGAGGACTATCGTTCTTCAGGAAAACGCTCAGGTCAAACATCACAGGAGCAGGCTGTCTCTGATCTGACCACTGAGGGGGGTTTTGTGCAGCCAGACATGGAGGATAGTGATGACCCCTCAGTTACTGGAATCCCTCTCAGCAAGACTCCCATAATGAAAATGAAAAGCAAGTCTGAACCCAAGAGAATAGCAATGTCACTGAAAGGCAACAGTGAAAGCGAAACAGTGGCAGAAAGTGAGATAGAATTGGAGCCACTTGAAGCGTCAGTAATGGGCACTGCTCTAGGTGCAGAACTTATTAGCCCAATTCTCACAGAGTCCGCAAAACCCAGTGTTCTTGTTAATATTTCAAACCCTTTGATAACAGATCAGAAGAAGTTGGTTATGAACCCTGCAACGGTTCTTCCAGCTGGCTTGGCCCAGGTGCTTTCTGCATTGCAGGCACAGCAGAGTGCTCAAGCTCAGTTGCTAATTCCTGTTAGCAGTATTCCCACGTATAATGCTGCCATGGACTCCAACGCAGTCCTGATCAACACCTACAAAAAGTTTCCCTACCCATCGGTGTCTGAGATCATGGGACTTGCAGCCCAGACTAAGTTTAGCGAGGAGCAGATAAAGATCTGGTTTTCTGCTCAGCGTTTGAAGCATGGTGTTAGCTGGACTCCGGAAGAGGTTGAGGAGGCCAGGAGAAAGCAATTTAATGGCACGGTTCACACCGTTCCCCAGACCATCACAGTCATCCCAGCCCACCATCTTTCTGCCACAAATGGCCTGCAGTCGATTCTTCAGACCTGCCAGATTGTGGGGCAACCAGGTCTGGTTTTGACACAAGTTGGCACAGCCAACAGCCTCCCAGTGAGCACCCCAATAACGCTAACTGTAGCAGGAATGCCCAGTCAAAGCCAGACGCCCAAAATTGCAACCAATCAAACAAGTCCTGCACTCAGTGAAACCAAAAGAGCAACTACAGTTCAGCCCCCATCGCTGACCCCTCAGGAGAACTCTGCACTCAGTGCTGATCACTTTGGCCTGCGACCTAAGAAATCCAAGGAGCAGCTGGCTGAATTGAAAGCAAGCTATCTGAAGAATCAGTTTGCCTCTGATGCTGAGATAGCTAGGCTAATGAAGCTGACAAACCTCACCAAAGGTGAGATTAAAAAGTGGTTCAGTGACACCCGATACAACCAGCGCAACTCTAAGAACAGCCATGCTTTCCTTGCGAATGACAATCCTAGGGGTAGCAGTAGCACCACCATTATTATTGATTCCAGCGATGAAACCCCACAGTCTCCGATGCCATCACCAGTTAAAGAAAAGGAAACGCGCACCAAGACCTGGAACCCTTTCCCAGACTTTACTCTCCAAAAGTTCAAAGAAAAGACACCAGAGCAGTTGGTAGTCCTGGAGGAAAGCTTTCAGAAGTGTGACACACCGACTGATGAAGAGCTCAGCCGGCTGAGGGCTGAAACCAAGCTTACCAGACGAGAGATCGACGCCTGGTTCACAGAAAAGAGAAAAGCCCCTGTGCCAGAGTCCTCTGAGTCAAAAGCAGATGGTGAAACATCTCAAAAGAAGGGGAGCCAGACTCCACCCGGAGGGAAGAGGCTGAGCAAGGAGAAGGTGACGAAGAAAACTCCGGAGCAGCTGCATGTCTTGAAGGCTGCATTTGTTCGCACCCAGTGGCCCTCGTCAGAGGAATACGACCAGCTTGCTGAGGAAAGTGGACTCCCTCGCTCTTACATCGTCAACTGGTTTGGAGACACGCGCTACTCCTGGAAAAATGGCAACTTAAAATGGTATTTTTACTATCAAAGTGGAAATGTAGGAGGAACGAATGGCAGCAAAAATCGAAAGCGGAGGATTCGAAATCGTGGTTGGGGGAGAACCCGTACTAGGAAAGTGAAGAAACCAATAGAATCGGAGAAGAATTTACCGATCAGGTTCAAGTCTGGTCGAGATATTTTGAAGGAGTACTACTTGAAGCACAAGTTTCTGAACGAACAGGACTTGGATGAGCTTGTTGCCAAGTCTAACATGAGCTACGAGCAGGTGAGAGAGTGGTTTGCAGAGATTCATCGAAAGGAGGAAATGGGAACAAACCCATTTGAAGATAAAATTGTGAATGAAGAGCAAGATGAGGAAGAGGACGAATCACAGGGCGAAAATGAGACTGCAACTGAGGAGCAAGGACCTTCTGTCCTGGGAGATGAAGACGGGGATGAAGATGAAGAAGACACTGATGACAGCGATACCTGGGAGCCTCCACAGAGCGTTCGAAAAACATTGTCCATGTCTGAGGCTCAGTGATCTATGTGAATCTTTCCGAATGATGGCCCATGACTGTACTGGGTATCGACCACATGCCCACTACCACTGCACCAATTCTGCTTACATTGTAGTTTCTAATGTAGTTTCTCTTAAAATATGACGCATTCTTTCGAACATAAAGTTGAGGAGAATAGATTTTGAATGTTTTAACTTAAAAAACCTAGATATCATGCACATGAGCATAGGTTTATACTCTATGGCTCTGAATTGCAAAGCCCTTAAACCATAGGTCTCAAACTAGATTCCTGGAGGGCCGCAGCTCTGCACAGTTTTGCTCCAACCCTAATCGAACACAGCTGATCCAACTAATCTAGGTGTTCAAAAGAGTCTTGAGCAAAGCACAGCATCAGCTGTGTTTGATTAGGTTTGGAGCAAAACTGTGCAGAACTGTGGCCCCCCAGGAATCGAGTTTGAGACCTATGCCTTAAATAATCTTGACCATGTCATGTTAAACATGAATTTATGCCTACCAGAATTGATGATGCACCTTATCCCTAATACATGCAAAGACATTCTAGGCCTCTTTGTCTAGTCTTTTTAAATGGTCCTTTTTCATTTGGAGTCATGGAGAATGCTTCGTGCCAAAGGTGTAGTGTTGAATGTTATTATTCTCTTTACAATGAACACAATGAGGGAATATGAATGAATGCATTGTGTCAATTGGATGCATGAGGCACTTTGTCAACCACCCTGTTGTACGGGGTTTGTTAAAACGCAACCAGCCACCTTATTTGTGTAGGGCAAGACCAAACAAATTTCCAAATTCAGAGGTAAAAATGTTTTATCAGCTACTTACAGGCCTTTATATCTGATATACAGCACAGTAAATCCCAAAGGGAGTTTGCAGGTGTTCATGTAGACCAGGGGTTCTCAAACTCGGTCCTGGAGGTGCGGTGTCCTGCAGATTTTAGCTCCAACTTGCCTCAACACACCTGCAAGGATGTTTCTAGAAAGCCTAGTACAGAGGTGGCCAAACTCGATCCTGGAGGGCCGGTGTCCTGCTGAGTTTAGCGCCAACTTGTTTCAACACCTCCCAGGAAGTTTCTAGTACAGGGGTGCCCAAACTCCCTCCTGGAGGGCTGGTGTCCTGGAGTTTAGCTCCAACTTGCCTCAACACACCTGCCAGGACCTTTCTAGTAAGTCTACTAAGAGCTTGGTTAGCTAGTCTAGGTGTGTCTGATTGGAGTTGGATTGAAACTATGCAGGGCACTGGCCCTCCAGGACCAAGTTTGGTCACACCTGTGCTAGCATATCTAGTAAGAGCTTGATTAGCTGGTTCAGGTGTGTTTGATTAGGGTTGGAGCTGAACTCTCCAGGACACTGACCCTCCAGGATCAAATTTGGACACCCCTGGCCTAGTAAAAGCTTGATTAGCCAGCCCAGGGGTGTCTAATTGGGGTTGGAGCTAAAATCTGCAGGACATTAGACCTCCAGGACTGAGATTGAGAACCCCTGATGTAGACCATCCGAGTCTCTTAATAGGGACCACCTTCAAACTATTACAGCTACTTGCTTGTCTTATGGGAAAAATATTTTGTGGAAATGGTCAGTGGTCATAATAAACAGGGGAAAACTATTCAACAGCTCTTTAACTGGACCGGTTTCAAGTATTTTTTTTATTAGATATCAATGGGAACATGGGGTATTCCTGTTTTCTGGCTGTTGTTTTTCATCTTTTTAAAGCAAGATCTCCCTCAGATTTGAGAGGACTTTGATTTGCTTAACACAATTATAGTGATCATGTTACAAAATGTAGTGCTCTAATGTGGTGTTTTCCATTGCTAATCATTTTATAAGAAGTTCATGGTTTTGTTTTTCATTAATTCTAGTTTTTCCTAAATGAACTGTTGATGAACGGTTACCACGCGTGTGTAAATTATTATATTTTTTGTAGTATTGTGCATGAAAACTGCACTATTACTGGTACTTTTTAAATCAAATCCCTGCGTAAGACATTCGCAATCTTCATTATAGCCGCATGTATCTGACATTTGGTAGAATAATGGGGGGAAAACTGTTAAGATTGTACATATACTGCTTTACCTGTAGTTTAAGGCATTTTCTAAGTTTGTATTTATAGTGATGATAAATTTCAGCTCTACACGAGTGCTTGTATGGTGATCATTTAAATAATTCTTGTGTGATAAGAGACCGAAGTTTCAGTTTTGCTTCTTTTTTTTTTTTTTTCTAATGTTGTATTTGTTTTTTTTTTTGTTTGTTTGTTTTGTTTTTTCTTCTGGTGAACATTTGACTTGCTTGCAACCACCAATTTCCTGTGAATACTGTAGTGTATTATAGGTAAGAGGTCAGAGGGCCTCTGTGAACATGGTAAGTACTGTTTTGGACATGATAGCACATTTAACCTTAGCAAAATACGTCCTCCACTGTTAACCGCTGATTCTTTTGTGCTTTTAGAGTATGAAAACCTTGTCTGGGATTTTGCTTTGACTGCATTTTAGTTCAGAATCAAACCACAGTTGTATATCGTGCTTCCTTCAGCTGTCACTAATAGCATTATAAAATAGAGTGTGTTTCTAAAATGGTTATCATATTAGATCGTCTGTATCTAGGCTCTGATTTTTACATGCACAAATAATAATGTGGATCTGGAACCATCATGGATTGTGATTTGAAACAACAGTCCTCAAAATCTGTAGAAGCTGCTGTGGTGGCAGAAAGCTTTATTTCCCAGAGCCATAGGCCTTGTGCAATGCTATTAATTTAATTGAACTCTTTTAATAGGCTTTTGCTTGATTTAGACTAAATATATATTTTCTACTTGTTTGAGGACAACAATAAATTTGGATGAAAAAAATGCTGGTGGCTATTTTTTTGCTTCTCAAGGTTGTGTTTCATGATGGCATAGTTGTTCTTTTAACATAGGTATAAGTAAACAATATGGCTTAATCAAAACAAAAGAAAACAATCTGTGACAAGATATTTAGTAATATGTAATTGGTATTGTTCTATAGCAAAAATTTAGTATTTTATGGTTTAAAATATTCATTTTTAATATAATATGATAACTAATAGCTGCAATCTTTCTTTAGAATGTATAAAGTAATTCATCAAGCAGGGGGCACAGTTGACTATAGATGTTTTATAAAGTTATATTTTATACTCTATATAGCCCTGAATAGTCATTTGATACTCTATATAGTCATTTTATGTACATATATATATATGTACATATATATATATATATATATATATATATATATATATATATATATATATATATATATATATATATATATGTGTGTGTATATATATATATATATATATATATATATATATATATATATATATGTATATATATATATATATATATATGTATATATGTATATATATATATACACTTGATTAGTCATTTTATGCTCTATGTAGTACCGGATAGTCATTTTATAGTCTATATTAATTTTGTTTATGTCTATATAGTACTGGATAATCATTTAATACTCTATATAGTCTATTTAGTACCGGATAGTCATTTTTTACTCCATATAGTCATTTTATAGTCTATATAGTACTGGATAGTCATTTTATAGTCTATATAGTACCGGTTAGTCCTTTTAAACTCTATACTGTATAGTAATTTTGTTAATGTCTATATAGTACTGAATAATCATTTTATACTCTATACAGTATATAGTAATTTTGTTTGTCTATATAGTACTGGATAATCATTTTATACTCTATAGTCATTTTGTTTAAGTTTATATAATACTGGATAATTATTTTATACTCTAGTCTTATTTAGTACTGGATAGTCATGTTATACTCTATATCAGGGATGTCAAACTCAATTCCTGAAGGCCGCAACCCTGCACAGTTTAGTTCCAACCATGCTTCAACACACTAACTGGTAGGTTTCAAACAAGCCTGAAGGACTCAATTAGTGTGTTTAATTAGGGTTGGAACTAAACTGTGCAAGGTTCCGGCCCTCCAGGAATTGAGTTTGACATCCCTGCTCTATATAGTCATCATTATACAGTAATTTTGATTATGTCTATATAGTACTGGATAATCATTTTATACTTTATATAATCTATATAGTACTGGATAGTCATGTTATACTCTATATAGTCATACAGTAATTTTGATTATGTCTATATACGTAGTACTGGGTAGTTATTTTATACTCTATATAGTACCGGATAGTCATTTTATAATCTATGTAGTACTGGTTAATCATTTTATACTTTATATAGTCTATATAGTAATTTTGTTTATGTCTATATAGTATTGGTTAGTCATTTTATAGTACTGGATAGTCATTTTATAGTCTATATAGTACTTAATAGTCATTTTATAGTCTATATAGTACCGGATAGTCCTTTTAAACTTTATATAGTCATTTTGTTAATGTCTATATAGTACTGGATAGTCATTTTATACACTATATAGTATACAGTATATAGTAATTTTGTTATATATACAGTAGTACTGGATAATCATTTTATACTCTATATAGTCTATTTAGTACTGGATAGTCATGTTATACTCTATGTAGTCATTATACAGTAATTTTGTTTATGTCTATATAGTACTGGATAGTTATTTTTTTACTCTGTATAGTACCGGATAGTCATTTTATACTCTATATTGTCTATATAGTACTGGATAGTCATTTTATACTTTATATAGCCTATATAGTAATTTTGTTTATGTCTATGTTTATATAGTACTGGATGGTTATTTTTTACTCTATATAGTACCGGATAGTCATTTTATACTCTATATTGTCTATATAGTACTGGATAGTCATTTTATACTTTATATAGCCTATATAGTAATTTTGTTTATGTCTATATAGTATTGGATAGTCATTTTATAGTCTATATAGTACAGGATAGTCATTTTAAACTGTATACTGTATAGTCATTTTGTTTATGTCTATACCTGTATAGTACTGGATAATCATTTTATACTCTACAAATCTATACAGTATAGTACTGGATAGCCATGTATACTCTATATAGTCATTATACAGTAATTCTGTTTGTCTATATAGTACTGGATAGTTATTTTATACTCTATAGTACCAGATAGTCATTTTATATTCTATAGTCTATATAGTAATTTTGTTTGTCTATATAGTACTGGATAATCATTTTATACTCTACAGTATATAGTCTATTTAGTACTGGATAGTCATGTTATACTATATGTAGTCATTTTACAGTAATTTTGTTTATGTCTATATAATACTGGATGGTTATTTTTTACTCTATATAGTACCGAATAGTCATTTTATACTCTATATTGTCTATATAGTACTGGATAGTCATTTTATACTTTATATAGTCTATATAGTAATTTTGTTTATGTCTATATAGTATTGGATAGTCATTTTATAGTCTATACTGTATAGTGCAGGATAGTCATTTTAAACTATATAGTCATTTTGTTTATGCTTATATAGTACTGGATAGTCATTTTAAACTCTATAAAGTCATTTTGTTTATGTCTATATAGTACTGGATAGTCTATATAGTACCGGATAGTCCTTTTAAACTCTATATAGTCATTTTGTTTATGTCTATATAGTACTAGATAGTCATTTTATACTCTATAGTCATTTTGTTAATGTCTGTATAGTACTGAATAGTCATTTTACTCTATATAGTACCGGATAGTCATTGTATACTCTATAGTCTATATAGTAATTTTGTTAATGTCTATATAGTACTGAATAATTATTTTATACACTATATAGTATACAGTATATAGTAATTTTGTTTGTCTATATAGTACTGGAAAGTCATTTGATACTCTTTATAGTCTATATTGTCCTGAATAGTCATTTTATACTCTATATAGTCTATATGGCCATTTTATTTTTAAAAAGAGCAAATATATCTTATACTTTGATGGCAACGTTGTTTTTTTTACACTTTAAATCCCATTAATGGCTCCTATTTTATAGATTATGTATTAGTTTATAAATATATCATACTTGGAGAAAAGCATGAAACATTTTTAGCTTATCATAAAAATTTTATTTGCAAAGGATTTTTGAGGGTAAAGGTAAACAATATGGTACTGGTAAAATATTCTGTGTCCACAATAGTCACATCGTGAGTATACGCAAAGTTGAGTCGACTTTGCAGTGTAATTTTTAGATTTACATATACAAAACCACAATGCATGCACTGTTTATTTTACTTTTATCTCTGCTTTGTTGCATTTATCTATGCTTGTAGTTTGTTTATTACATGTTATACACGATTCACTCCCCTACAGAATCATCCCAATCAATCAAAATTAATACATTCGGTAACACTTTAGGGACCAATTCTTACAATTAACTAGTTGCTTATTAGCATCCTTGTTAGTGAGATATTGGCTGCTTATTAGTATTTATAAAGCACATGTTCTGTATGATCTTATTCTGTTCTTATTCTTTTTTTTTTTGCAAAGAAAAGTTGACAAGTTTGTAGCAATATTTGTTTACAATATAGAGTGTGAATTACATTGTCAATGAAAAAAAGATACAAGAGAGATAAAGAAAGAAAACAAAAATAATAATAAAGAACATGATATAAACTTGAGGGTAAGACATTTAAGAATCAATTACAGTATATAAATTAAAGTCATTTAAATGAAGTAGTTATGTTTGCTTTCTTATTTTCAGATAATAAAATCTAATGTAGATAATAACTAAATTCTTGTAAACAAAAACTAAACAAAACAGGAAAATATGGTTTGGTATTATAAATTTGCATTTGGGGATATGGAATTTACAAAAATAAATAAATAAAATTTATAACAAAACAAGCATTTCTCTTAGTAGAGGCAGATTCATAACAACCAAAAATTATTTCTTTAAAAGTAACAGAAACATCTTGCTGTATATTATCATTAATAAATGAGCCAATATGTTTCCAAAATTGTACAGCATAATTACAATCCCAAAATAAATGAAAACAGTTTCAGTATGAAATTGACAAAATGAACATTTTACATCAATATTAGAATGAAACTTTTTTAAAACTTGTTTAATAGGATGAAATTTGTTTATTAATTTAAAAGACACTTCTTTGACCTTGTTGGTGAGGAAATATTTTTGTTGCGAATTTTTGTTTCAAATCTCTAAATATATTATTCTAATAGGATTACAGGAGACAATGAAACAACCTTTTCAATAAAAAGCGATCTAATTTTGTAATTTCAATCTTTTTTTTATTAGGAAAACAAATTTGACCTATGAACGTCTCTATCGGATCAGAAAGCTATGCTTTTTTGAAGGGAGATGATTGCTATTTTTAAAGAGCACAGTAATTCCGGATGTTCCCATAACTCCCATAGCTCCCATAACAATGGCGGAAATTCTTTGGACTTACTGGTATGTTATATTTGGAAATAAATTTAAAAGTAATTTGAAGAGCAGAAATCAATACAGTTAAAACCTCTTTTATTATAAGAATTTATTATAACAGACTTTTTCATATAGTGGCATTTATTTTTCCAGACAAATGCTGTTAAAGTTTTGTCAATTAGTTTACGTGTAGGTTTATCTACGTACAGAGATTGAGCTGAATAAGAGAGACGAGACAGGCCCTCCGCTTTGGTGAGCAAAATTGCCTGCCCAATACCTAAACATTCCTAAATTAGGAGTTTATTGAAAAGTCACAAGCAAAAGTCAAAATGGTTTGTTAAGAGCGAGATAACTGTACCTTAAAATTAAGAGTGACCAAAAATTATTTCGTATAACAAACTATATTGCAATATATATCGCAGAAAAACAAAATATCGCAATGTCAGATTTTTCCAATATCGTGCAGCCCTAATTTAGATATATTTACTTTAGTTTCGGCGGTTCATTCCACTGTGGAGATCCTTGATTAATAAAGAGATTAAGCCGAAAATAAAATAAATGAATGAACTACTTCAGTCTCACTCGTATAAGTTTTTCCTTCCTCAAAAAAAGCGTAAAGTGTGAGTCTTTTATTTTGAAGTAGTTGACTAGTGAGCAGCCATTTAGTCAAAAAGCTAGGCGGAGCGGCCAATGAGCTCTCCTCGTGACACCCATGTGATTTGTAAACAGGAAGTGTCTAGTCTGTGCTGCAGAAGGGTAAGTGACCAGAATCTAAAATCAACAAACATAATTTAATCATATAATCACATTTTACATGCCAATAATGCATCACTTCATTTATAACGAGCCATATTTAGTATATTTAAACCGTCTGCGCGCTGACTGACCAATAAACAATAGGTTGTTACTAGTCAAATATTTGATGGGAAATCAATCTGAGTTAAGGAATAATGACTGTAATTATGGTAGTTATATAAGCGGTATGTATAAATAATGGTATTTCTTTTAATTATCTACTAGTATCAGACCTGGGCATCCCTGAGGAGACTGAATGAATCCGTGAGATCAGAGAGCAGATCTGCTGTTTTCTTCCTCATTCATCATGGTGGATTTTCTGGCAGAGAATAACCTGTGTGGTCAGGCCATCCTGAGGATCGTGTCCAGAGGAAACGCCATCATAGCGGAGTTACTGAGACTCTCAGACTTCATTCCTGCAGTTTTCAGACTCCGAGACAAAACTGACCAGCAGAAATATGGAGACATCATCTGTGATTTCAGCTACTTCAAGGTTCTCCAATTGTCATCTCATTTCTGTCTTGAATTAAGTTCATAGTTCACTCAAAAATGAACATTTACTCGCCTTCAAGTACTTGTAAACCTTTTTTATTTAAACACAAAGGAATATATTTTGAAAGAAGTTGAAAAAATGTAGGTGGCACGGTGGCTCAGTGGTTAGCACTGTTGCCTTAAGGCAAGAAGGCCGCTGGTTTGAGTACCCACTGGCTGGTTTTCTGTGTGGAGTTTGCATGTTCTCCCCGTGTTTGTGTGGGTTTCCTCTGGGTGCTCACAGTTCAAAGACATAAGCTATAGATGAATTGGATGAACTAAATTGGCCGTAGTTTATGTATGTATGTATGTGTATGTGTGTGTGTGTGTGTGAGAATGAGTGTGTATGGTTGTTTCTTAGTACTGGGTTGCAGATGGAAGGGCATCCGCTGTGTAAAACATGCTGGAATAGTTGGAAGTTCATTACGCTGTGGCGACAATGGAAAATGAATGAAAAACAAATACAATGAAAGTCAATGGTTACAGGTTTGCAGTTTTCTTCACAATATCTTCCTTTGTTTTTAAAAGACGAAAGAATCTCAAACAGGTTTGAAACATTGAGGTAAAGTTGGTTTTATATTCACACATTCGTTCAGTGACAACTCAAATTGTTTACCACGCTACTTTGAATAGTCGGTCAGAAATAGCATGCTAGTATGACTTCAAAACAACATTAGCACTATTTAATTGACTGTGAACAATGTTGTACTTTAATCACCAACCTGATTTCAGCAAGCAGGACATGTTCCTGAATTAACATCTATGTTGATCATGGAACAACATTTCCATCAGCCAATCAGAATTAAGGGATACGTTTACTGTTTATGTTGAGTTTAGGGTTACGGTTAGGTTTGTGCACTTCTACATGATTGTTATCCAGCTATTATTCCCCTCTGATTTTGGGAATAATTTACAGGTATAGTTGGGTTTAGAGGTGGGGAGTAGGTATGGATTACATTTCCCAAAAAAAATTATGTTCCAGGATCAACATAGATGTTAATCCAGGATTGCATCGTACTTGGCAACATCATGACATGCGTACTTTGATGGTCTTTGGCTGCTAATGATGATTTCCCTATTAAGAATTAGCAAAGAATACTTTTCTGAAAATATAATATTAAGGGAAAAGTCTGAATGTGCGGATATAAAACCAACTTTTCCCCAAAGTTTCCTACCGTTTTAAGACTCTGAGACAAAACTGATCAGCAAAAATATAGAGACATCATTTGTGATTTCAGCTACTTCAGGGTTCTCCAATTGTCATCCCATTTCTGCCTTGAATTTAGTTCATAGTTCACTCAAGTGAACAGTGATTTTAAACCTTCTTCATTTAAACACAAAGGAATATATTTTGAAAAAAGCTGAAAACCTGTAACCATTGATATCCATAGTAGGAAAAACGAATACTATGAAAGTCAATGGTTACAGGTTTGCCGTTTTCTCACAATATCTTCCGTCGTGTTTAAACAGCGAAAGAAACTCAAACAGGTTTGGAACATTGAGGTAAAGTTTATATTCACACATTCGTTCAGTGACAACTTGTGGCACAATCCCTATATTGTTTACCACACTACTTTGAATATTCGATCAGAGATAGCATGCTAGTATGACTTCAAAACAACATCAGCCTTATTTAATTGACTGTGAACAATGTTGTACTGTGAGTCTTTAACTGCTAATCTGATTTCCCTATGTAGAATTTGCAAAGAATACTTTTCTGTATATATAATATTAAGGAGAAAGTAAGAACTTGTGAAAATAAAACCAACTTTTTCCCAAAATTTGGAGTAAAAGTCAAATCAAGTCAAAGTCACCTTTATTGTCAATTCAACCACATGTACTGGACATGCAGAGAATCAAAATTGCGTTACTCTCAGACCCTAATAATATAACATAATATTGATACAAAAAGTAGAACTTTAAACAGAAATTACAATAAATACAAGTTCACATATAATATAATCTAAGAATATAAGTAAAAATAACAATTTGTAAACAATTCAATTACACTAAGGGCACATGGCAAGGAGTGCTAACCAGAGTTGTGCAGATGCAAAATAGTATATAGTGCAAAAAGTATAGTATAATGCAATACAGTATACGGTGCAAAAGGCTTGTAAATATGATAAAGTGACAGTGTCTTAATAATATATAGGGAGGTAGTATGAGGTAACTAGCAGTCCTATGTTACACTCACATGAAAGGTGAGTAAATGATGACAGAATTTTCATTTTTGGGTGAACCGTCCCTTTAAGTGGATTTAGGGTATTTAAGGTGATGAGATTACACTAAGCAAATGTATTTTCTAGGGTCCGGAGTATTATGAAGGTAAACTAGAAGCAAAGCCGGAGCTGCAGGATTTGGACGAGGAGTTTCGGGAGAACAACATAGAAATATTAACACGCTTCTACCTGGCTTTTGAGAGCGTTCATAAATATGTTGTAGACTTGATACGGTCAGTGTTGTTTTCAAATATGATTTTCATGCAAATACAAGCAATTTTTGTTTGTTTAGTTATTTTACAAAATTTAGTTCTGTCATTAATTCTCATAAAGAGTTATTATTTTGTTTTCTTCCCCTGAAGGTACCTGGATGATCTTAATGAAGGGGTTTACATTCAGCAAACACTGGAAACAGTTTTACTGAATGAAGATGGGAAACAGCTCCTGGTAAAGTTTGATTTCTGATTCATTACATGTGACTCTGGACCACAAAACCAGTCATAAGCGTCAATTAAAATAAATATGTTTTCCACTGATTAGGAATGCACAATATATTAGTGACCATATTGATATTGGCTGATAAATGCTATATTTAATGTTATTATTCTGATAACAAAATTAGGCCGATATCTTTAAGCTGATAAGTTATGTATTTTTCCACTGCCAGAACCACTTTACATGCTTGCTGCTTGTCTCTTTTTTAATAGTTTACCCGTATTTTGATTTTGGCTAATGATCTGTGACTTGGTTGCTTTATTTCTATATTTATATGTATTTTATTTACATTTTTTTGTCAGGCAGTAGATTTTATTTAATCAAAGTTGGCCATAGAAAAAGAGTAGTTGATTACTAAAGTGCAACCTTTTCTGAAGTTAAGATATTAAAGTAAAATCAGTTGTTCACTCTTTTGTTTTCCTGTTGTTTTAGCAGTCATGTGGAATAGAATATTTCTTTATATTGGCTAATATGTATCAGCTTTCGGCCTCCCAATCTAAATAGTTATCGGCATCTGTCAGCATCTCTACCACTGATGTATACTTTGTTAGGATAGGATAATAGGGTCGGCGTCCATGGTGTAGTGGTTAGGGCGTCGACACAGTGCACTCTGGTGTTCATACCAAGTTCGATATTCCACCTCGAGGTCCTATGCTGATCCTTCTCCTCTCTCCTCTCCCCACGCTTTTCTGTCTATATCAAATATCTGTCCTATCAATTAAAGGTAAAAAAAAAAAAAGTGTAGGATAATAGGCATGGGACAATAACCGGTTTCAAGGTTTATCACGGTTTGGAAAATTCAGGCTTTAAAACTGCTAAAATATTCTGTTATACTGTTCCTAAGGTATATGTTAGGGTTTTTTTATGTGTTTTTTTTAAGAGTTGTAAAGAAATCAGTGTTTTTGAAACTAATTAGGAGAGCAGAAGTCAATGATTTGAATTATTTAGCCTGACAGGTTTACTGTAACAAAACATTATAAATGTTATATATTTTGTCCAATGGGGAAAAAAGTTTTTTACCCAAACATTTAAAAAGAACTTATGTTAGAGCAGTAATCACAATACCTTAATACCATGATATTTTTATTGTTATCATACCATTAGAAACATACCGGCCCATGCCTAGATAATATTTGACCATTTAAAAATATAGAACCAGGGCCCAGTTTTTCCAAAGTAATTCAGTGGTATTTTTAATTAAGATCAGACCATGTAATCCAGTCTTACATTTGGTTTGGATCAAACCTGCCCTTTGGGGTTATTCAAAACTTTGAACTCTGATTGAGATCTATTTGATCCAAAAAAAAACATGATTATCCTGATCCCATCAGAAGGGTGGATTCAGTTGGGATTTTTTTTTTTTTAACCAAATAAACCACATAAAATAAAAGTTTTATTTTTAAAGTGAATGATCACAAACTTAATGTTCAATGATGATATATAAATTCCTTCATATTTGAAGCATGTCACATACGGCTGGACGATTTGGCCCAAAATCAAAATGTCGATTAATTGAACATTTTATCTCGATTACGATTAATGAACGATAATTTTTTTTTATTTTTGCTTATTTTTTTGCTCTCATAGTTCACTGACAAGTTTTGTACAGTAAATATGTTTACATATTACCAGTGAGACCTTTTTGAATGAATGGGGCAATACTTGATTTTAAAGTAAATGAAGGAAACACACACTATCTACTGTCTATGATTATTTTTTAAACATAAACATTGAATTTAATCTGCGCCGACCATGCTTGTCACCACTATCAAACCGACCAATCACAAAGCCTGTGCTACTTGTCATCATGACATGTATTTACATTTTTTGAGAGGCGTGTAGGTATGTGACCGCGTGAAGGCTGTGGCGTGCCATATACGTGCGCTCGACACAGAAGTATAAATCAGTCTTAATAGAGCAGAGTCACGTGACTGCACACACGGTAAGGAAAATAGTTAAAAAAATCGACCTAGAAAAATTAGGTTGATTAAAGGTTATGAATGTCGATTCCGATTACTTTTTGATTAATCGCCCAGCCCTAATGTCACATCTAATGAGATATGGTAAACAACAACAACAAAACAATATCAAAGCAGTATTGTAGTAGAACAAGCTAAAAAATGTTAAATGATTGTTGATTGCAGTGTTTCTGTTTCTTTCCATTAAACCAAACAATGGCTGTTTGTGGCCACTGGTATTTTACCTACCTGTTGTTCGTTGCTAAACCAGTAGGCTACAATGTTGGTTCCATTTAAGACTTTGGTTAACAGGATTTGATTTGGTAATCCTGAAATTTGGTATTTGGATCACAGTGATCCAACCCAATGTTCCTTTAAAAACTGTCATAAAAGTAAGATAGATCAGTTCATCCTGGATAGCAAAACATGGGATTTCCAAATCTAGATTTTTTTTTTTTTTTTGAAAAACTGGGCCCTGGGGTTTAAAAAAAAAATCCAAATACTGATAAAATTGTCTATATAACATGCTTATCAATGCATATTACTAATAAAAATTGAGTTTTTATATATTTACATTAGGAAATGTGCAAAATATATTCATGGAACATCTTTACTTAATATTTTATTGATTTTGGCATAAAAGAAATATAAAATAATTTGACTCGTACAGTGAATTTTTGACTATTGTGCAACACAAGATGATTAATAGAGTAAGTCTGCTTGTAACTGTGTGTGATTTCTGTCAGTGTGAGGCTCTATATCTGTATGGAGTCATGTTACTGGTTATCGATCAGAAGATGGAAGGAGAAGTGAGAGAAAGGATGCTGGTGTCCTATTATAGATACAGGTGAGGTTTTCATGTATTTGGAGGTGTTTTGTTACTAAGGAGTTATACAGAACTAGTCCTCAGAAGAGATGAAACTGCTCATGAACTGGACAAAGATTTCAAATGCTGATGAATGAAACATGTCTCTGTTATTCTCAGTGCCGCTCGCTCCTCTGCCGACTCTAACCTGGATGACATCTGCAAACTTTTGCGCAGCACAGGATACTCCAGTCACCCTGGGGCCAAACGACCACCCAACTACCCCGAGAGCTACTTCCAGAGAGTTCCCATCAGCTCCACATTCGTCAGTATGGTGATCGGCCGCCTGCGCTCTGACGACATCTACAACCAGGCAAGCCAGCTGTGTGATTTATACTTGCGGTTTGCAGGAGGTGCTTGGTGGTCATCAGGAAATTTCAGAGTGAATTAAAAAAAGTAAATATATATATATATACACTGCATCTGGAAAGTATTTATAGCGCTTCACTTTTTCTACATTTTTTTTTATCTTACAGCCTTTTTCCAAAATGGATTAAATTAATTTATTTCCTCAATTCTACACACAATACCCCATAATGACAATGTAAAAAATTAGTTTTTTAATTGTTGCAAATTTATCACAAATAAAAACCTGTAAAATCACATGTACAGAAGTATTCACAGTCTTTGCCGTGAAGCTCTAAATTGAGCTCAGGTACATTCTGTTTCCACTGATCATTCTTGAGATGTTTCTGCAGCTTAATTGGAGTTCACCTGTGGTAAATTCAGTTGAAAAGGCATACACTTCAGTGTTTCCTCCAGGATTTTTTCCAGCTGTGGCGGCAGGCTTTTTTTTTTTACACAGATCTGCCAACTATTTTAAAGACAAATATTACACGCAGTATCAAGTCGAGATCGCATTCATGTAATATGAGCATGCGAATCTCTTTGCTTGTGCGCCGATTTCCTCTGTTTGTGCACAAAACGTCTTGCATGCCCTCAAATATACTCTGCTCAAGTGCAGATCTTTATGTGCGCTGTCAAATAAACACTGCTGAAGTGCGATTTAGTGCGTTTTTGTTTGTTTTGCGACATTAACGCGTCCTGAAGTAAAGTGAAACGGCTATAAACTCCAGCAAGATAAAGTCATTGTATGCAGAGCCAATGACCTTTATCAATAAAGTATACTTATGGGAACTGTGTTCATCTTAACTGAAAGCTACATTGTGTTTGCTGGCCTCACGCATCACACAGCTGTCAGTTAGTCAGTCAGCATGTCACCTTAAAGGGTTGAACAAATAGCGCACAGCACTACGGTTACAGAAAAGTTTACGCTGTTTAATTCACTTACCTTTCAATATGTTTTGGTGCGATTATAACCCGCTATAAAAAACACGACTAAATGTTTTAAATGCGTTGTAATGTAGCCGTGGCAGGCTGAATTTTGGTACGGAAGAATGAATGTAGCGGAAACCTTGCACTTGTCCAGTGCTTAATTTGTGAAATGCGAGGTCCCGGAACAGATTGGGGTAACAGACCCGGCATGTTACCCGACGTTGGACAGGTGTCGCGCACGAAAGTGGGGAGCCGGGGGCGGGCACGGACGATCGGTAAAATGAGGTGCCACATCAGATTTCAGAGGTGCCGGTTCCGTATCCCGCGTGTTCCGGCAAAAATTAAGCCCTGCACCTGTCTATATAAGGTCCCAGGGTTGACAGTGCATGTCAAAGCACAAACCAAGCATGAAGACAAAGGAATTGTCTGTAGACCTCCGAGACGGGATTGCTTCAAGGCACAAGATGGGGGAAGGTTACAAAAAAAATTCTGCTGCTCTGAAAGTTCCAATGAGCACAGTGGCCTCCATCATACGTAAGTGGTAGATGTTTGGAACCACCAGGACTCTTCCTAGAGCTGGCCGGCCATCTAAGCTGAGTGATCGGGGAGAAGGACCTTAGTCAGGGAGGTGATCAATAACCTGATGGTCACTCTGTCTGAGCTCCAGCGTTCTTCTGTGGAGAGAGGAGAACCTTACAGAAGAACAACCATCTGCGCAGCAATCCACCAGTCAGGCCTGTATGGTAGAGTGGCCAGACGATTTGCCAAATGGCATCTGAAGGACTCACAGACCACACAAAACTAAATTCTCTGGTCTGATGAGACTAAAATTGAAATCTTTGGAGTGAATGCCAGGCGTTACGTTTGGAGAAAACCAGGCACCGCTTATAACCAGACTAATACCATCAAGCATTGTGGTAACTGCATCAGGCTGTGGGGATGTTTTTCAGCAGCAGGAACTGGAAGACTAGTCAGGATACAGGGAAAGATGAATGCCGCAATGTACAGAGACATCCTGAATGAAAACCTGCTTCAGAGTTCTCTTGACCTCAGACTGGGGCGACGGTTCATCTTCCAGCAGGACAATGACCCAAAGCACACCGCCAAAATATCAATGGAGTGGCTTAGCAACAACTCGATAAATGTCCTTGAGTGGCCCAGGCAGAGCCCAGACCTAAATCCTATTGAACATCTCTGGAGAGATCTGAAAATGGCTGTACACCGTCGCTTCTCATCCAACCTGATAGAGCTTGAGAGGTACTGCAAAGAGGAATGGGCAAAAATTCCCAAAGACAGGTGTGCCAAGCTTGTGGTATCCTATTCAAAAAGACTTGAGACTGTAATCGCTGCCAAAGGTGCATCAACAAAGTGTTGAGCAAAGGCTGTGAATACTAATGTACATGTGACTTTTCAGGTTTTTTATTTTTAATAAATTTGCAACAATTTCAAAAAATCTTTTTTCACATTGTCATTATGGGGTATTGTGTGTAGAACTTTGAGGAAATAAATGAATTTAATCCATTTTGGAATAAGGCTGTAACATAAAAAAATGTAGAAAAAGTCATGCGCTTTGAATACTTTCCAGATGCACTGTATGTATATGTAAATAAGAGTAATACATGTTTAATGACAATAAAAAATAAAATAATTTTTGACAGATAAAATGATAAAACATTACTTTTACAGCAAAAAAAATTTATCATAAATAAATTGTATTTATTTGTTTATAAATTAATTTAATATTAATTTAAAAAGTATTAATGACAAATTATAAAAAACATTAAAATCAATTAATGTAAAAATAATGTAAATATAAAATACATTTTAAAAATAATTAAAATGTTTATTTTTGTTATTTAAACATGATCATTTACTACTACTGTATAAACATCTATTGACATAAAATGCAGAAAAAACACTTACAGAAATTTTCATATTAGGTAAAAAACATTTTTTTTTACATATTATTTAATTCTGTTGACAGATAAATGCATATTTATTTATTGTTTGTTTTCTAGATTAATTTTTATATCGAAAAATGCTGCCTTATATTTATATTCTAAGAACAGTTTTAAAACCTCCCATTTAGTCAGATATCTGATGTTTAATCCGGGTTTGTTCAAATGTATGCTCTGTTATAGGTGTCTGCATATCCTCTGCCGGAGCACCGCAGTACAGCTCTGGCGACGCAGGCCGCTATGCTTTATGTCTGCTTATATTTCACTCCCTCCATCCTGCACACACAACAGGCCAAGATGAGAGAGATTGTGGACAAATACTTCCCTGACAACTGGGTGAGAAGTCTTTAAGCAACATGTTCTTTCAGAAAATGTGAACCACTTGATATTTTCATTACAATATCGACCTTAAATCTACAGGTTATCAGCATTTACATGGGTATCACTGTAAACTTGGTGGAGGCATGGGATCCATATAAAGCTGCTAAAATAGCCCTGAACTACACACTGGACACAGCCAACATCAGAGAACAGGTATGGTCATCTGTGTTCTTCCTGTTCACACACGTTTAGCAAAATCCAGAGTCACTCTGGATCAGTTACTTTATAAAAGTAATTAATTATTAACTACATCATTAAAATTTCATTTAAATTACTTTTTATTTACTATGTCTGAATGTCTGAATTTATGTACTATGTCTTTTATTCCTTACCTTACAGTGGCCCTTTAGCTTTATTTAAAAAAAGAATACTTAAACATTTTAATAACAAGCATAAGATTCTTTGGTTAACAAAAAGAAAAGAAGAAACATGTAAAATAATATAAATATAAAATTATTAAAAATTTACTTAATTTTCTATCTGTTTTTTTTAATTTACACAATATTTATTCTATTGACAGATAAAATGCAAAAAATGTGAAAATTTAATGTTAAAGGTTGAATAAAATCATTTTCAATAATATATTCATTCTGTTCACAGATACATTTTTTGGGGGGCATGTGCTATATATATTTATGATATATATGTTGATATATAGATTTGATACATAATATATATAGTCCTCAGCATAAATGAGAACACCCTATTTTGAAAATGACTATTTTTATCCATTTCTCAGTGAATATAGATCATATATCTGACAAAACAGATTTATTAAATGGATCTATTTATTAAAATAATATTTTTATCACAGAACACATTTAGAAATAGAAAGATAATACAATTAAATTCATGTGAAATATTGTAGAAAACAATTACAAACTACAAAATTTCAACAACATTTTATACATTTTTTTTGTTTCTCTTGAATTTTGCTTTCTTTATCATTTTTATTTGATATTTTCGTATATCATATCAATTTGTTATAATGAGTTATTTTGTTAGATTAGCTCCAGATTTGGCTTTAGTACTGACTAATCTAATGTTTATGCACAAATATAATATTGTAAAGCTTAATATAAAAAATATGAATCTAAATGAGAGATTTGTGGGGTGTACTCGTATATGCTGAGCACTATATATATATACACAGTTGAAGTCAGAATTATTAGCCCCCCTGAATTATTAGCCCCCCTGTTTTTTTTTTCCCCAATTTCTGTTTAACTGAGGTTTTTTCAACCCATTTCTAAACATAATATTAATATATAATTTTTTAATAACTCATTTCTAAAAACTGATTTATTTTATCTTTGCCATGATGACAGTAAATAATATTTGACTATATATTTTTTCAAGACACTTCTATACAGCTTAAAGTGACATTTAAAGGCTTAACTAGGTTAATTAGGTTAACTAGGCAGGTTAGGGTATTAAGGCAAGTTATTGTATAATGATGGTTTGTTTTGTGGACTATTGAAAAAAAATATAGCTTTAAGAGGCTAATAATATTGTCCTTTAAATGGTGTTTAAAAAATTAAAAACTGCTTTTATTCTAGCCGAAATAAAACAAATAAGACTTTCTCCAGAAGAAAAAATATTATCAGACATACTGTGAAAATTTCCTTGTTCTGTTAAACATCTTTTGGGAAAAATTAAAAAAGAAAAAAAAAATTCAAAAGGGGGCTAATAATTCTGACTTCAACTGTGTGTATGTATGTTTATATATATATATATATATATATATATATATATATATATATATATATATATATATATATATATATATATATATATATATATATATATATATATATATATATATATATATATATATATATATTTATATATATATATATATATTTATATATAAACATTTTATACAAGCAACGTCACCATTATATTTCACACGTACCATATATTGTCATTAAAAAGCTTCAATGACTCAATTCATTGTTCAAATGTGCAATCACTTTGATTTTAAATTGATGTCAAAAAATATAATTATTCTGTCATCTATATTTATATAACAAAAGTAATCAGTTACTCTGCCTCTTTGAATTGGTTCATACAGAGCTGTTAAATTTAAATTGAGATTTAGGCAAGTACAGTACAAGTAACTGTAAATAAATGGCCTAAAAATGAGCAGTAATGCCTTTTTCAGTGGTCATAAGTCATGTAATTATACTAATTAGATCATTTGTAACTCATCACATCGCTCTGGATTCACACACAGTGATTGTTATCTGTTCTCAGGCTGGACGATACGCTGCCAGTGTGGAGACTCTGCGGCCACAGGTTCAACAGTTGTTGAAGGAGGGATTTCTGAGGGAAGAAATCATCCTGGACAATATTCCCAAACTGCTCAACTGCCTCCGTGACTGTAATGTTGCCATCCGCTGGCTGATGCTGCACACTGCGGAGTCCGGTGAGGTGTTCACACTAAATGCATCTTTGCTTTTTAAAAAGGCTTGATGCGGCGCTCAGGAATGGGTTTAAAGGTCCAGTGAGATTAAAATAATGTTTTTTTAGATGTTAGTATCAGTATGTTAGTCTTTAAGGATATCTATAAGCTAGTGTGGTACAAAACAATCACAAAATTTGCGTTTAGAAGATATAAAACCGATATAAACATGCAAAGCTTGTAGTTTGTCACTTCCGCCTAAATGGATCAAGGGTTTTTTTCACATCACCTCATACTTCAGTTTCTCATCAAATCTTCTGACCAATCAAATGCTCTTTAAGCTGCGGTCACACTGGACTTTTCTCCCCATAGACTTCCATTCATACGCACACGAATGCGTCAGACCGGAAACGCAGGGTCATGCGTCGAGTTTCGCATGCTGCAGTGCAAAGTTCAAGCTTGGTGAACTCTGACCTGCGAAATCACATCACTTGACTGCGTGAGACCAATCGAGGATCAAAACATGACCTCTCTGGACAGAAATTTAAAATATGGACCAATCGCTTGCTTTTTTTAATGTCTAATCTTCTTGTTTAATCTCGCCCCTTTTCGTAGCGCCGTACGACAGAATTTCGCAAGCTCAAACTCTAGTGTGACTGCAGCCTTAGTATCTGACATACCCCGCCCCCCTCAACATACTTCACATTTGTTTTTCATTTGATGGCCTCAATCACTGGCAGAGCTGTGATAAAACAAAATGCTATTGGCTGTTTTTTTTAAAGGGGAGGAGCTACTCTGTGTCCCACGCTCTTCGTTTTTCAGTTGAAATTACGTCAAACATGGAATAAAAAATGCACATTGCAAAGCACCTCAGGCTACCTTTACAAAAGCGCAAGGCAGCACGAGGTCCACATGACTCAATATTATAAATGTGATGTAATAATGACTATAACAAACTAGTTAGAAATAGGAAAACAACATGTTATGATAAGCACATAAAGACACATCATATAACTGGCTAATCTGGACGCAGCCCCAATGAGCGCTTCCTCCGCCATGATATAATGGTAAATAAAACAGTTGTCATGCCAACTTTCTACTATGAACTTGCAACGGTTGCCCCGCCTCTGAGCTTATCTGATTGGCCCACTGCTTTTTTATCTGACAGTGCTGCGTGTAAAGCTCACATGCACGATGCTTCAAAAGACGTGAAATGCCAGCATAAAGGTCAAACATGTACTCCAGCGTGTGTTTATATTGAAAACCAATAGAAAAGTAGTATGTTGGAGAGGAAAAACGTATAGTGGGAACGTCCCCTTATGGGGTTTACATCAGATGAATGTAATCACAAATAATGATGACTACTTACTATTTTGTTCATTTACATTTTCCTCATCCATTTGTGACCTGATTGACCAAACTACATCTCAAAGCTAGGAGTAAACAGGGTTAAAATGATCTTTAGTCATATTAATGTCATAATGGGTAATATTTAAAACCACTAGAACATTGTTACATATTTTGCTAATTACATTAGTCACCATTTCCACATATTGTTCAAGAGAAATAAGCAATTTTAACTAGTGACTCGGGCCAAGTGCTGTGTTCATGCTAGCGACATTATTCATACACACTTGATTTCTGGTGTGGTTTTAAACAGGAAAAAAACCAAGGACTTTTTAATAAGTTGTGTGCTTTATTAAACTGCACAGTGCAGACTTAAAACAGAACTTTAAAATGTATTTAGTATGATAAAACAGCACTGCTTCTTCGAGCTGAAGAACTGGAAGCAGTGGACTGTGGCATAATAAAATCCCCTTACTCTGCTTGATATTAAGTGTACTTCAGCTCACCCATGAACATGATTTCTGCAGGAGTCCCGTAGGATGTACTGAAGACCACAACTTCCATGATTCCACACTCAGTCACAGCCTCATCAAAATATGACTTTGTTTGTTGTGAATACACATCCTTTAGTGGCTAAATTACATACTGTGCCTTTAAGGAAATCCTTGGATTCAGTTTGAGTTTTGATTAATTATTGATTTTTATGGAATATGAAAAATGCTTTTCTAAGTTGTTGTTGTTGCTCTTGAAGCTTATGATCCAAACAACAAGAGGCTTCGTCAGATCAAAGATCAAGTCATCAACGACTCCAAATACAACCCCAAAATTCTGTTTCAGCTTCTGCTGGACACGGCTCAGTTTGAGTTCATACTCAAAGAGGTAAATATAAGAAAATATGAGTTATATTTCTCAGTGTTAATGTGATGTTGAAGCACAAACAATGTAATGAATTCTAAAGCAATCCACTAATGAAGTCATCTATTGTAAATCTCTGTTCATAGCTAATACAACCTGTATATAATGTTCATAGTACATCCATTTGTAAATATCACCATAGTTTTTCTATAACTGCACTTTATAACTTATACCTGTATCCTGCACTTGCTGCTATTGCACTCCTGGTTAGACCTAAACTGTGTTTCATTGCCTTGTACTTGTACATGTGTAATGACAATAAGGTTGAATCTAATCTAATCTATTCTTGGTGCAAATCTTCAGTCTGTCTATGAGGTAAATATTATCTTCATCATCAAAGATTTAAAAGGGATAGTTCACCGGAAACAAAAAAAATCTGTCATCATTTACTCATTCTTCACTTGCTACAAACCTGTTTGAGTTTCTTTTTTCTATGGAACACAAAAAAGATATTTTGAAAAATGTTGCACACCTGTAACCACTGACTTCCATAACATTTGTTTTTCCTACAATGGAAGTCAAGGGTTACTAATTCTTTAAAAAATCTTCTTTAGTGTTTGATAGAATAAAGGAACTCACAAAGGTTTGGATAAATAGTGAGTAAATTATCTTTTTTGGGTAAACTATGCTTTTGACTTTCAGGAAAGCTAACGTTTTTCAGTTATTTAAATAAAGGACCATGTAAACAAATCTTATATTATGTTATCCCATCTTAAGTAAAACAAATGAACAGTTTCTGGTTCATTTCCCAGTACTGGGTTGTGGCTGGAAGGATATCCGCTGTATAAAAACTTATGCCAGAATAGTTGGCAGTTCATTCTGCTGTGGCGACCCCTGATAAATAAGGGACTAAGCCGAAAGAAAATGAATGAGTTTCTGGTTTATTATTTCTTTATTTTTTGGGTGTGATTCTCAGATGTTCAAGCAGATGTTGGCAGAGAAGCAGCTAAAGTGGGAGAGCTATAAGAAAGAGGGATCAGAGAGGATGATGGAGCTGGCCGAGGTGTTTTCTGGGGTCAAACCTCTTACCAGAGTGGAGAAAAATGGTAAAATGCTTTCCATCTCCCACAACATGCACCATAGACAACCTTTTTTTCTGCGTTACATATTTTTCGTTAAAATAAGTGAATTGTTTTACACATCCAAAAACTGCACTTCAGTACCAAAAATTACATATTTTAATAGCGATTTAATTTATTAATCAGCATAGTAAAGTAATAGTTTATTTTGGATTAATGCGGATTAAAAAACAAACAAAAACAAAATGAAAATACCTTTGTTACTGAATACCTGCAATGTAATGTATATTGTTTTTTTTTTTATCAAAAACAGAATAAAAAAAAAACTATAACATTATAAATGTGGAATACTCACCGGCCACTTTATTAGGTACACCTTAGTAGTAGTAGTTAGGTTGGACTCCTATTTGCCTTCAGAACTGCCTTAATCCTTCGTGGCATAGATTCAACAAGCTACTGGAAATATTCCTCAGAGATTTTGGTCCATATTGACATGACACCATCACACAGTTGCTGCAGATTTGTCGGCTGCACATCCATGATGCGAGTCTCCCATTTCACCACATCCCAATTTTGCTCTATTGGATTGGAGTCTGGTGACTGAGGAGGCCATTTGAGTATAGTGAACTCATTGTCATGTTCAAGAAACCAGTCTGAAAGGTTCATACTTTATAAGGTGGCGCGTTATCCTGCTCACAACTGCCGCTCACTGAATATTTTCTCTTTTTTGGACCTTTCTCTGTAAACACTAGAGATGGTTATGCATGAAAATCCCAGTAGATCAGCGGTTTCTGAAATACTCAGACCAGCAAGTCTGACACCAACAACCGTGCCACGTTCAAAGTAATTTTTTTTCCTTTTTCCTATTCTGATGCTGTTTAAACTGCAGCAGATCATCTTGACCATGTCTACATGCCTAAATGCATTTAGTTGCTGCCATGTCACTGCCTGATTAAAAATTTGCGTTAACAAACAGTTAGACAGATGTACCTAATAAAGTGGCCGGTGAATGTAGTTAAAATGTGGTATTGTATTTTTCAATCTTCTACCCGAATATTAATTTAAAAAATATTGAATTCTTTCTTTCTTTAATATTATTTTGCTTGTTATAATTATATTTACTTTAATCCCTATATACAGCATGCACATTTATATGTTTTCCAACAAAATCAAGCTTGTGCAGCTAGTAAGGTTTGTGTTTCAGATCCGGGTCAACAGGTTGTTACTGTACTTGCATAGATTTATTGCATAATTATTTTAAAGTAACTTGACATTATTGACCGTGTGTTCATGCATCCGTTTGCTTCATTAGAGAATCTTCAGGCCTGGTTCAGAGAAATCTCCAAACAGATTGAATCCTTAAACTATGAAGACTCCACGGCTGCCGGCAGGAAGACCGTACAGCTCATTCAGGCTCTGGTGGAGGTACAACACATCTAAACGTGCTATCCTATGATTGTCTTCAGCAATTTCACACAGTGTTTGCTTCTCTGAAAGGTCCAAGAGTTTCACCAGCTGGAGTCCAACCTGCAGGTGTGTCAGTTCCTGGCGGACACCCGCAAGTTTCTGCATCAGATGATCCGCACTATCAATATCAAAGAGGAAGTGCTCATCACCATGCAGATAGTGGGGGATTTGTCCTACGCCTGGCAGATCATTGACAGGTGATGCAGAAAAACTGTTTTTAGTGCCTGATTATCAGGGGTCGCCACAGGAGAATGAACCGCCAACTTATCCAGCATGTATTTTACACAGCGGATGCCCTTCCATCCGCAACTCAGTACTGGGAAACATCCATACACTCTCGTTCACGCACGCACTCATACACCACAACCAGTTTAGTTCATCCAATTCACCTGTATCGCATGTCTTTGGACTGTGGGGGAAACCAGAGCACCTGGAGAGAAACCCACACCAACACAGGGAGAACATGCAAACTCCACACAGAAATGCCAACTGGCCCAGCTGGGACTTGAACCAGCAACCTTCTTGCTGTGAGGCGACAGTGCTAACCACTGAGCCACCATGCCGCCACAGCCAAAACAATAAAACCTAAAGATGCTCAATGGTTAAAGTTCCTCTTCTGCATATTTCTCACAGCTTCACCTCAATAATGCAAGAGAGCATCAGAGCAAACCCGTCAATGGTGACCAAACTCAGAGCCACATTTTTAAAGGTGAGTAAAACTGTCCTCTTATGGTGCAACACCAGAATCAAATCCACCTGTAACCCAATGTTCTGAACAGCTGGCGTCTGCGCTGGATCTGCCTCTGCTGCGAATCAACCAGGTCAACAGTCCCGACCTGCTCAGCGTCTCTCAGTTTTACTCTGGGGAGCTGGTGGCGTACGTCAGAAAGGTTTGGAAGGCTTTAATAATGTTCCTGTATGCTAGCTGGTTTAGTTCAGATCTCTCCAACTGTGTTTTCGGTTTTTCCCGGCAGGTGCTGCAGATCATTCCAGAGAGTATGTTCACCTCGCTGGCCAAAATCATCAAGCTGCAGATCCATGACATTATGGAGGTGCCCACACGCCTGGACAAAGACAAACTCAAGGATTACTCTCAGCTCAGTGCCCGCTATGAGGTACGACTGACTGATGCATCTGAATGGTGAATGTGGAGATAATGAGGCTCAATAAGAGTGAAAGGGTTTCCTTCTGATGCTATTAAACATGTAAACTAACTTGCTCATTGATATTTCATACTGATGTTTCTTACTATTTTGCAATTTATTTTACAATGAACCATACACTACCTGACAAAAGTCTTATCATCGATCCCAGTTGTAAGAGCAACAAATAATAACTTGACTTCTAGTTCATCATTTGGAAAAGTGGCAGAAGGTAGATTTTTCAGATTAATTATCTGTTGAACTGCATCCCAATCATCACAAATACAGCAGAAGACCTATTGAAACCCACATGGACCCAAGAATCTTACAGAAATCAGTCAAGTTTGGTGAAGGAAAATTCATGGTTTGGGGTTACATTCAGTATGGGAGCGTGCGAGAGATCTGCAGAGTGGATGGCAACATCAACAGCCTGAGGTATCAAGACATTTGTGCTGCCCATTACATTACTAACCACAGGAGGGGGCAAATTCTTCAGCAGGATAGCGCTCCTTCTCATACTTCAGCCTCCACATCAAAGTTCCTAAAAGCAAAGAAGGTCAAGGTGCTCCAGCATTGGCCAGCCCAGTCAGCAGACATGAACATTATTGAGCATGTCTGGGGTAAGATGGAGGAGGCACTGAAGATGAATCCAAAGAATCTTGATGAACTCTGGGAGTCCTGCATGAATGCTTTCTTTGCCATTCCACATGACTTGAGTTATTTGAGTCATTGCTGAGATGAATGGATGCTGTCCTCCAAGCTCATGGGAGTCATACACAATATTCATTCTTTTTCCACTGCACCATAACTTTATATTCTATACTGTACATTATTCTGTTAAGTGACAAGACTTTTGTCAAAGCAAAGTCAGACCTTACTGTCCTAATTAAATAATTAAAAATCAAGGCATGATCATAAGTATTTAGATAAAATAAGCATAATCTATAGAGGTCTTTGCCTTTCATATAAGCCACTTCTGATACCAAATGATCAACTAGAAGTCAAGTTATTATTTGTAGTTCCTAAATCTTGGATAGGTGACAAGACTTTTGTCAGGTAGTGTATATGGTAACTTCATTGATATTGATGACATTAGATTTTTATTTTATTATTTAATTATTATTATTTTTTATAGATTTTTTTGGTACTATTTATTGTATTATTTACTTATTTAGTTAGTTAGTTAATTAGTCATAAAAATAAATTCATAAGTCTTGTAATAACCACCATTGACACTTCAGGGTTTTACAATGAGTGTTAATATATATTTCTTTTCCTGCTCATTTAATTTAAAAATAATTTATATTTTGTTCAAAATGAACCATATGCATTTTCACATCCATAAATTGTACTGCAATGCAAAAAAAAATTGAATAGTGTTTGTTTTAATTTATTCATCAACATACTGTAGTACTGTAATAGTATATCCTAGATTAATGAGCATTAAAAAACATAATATATATGTAGGGTATGGTATATATAATATATGTCAATTTTGCAATCTTTTACTCTATACATTTTTTATTTAATGTTTGATTGTCTTTTTTTTTTGCTCTATAATTCTATATTTATATTTATTTACATCTCTATATATGTACATTTACAATTTTTCCCCACAAAATCAATGTTTTACATCTAGAAGTGTTTGAGATCTGAGTCAGCAGGTTGTCATTGTACTTGCATAGATTTATTTTGCATAATTATTTTAATAATAGTAACAACATTATTGCACTTGTTCATTTGACAGGTAGCTAAACTCACTCATGCCATCTCCGTCTTTACCGAAGGCATCCTGATGATGAAGACCACACTTGTCGGCATCATTCAGGTATGCTAAATATTTTCTGAATGTTACGCTTTGAGTTTTGAGACCTCATCACCACGAAAATGTGTGTTTCAGGTGGATCCCAAGCAGCTTCTGGAGGACGGGATCAGGAAAGAGCTTGTCAAACGTGTAGCATACGCTCTGCATAAAGGCCTCATCTTCAACCCTAAAGCCAAAGTGAGCAAACAAACCTGCTAATTAACAACCATTCTGTCCTTATTTCTGGATTTCCTCATATCCTTTTTGTTGTTGTTGAATTTGTGTTGAGATGTTGGTTCCTGACATCTCTTTCAGCCCAGTGAACTGATGCCAAAGCTGAAGGAAATGGCTGCCACTATGGACGGGTTTTATCGCTCGTTTGAATACATTCAGGATTACGTGAGCATCTACGGCTTAAAGATCTGGCAGGAGGAAGTGTCTCGAATCATTAACTACAACGTAGAGCAGGAGTGCAACAGTTTCCTCAGGACAAAGGTCTGTTTTTTTGTTGTTGTACATTATTCATACTGGGTGTGATTTTTAGAATGATAACAGTCCTTGTCCAGACTGACGTTTTAGATACGGGTATCCATCCAGACCGTACAGCGTAAAACAATTGATATGTGACCATTCACACTTTTTTAAATGTTTTTTTTTTGTTGTTGTTGCTTTATTAGGTTTATCTTGGGTCAGACAGAAAATATAAAAACTCTGTAAATACAATATAAATAATATAGATACCTATACAGATTCACAAACACAATAAAACCACACACTAGTTCAATTCAGAATGCATCAGGAAAACACAAGTATACACAATATATATATATATATATATATATATATAATAAACCTTTCTAACATCGTGTCCTAACAACACGCAATGCAACAAGCAATTTGGCTTTCTGTACCGAACGTGATGCAACACAACAGAAACATTTAAATACCATCCAGTGCACTCCTGATGAAATGGTAAGGGTTAGAATATATTTAATACATATTCAACATAATTAAAAGTACATTAGCTGAATGACTGATGATTTTGGTTCTCACTGAATCACTGACTTTCATTTTCAAACCATTTTCAAGATCTGAGTTAAACTATCTGCTGCTGCTTTCAGAAGTATGGCATTAAACACATGTAAATTGTTTTCAAAGTCACAATGGCAGCATTTAACACTGAATAAAGCACATAATCAGTACCTGAGGAAATAGTTGTCATAGTAGTATATGCTGTTGTTTTGCTTATAAATTACAAATTTTGTACGTCAATGTCGCTGAAGGTTAGGACAAAACATTTATTAATTTATTATTATATTATATTAACATACAAAATATTTATTTTCCCTTTATCGTTGTGTGTAGTTAGGACACGGTGTAAAGTTTGTGAAAAAGCAAAAAATTCCATCAAGTTGTTAGAACGGCTGACCACAGTATTGGTAACCTTGTAACCAACAGTACCCAAGGCAAGCAAAATGGAGACAGCCGATTGGTCACATGGGTGTAATGTTCACTAAGTTAGAATTTATTAGTCAAATGCATTTCCATTGCTTGTTATTCACATTAAAGTGATAATTCATGAAAATTGGTAATGTACTCACTATTAACTCACTCTCAAATGGTTTCAAACCGTTATGAGTTTCTTTCTTCACAAAAGAAGATATTTTGAAGAAAACTGTAAACCTGTAAGCATTGACTTCCATAGAGGGAAAAACAAATACTATAGAAGTAAATGGTTAGAGGTTTCCACCTTTTTTAAATAACTTCTTTGTTTTTAACAGAAAAAAGAAACTCATAAAGGTCTGAAACAAGTGAAGGGAAATTAAATAGTGAAAAACTACAGTTTTGGGTGAATTATCCCTTCAACGGTTTGGATTAACACTTTACAACAGGGGCGTTGCTAGACATAAAGCTCTACTGGAGCACATAAAGCTCTACTGGGGCACCCCCCCCCCCCCCCCCCCCCCCCCCCAAAAAAAAAAAAAAATATTGTTATATATAGTTATATATTATACACGACAAATAATTAATAAATAAAAGTATTATTGTTATTGTACAATTATTATTGTAAATTACAGAAATTAATCCTAAAAGTAACTGGAAAACAACGTAAAGACACAACTGGAGTGATGCTAAGATCATTTAAGAAATCTTTTGCATGAATAATAATTTCGATTTCTATAGAATACAAAAAAACAGGTTTTATAGACTTATCTGTTGTCTTAGACATGGCCGAGAATTAGGTAAGTCTTTACCTCCCTGACTGCATCCCTCCTTTTACTTCATAAAAAAATCTATCAGGAGACATGCTTAGTAATCACATTATTTAAACTTTAGTTTTGTCGACTACAAAACTCACTGCGTGCCGTCACCTCCGCATAAAAGGCTCATACGGCGGTTTCACAATGCATAAGCGGCGCGTGAGCAGCAAGTACTTTTTTCGGCGTGCATAACAACCGGGGCTCCCACCGGGAGAAGAGCAGCGCGTCCGGGTCCAGCAGGAGCGGTGTGTGAGGCGCGTGGGTGTGGTTTTCTGCGCACATGCAGAGATGCGTCAGTTTGCTTTTTGATTAAACTACACTGCTTTCACCAGCGTTGGTTCGGTTGCACATAGAGAATAACGTCTTTATTCTGGAATTACCCCTCTTAATAAATACACTTTCCATATGAAGTAAATCATATCTCAACACGTTTACTGGGGCACTGGTGATTTTTACTGGGGCACGTGCCCCAGTAAATTGGGTCTAGCGACGCCCCTGCTTTACAATAAGGTTGTATTAGTTAACACTAGTTAATGCACTTACTAACATGAACAAACAATGACCAATACATCTATTACAGTATTTGTTCATGTTAGTTACCGAAAATACAGTTGTTCATTGTTAGTTCATGTTAATCACGATGCATTAACTAATGTTAACAAGCATGAATTTGGATTTTAATAATGCATTAGTAAATGTTGAACTACGATTAATAAAGGTTGTACAAGTATTGTTCATACTTAGTTCATGTTAGTAAATACATTAACCAATGAAGCCTTATTGTAAAGTCTGACCCATTAAGTTTGCATTAGCCACAAGTAAGCATAAAAATGTATTTTTTTCTAAATTAAAGGAATTTTCATTAGCGTTTTTGAAATTTGGCATTTGTTGTGATATTATGAAATAGATGAAGATATAGAAAATGCAGATTAACACAGAATGATGGAAACCCATCTAGACTAGACTAGCATCATGCATCATGTTTTACTACTGGCATTGATTTAAAAAAAATAATAATCTTTTCAGATCCAAGATTGGCAAAGCGTCCACCAGTCCACCCACATTCCCATTCCTAAATATCCATCAGTTGATGAATCCGCCACATTTATTGGACGTCTTTGCAGGGAAATCCTGAGGATCACAGACCCAAAGTGAGGGTGCAAACTGCATTATTTCAGACTTTCAAAGCTTTGACAGCTGAACCTCTAATATCATGTCCATCACATTTATTCCTCTCAGAATGACGTGTTACATTGACCAGCTCAACACCTGGTATGATATGAGAACGCATCAGGAAGTGACAAACAACCGGCTGTTCTCTGAGATTCAGGACACGCTGGGAACATTCGGGCTGAACGGACTGGACAGACTCCTGTGCTTCATGATCGTCAAAGAGCTGCAGGTCTGGCCTGATTCAGTTGAAGTCAAAATGATTAGCCCTTATGTGTATTTTCTTTTCTTTTTCAAATATTTCCCAAATGGTGTTCAACAGAGCAAGACATTTTTCACAGTATTTCCTGTTATATTTTTTCTTCTGGAGAAAGTCTTATTTGTTTTATTTCAGCTAGAATAAAAGCAGTTTTTAATTTTTTTCAAATCATTTTAAGGTCAGAATTATTAGCCCCTTTAAGCTATATTTTGTTTTCGATTGTCTACAGAATAAACCACTGTTATACAATGACTTGCCTAGTAGTCGTAACTTGCCTATATTATCCTAGTTAAGCCTTTCAATGGCACTTTAAGCTGAAAACTAGCATCTTGAAAAATATCTAGTCAAATATTATTTACTGTCATCATGGCAAAGATAAAATAAATCAGTTATTAGAAATGAGTTATTAAAACTATTATGTTTAGAAATGTTGAAAATATCTTCCCTCCGTTAAACAGAAATTGGCGAAAAATATACAGGGGGCTAATAATTCAGACCTCTACTGCATTAATAACCTGATTTATGATTATGTTTGTAGTTATAAAATCAAATAATGTAAGCTGAAGGTACAGCTCACTCAAAAATAGAAAATATTTACTCGCACTCAAGACCAAGATATTCAGAAGAATGTTGGAAAAAAGCAGCTATTATAACAGGAACACAAAATACTGTGGATGTCAATGGCTGTTTTGTTAAATATTGTTCATCATATAGTCTGTGGTGTTCAGCAGAAGAAAGAAATTCATAATGTTTTGGAACAAGTGGAGGATGATTAAAGGAAACGATTGAAACAATGTCCAATTTTTTTTCTAATTTGACAACGAAAAAGGTTGCAATTAAAACTGGAGCTGAATATTTCTAACTTTATAGTGTTTCTAACAAAATTGTAGTAATTCAATTAAAATATTCATTCATTCATTCATTTTCTTTTCGGCTTATTCCCGTTATTAATCAGGGGTTGCCACAGAGAAATGAACCGCCAACTTATCCAGCATATGTTTTACACATCGGATGCCCTTCCAGCCGCAACCCAGCACTGGGAAACAGCGGTGGTGCAGTGAGTAGTGCTGTCGCCTTACATCAAGAAGGTTGCTGGTTCGAGCCTTGGCTGGGCCAGTTGGCATTTCTGTGTGGAGTTTGCATGTTCTCCCCATGTTTGCATGGGTTTCCTCCGGGTGCTCCGGTTTCCCCCACAAGTCCAAAGACTTGTGCTATAGGTGAATTGGATAAACTAAATATTGTTTGTAGTGTATGTGTGTGAATGAGTGTGTATGGATGTGTATGGATGTTTCAGTGATGGGTTGCAGCTGGAAGGGCATCCGTTGCGTGGATAAGTTGGTGGTTCATTTTGCTGTGGCGACCCCTGATTAATAAAGCAACTAAGCTGGAAAGAAAATGAATGAATGATTCATATTATTAATATTATTTGACAACAGCACAATAATAATTTACTCCTTTACCCTTTTCAGGATATATGTGCTGTAAATAAAAATATTAGCTATTTGTTTTACTAATAAATGCAAATTAATATGACCAAGCCAAATTGCATAGAAAGTTCTAATTTTTTCAAATAAAACTTTGATTATAACAATTATAACTGTATCAAGAAGTTAGAGCTAGCACTCCTACCTCTTGTGAAAACCATGAGATCCCTCTTAATATAAATGTCGTATTAATAATAATTACAATGATAACAATAATAAAATCTCCTCTGCAGAATTTCCTGACAGTTCTTCAGAAGAGCATCCTGAAGGATAAAGCTGTGGTTGATGTCTTCAAAGCTCTGCTGACTGCTGTCAATCCCGTCAAAGGAATTGTGGGTATGTAAGTTTGACGCACCACTGCAGAAATCAGAATTATAAGAAATAAACAAATTGCAAAATATACTACAAACTCAAAAGTCATGATTCCTACACTCCAAAAAAAAAATATTCAAACTACTTATTTAAAATGAAACCACACAATGTTTGAGTTTTTTTTGAGACAACTTAATTGTCTTATGTTCAATCAACTTAAAATTGTAAAAACCAATAAGTTATCTTAATCGATTTGCATTGAGACAATATGATTGTGTGGAACATTTTTTACAGTGTATGAAAAGTCTTAAGTTGCCTTGTTCCTGATGTATCATTTGTCAATCTTTTCAGCAAATGCAAGCAAAGTGTACACAAACGCTGTGGCCAAAACACAGAAGATCTGGAGCGGCTATCTGGAATCCATCATGAAGGTGTGAATGATGACGTTTGGAGGTGTAACAAACAATAACTGTATTTAATTATTTTTACGATGAAAACTATAGACCATTTCAATGTGGTCATGTCATTGGCCCATAAACATTTCCTGCTTGTTGTCAAACTATTTCATAACTGTAACAAGAGGCAATTTAATCATACATTCACGTTAAAACAGCTATCATAACATTATTTATCAATATGTGGAACTTTCAGGATTCTCGGAAGCTATGGATATAAAAAATGTTAAACAGGAATTACATAAGGACCATTGTTATTGTTTACATCCCTCAAAATGGTCTATACAGTGTTATTTTACATTTGCTCTGCAATAAATGCTTTTCTTACTTCAAATATAGTCTTATTTCTAGTCTCAAATTCAAACATTTTGCTTGTTTTAAGAAAAAATGACTTGATTGTAACGTATCATTTCTGAAAACAAAACATTATTTTACTTGTCTAAAAAATGTTTTTTGATTTAAGCTTTTTTGCATTGTGATTATTCAGTTTCTGAACCTGAATACTGTTCGACGACTTAAAAGAAAACGTTAAATAGAGCTATTCAAACCATCTAGTGTTCATTTCGCAATATACTGTATATTGCAGAAAAAATCAAATATTGCAGTATCAGGATTTTCCAATATCATGCAGCTCTATTCCTTTTTTTTTCTATCATCATCTCTGAGATCTTTTTATTTATGTTCATGCTAAAAAACCACATTCATTCACAGGTGGGTCAGATGCAGATTTTGAGGCAGCAGATTGCCAACGAGCTCAATTACTCCTGCAAATTTGACTCCAAACATCTCGCCGCAGCGCTGGACAACCTCAACAAGTGATGCTTCTTCTTTTATTTGTGAAGCTCTTGTGTCATTGAGAACTTACAGTGGAAGTGTGGTGTTTTTCAGGTCCCTGCTGTCAGATATCGAAGCTCATTACCAGGATCCATCACTGCCGTATCCTAAAGAAGACAACACTCTTCTGTATGAGATCACCGCCTACCTGGAGGCTGCAGGAATACACAACCCGCTCAACAAGGTCAGTCGTGTGCATGTGAAATATTAGAGGTGTGTGATGATGATGTCGTCATAATTGTTATATGAGGTTTGTCACTCACAAAAGCATTGATTACGCAATGAAGCCTACTAGAAATGACATTTTAGGCACGTTTTCCTTTTTTTTTTTTTTTTTTTTTTTTTTTTTTTTTTTTTTTTTATATTTCGTCAATGAAAATTGTTCAAACAAATCTGGAGAAGGGCATTTGTGCATGTGATGACTTATTCCTAAATCAATCAGTTTTTGAATCAATTCCTATATGAGTATTTAAAATATAAATGAATATTATATATGATAAAATGTGTATGGTTAATACAGCTAATTGGCTAAAACATGTCATTTTAATTTAAAATAAAAATACAAAATGAATCCTTTAGCATTCTATAACGCCTACGCGTTTTTGAATGAATTAAACGAGTGAGTGATTCAATGATCCATTCATAATTTGCATCCAAAATTGCATACAATTCTAGTAGGTACTGCATTTGAATTTGACTTTACTTGATGACCTCTAGAAAAGTATGTTCTGTATAGTAGTGTTGTCAAAATATTTACAAATATTGGTACTGAAATATTTAAAATGAAAACAAAGCTGGAGAAGATTTTGTGCATGTGATGACTTGCTTCTGAATCAATCTGTAATTGAATCAATCAAATGAGTCAGTGATTCCTATATGAGTATTTCAAATCTAAATGAATATTATATATGATAAAACATGTATGGTTAATACAGCTAATTGGCTAAAACATGTCATTTTAATTTAAAATAAAAATGAATGAACCCCTTAGCATTCTAGAGTGCCTATGAGTTTTTAATGAATCAAACGAGTGAGTGATTCAATGATGCATTCACAATTTGTGTCCAAATTCACATACTATTCAAGTAGGTACTGCATTTGAATTTGACTTTACTTGACGACCACTAGAAAAGTATGTTCTATATAGTAGTTTTGTCAAAAATATCGATATATTGATAAATATCCATACTGAAATATATCAAATGATACAATCTTGCTTTTGGTTGGTATCGATACTGAGAGATGCTTTGCTCTCTCACACTCTCACCATGAATAATTAATAATAATAGAGATGAATAATTAACAATAATAATAATATTTTAACACTTTTGTTTTGTTCAGAAAATAAGATGAGATTGCACTAATTTAGTTTATTTGTATTTTTTTTGTAATTTATTGCCTTTTGAACTGTAGGACTGCAGATGTGCCTGGTGTAAGCATTATTTGGTTATTTTCTTCTCTTTTTACTTCATTTACATACTTTTAACATTGCAGAATTTGTTCCCCACTGTATCAAATATGGTATCGAATATCGATATTTTTCAAGGTATCGTATTGAAGTTGGAATTTCCAGTATTGCAACAGCACTACTATATATAATATGAATATGAGTAGTGTGAGTGGAATTCAGATGTACTATATCGCCTTTTATTATTGGTCACATGACCTACCGTTGTCAGTTGCATTCATTAATACATTTTTTTACGTGGCCTCATGGAATGGTAAAGTGTCTGTTACATGCACACTTCAGAATCTCAGAAGTAGTGGGTCATCCAGGTACTTTTCATCTGCTGTTTTTCAAATACTATATATTCGGGCTTAATACTTGGTTTATTTTGCTATATAGTAAAATATACAGGAAATATGCGATTTCTGATGCAGCTATATTGGTCACTTCATTTTTAAATGAATCAGCCAGTTGAATGAATTGTTTGAATGAAGGATTCAGTGAGACTGAAATATGTATTTTTCCATAACAGCCCTAAATTATCCAAGCTGTTATATTATATTTTATTTCATATACATTGTTGTTGTTGTTTTTTTCTTTTTCTTTAATTAAATAATAATAATTTTTATTTAATTAATATCTTTAAAATTACATTTTATCTTTCTTATTTATTTCCAAGTAGCACCTGTAATGAAAGCAATTTCCCGCTGGAATAATAAAGTATTCTGATTCTGATCTCTCAGAAATAAACTCAGGAAATTATTTCAAATATTGATCTAGTTTTGTTGTTGTTGTTGTTGTGAATATCACACATCCCCTAAGATGTTTTTTTTTGTGTAACTTCATGAAAAAACTTGTCTTCATTTAAAATAATAATAATAATAATCCCGGATGTTCTGTTCTTGAATGCCTACCTGCTGTGATATTACCCATCTCTTGTTTCTTTTATTGATTTACTGTTTTTCAGATCTACATCACAACCAAGCGTTTGCCTTATTTCCCCATTGTCAACTTCCTGTTCCTCATCGCACAGCTGCCAAAACTGCAGTACAATAAAGGTCAAGGTTAGTGAGTAACTTCACAAAAAAGGTTTAAAGTTGGTTAGTTCTAGAACTTTCTGTAGCATGTCAGTTTGAATGATCAATTTACATTTCCAAACATTATTTATGTCATTAATTGTAATTCTACAGTGAGATTATTGTCTGCCAACAGGCAGTGCTCCACACAGAGATCTGATCTGATCATCATGCAGTCTGTCTGGAATGACATGAAGAAACAGAACAAACTCAATCCAGAAGAGCTTTGGCAACATCTCTAAGATGCTTCAAAAACCTTTGACCTTCAAAGCTACAACACTGTTCAAAGTTTTAGTCACTTGTGTGAAAATGCTGTAAAATGAGGATGCTTTCAAAAATGCATAAATACATTTCATTCTCAATTAACTTCTATTAACTAAATCTAATCAACATTTGGTATGAGCACACTGTGCATTTAAAACACTTGGTACACTTCCATAGGTTTTCAGGTAGCTTTGCAGGTGGGTTTTTTTTAAGCATCTTAGAGATGTTCCCAAAGCTCTTCTGGATTGAGTTTGTTCTGTTTCTTCATGTTATTCCAGACAGACTTCATGATGATCAGATCAGATGGTGCACTGCCTGTTGGCAAACAATAATCTCACTGTATAATTACAATTAATGACATAAATAATGTTTGGAAATGTAAGTTGATATTTCAAACTGATATGCTACAGAAAAAAATAACTAATAAAAATATTGTAGTTGAAAACATCATTTTATTACTCCAGCTATCAGTATCACACGATCCTTCAGAAATCCTTCATGTTCAAGAAACTTTATTCTCAATGTTGAAAGCCGTTATGCAGCTTTATCTTGAGAGGAAACGGATGCTTTGTGTTTCCTCAGGAATGGCGTGCAGAAAGGCTGCAGATGCGCTGGATTGGGCTCCGCTGGTTCTGGGTCTGCTGACCCTTCTCAAACAGTTTCACTCCAGATACACGGTGCAGTTCCTTGCTCTGATTGGACAGTTTATTCGCTCCATAATGGAGCAGTGCACCAGGTACCTCACTTCACAAAACAACCAAAATACCCTTATTTTTATCTACTGTTTTTTACAAAATGATTGGTCAACTTTTACAATATTAAAATACTTTAAAATGCGCTAAACTGATTAAGCTCTTGTAGATCAAAACGATATAAAATATAGTAAATATGATTCAGGGTTATAGTTTAAAAGAAAATGAAATATTATATGTAATAAAATGTGTATAGTCAATACAGCTAATTGCCTAGAACATGTCATGTTAATAATAATAATAATAATAATAATAATAAAAATGAACAGCTTAGTGTACCTGGAGTGGTATGCTAAAAGGCTAACGGGTTAATAAACACTGTGCAGACATATTCAATGAAATAAATAAACAAAACTAAGAGAAAGAAAAACACAACACACTGCTTAAGTAAAAGGGGAGGGGGAACTACAATATTAAATGCATAACACTGATAAAATGATATATTTAAAATAAATATACTGTAAATATAGACATAATGGAAAATAATCGCCCTTTAAAAGGTTTCTTTTTCAAATATTTTATAAATAAGTTCTTTCCATTTTCAATGCATGTTTTTCTTTTGGAGAAAGTCTTATTTCTTTTAGTTTAGCTGGAAGCTATCAAAAACATTGCATGTAATTTTAAGGTCAATATTATTAGCCCCCTTAAGGAACTGTTTATTTTTAATGGCTTCAGAACAAACCATTGTTATCCAAACTTGCCTAATTAACCTAGTTAAGCCTTGAAATTGCACTTGAATACTACTATCTTGAAAAATGTAGTAAAATATTCTGTACTGTCATCATGACAAAACAAAAGAAATGATTCTAAATGAGTTATTAAAACTATTGTTTTAAAAATGTGTTGATTTAAAAAAATCTTCATTTAACCGCACTTGGGAAATATTTGAAAAAGAATGACAGTTTGACAGGAGGGATAATCATTTTGGCCTCAACTGTATATGGTAATGTATATTATATAATAATGTTATAATATTTTTTGTTTAAATCCACAATGAAGGGAGTAAACCAAATGCTGCATTGATGAGTAAATGTACACTACTGTACCTGACAAAAGTCTTAGTCGCCTATCCAAGTTTTAGGAACAACAAATAATACCTTGACTTCTAGTTGACTATTTGGTATCAGTTCAAGATTCTTTGGTTTCATCTTCAATGCCTCCTCCTTCATCTTACCCCAGACATGCTCAGTAATGTTCATGTCTGGTGACTGGGCTGGCCAATCCTGGAGCACCTTGACCTTCTTTGCTTTCAGGAACTTTGATGTGGAGGCTGAAGTATAAGGAGCGCTATCCTGCTAAAGATATTGCCCTCTCCTGTGATTTGTAATGTAATGGGCAGCACAAATGTCTTGATACCTCAGGCTGTTGATGTTGCCACCCCCATTCTGAATGTAACCCCAAACCATGATTTATCCTTCACCAAACTTGACTGATTTCTGTGAGAGTCTTGGCTCCATGTGGGTTCCAATAGGTCTTCTGCAGTGTGTGATGATTGGGATGCAGTTCAACAGATGATTCATCTGAAAAATCGACCTTCTGCAACTTTTCCAAATGATTAATTAGACGTCAAGTTATTATTTGTTGCTCTTACAACTGGGATCGACGACAAGACTTTCTGAGTTTTTAAATTGGATTATCCTGTTAAAATATGCATAAAATAATGATAGAATCCACAAATTGTGATATGAATGTATAATTCAGTCTTTCCATTAAAAGATTTGATGTAAATCCTGTAACTCTGTTTTCAACCAGTCAGAAGATTCCAGACATGCCTTCAGATGTAGTTGGAGCATTAATGTTTCTGGAGGACTATGTGCGTTACACTAAACTGCCAAGAAAGGTAAGAAATATTACCATCAGATCTTATATTCAATAACATCTAAAGACAAGTGAGGAAAGCCGGGGTTTTTTTTTCTGCTGTTGCAGGTGGCAGAGGCTCATGTGCCCAGCTTCATTTTTGATGAATTCAGGACTGTGCTCTAAATGTCATAATGGCAAATCACACAGGAGATCATCTGTCTTTCTGCTAAAGCACTAATGACGTTGAGCAATTAGCATTTTTAACATTTCAATTTGAAAACATGATCATGTTTTGTAGCGGTTACTGACCTCATGTCTGTCTGCTAATCTAATAAATGCCGCATCTATGTTTTGATACTGCTTTTTAGCACATTTACACACTCTCCATGAATCAGTCACTGTAACTTACAGCCTCTTTGTTGCTTTTATAAACTGGCGGGAAAAGCAATGAGACAAATATTAGGATTTTCCTTTTTTGTGTGTGTGTGGAGAACTGTTTAACAGTCGCAATTTAGAGTTCACAGCAAGAACAATTACTAGAGTTCGCATAAACATAAGTCTATGGTTCAAATCCAGAGATGCGTCACACTCGTCTATCATCAATCATTACTTCAGAGCTTCCAGTTTCATACTACCATGATGATAAGTTTAAATACTTTGGATCATCCATGGCTGCGTCCGAAACCGCATACTTCTATACTATATAGTACACTAAAATCAGTATGCGAGCAGAGTAGTATGTTCAAACTCATAGAATTCAAAAATCAGTACCTGGAGGAACTACTACTTCTGGCGAGATTCTGAAGTGCGCATCCCATGCATGCTGCGCTATCCCATGATGCACCGCGAGAGAATTCATGAATGGGAGTGAAGCGACGAAACTGACGCGAGTAGGTCACGGGACCATGACAAAAAGGCGGATGTAGTACGTCCGAGTTTCATTCATACTGTATAGAACATACTTTTCTAACAGTCGAGTAGTACATTTAAATTCAAATGCAGTACTACTGAGTAGTAGAAGATTTCAGACGCAGCCCATGTTTTCTGAAGGGGCCCCGTAGGATGTAATGAAGACCACAACTCCCATGATTCCACACTCAAGTCATTGTGTCATCAAACTACGTGTTTGTTGCTGCGTCCCAATTCACATACTTGTACTATGTTCTAAAAGTATGTACTTCTTTGTGAAGAAGTAGTACATACTTTTAAGTGTGTAACAGAAGAGTATGCAAACAGACATACTACTTCCTCATTAACGAACCGTTATGTTGCTTAGGTACGTCCCCTGTCAATCATCTCGACGCATCCGCATCTCTCATATTTTAATACCTACCATATTAGAGATGCAGCAGCAGGTTAATCTGCTATTCGCGAGTCTTTCAAGCAGAGGAATCTCCTCAGGTCTTTTGATAATTATGCATTCAGAAGTGAATGTCCGAACACGTCTTTATTTAAGTTTACGTTGTTGTTTCAGATTAAATATATCATGGAAAATGTGATTTAAATGGTTTCCACTGGGATAGATATTATTAGTCATTCAAACAACTTTACTGAAGCCTCTTAACGGTTGGTCTCGCGTGTCCGCCATGTTTGTAGTTTGTTTAACCTTTTCCTCAGGATTGTAGTTCTAATCGAATTAATGTCCTACGCGCTATGTATTGTGGGCAATATTAGCGGTTAGAGTATGGACGGTTCTACACTTTTAATTTATAATGCAACTAATGGCCTGTTTCCACTGAGTGGTTTGGTGCGGGTCACTTTTATCAGGCTTGTGTCTCCACTGCCAAAGGGCACCAATGGTCAATGGGCATGGTGTACGACAGAAAGTTTCAGTCAACGTCATTCTCGCTTGAGGAAATGTCAAAGTAAAGCTGTACAGGTCGTTCACATATGAGAAGCACTTCTCACAAAACTGAGGCTTTATGCACATACCAATTACAGAAAAACTACACACAACATACATTTAGGCCTTATTTGGGTTCAAAATCAACACGCAACATATAGTTGGTGCAAACATATCATCTCTCACGTTTGTCCATTCCTGAAATGATGTCAAAAGCACCTCAATAATCAAGCGCATGTTATTAATATGAGCTCAAGTTCATCATTTCAAATATAGACGCGCAGCGAGCTCTCTCGAGAAAGTGAAACCACTCACGCTCCGAGGCCTCATAAACAACACCAGGACACACGGCAGATTCTGCTCTTCTTCTTGGCTTTGTGGCTGTTCATCAAGACAACGACAAGGTTTGTTTGAGCTCGGGTCGACCATGGCTTTTTATTGCATGTACCGTATTTTCTGGACTATAAGCCGCTACTTTTTTCCTAGGTTTTGAACCATGCGGCTTATATAAAGGTGCGGCTATCTTGTGTATTTTTCTTTCACCACTAGGGACGCTCTGACCGGAATTACAGGTAAATCAATGCAAAGACAAATAGACTACGCTACTTTTTCTTTAGCAGATAGAACACGCACGACAAATTACTAACTGGAAATTATTTTCAAATCCTTCATCATGGAAACCACACAAAGAAGTTCATATGATGCAAGTTTTAAGTTGAAGGCCATTGAACTTGCTACCCAGGAAGGAAACAGCGCTGCTGCACGCAAGCTTGGCGTCAACGAATCTATGGTGAGACGTTGGAGGCGGCAGCGGGAAGAGCTCATGCAGTGCCAAAAGCCGAGAAAAGCTTTCAGAGGACATAAAAGCAGTTGGCCTGAACTTGAAAATATCCTGGAAGACTGGGTGAACACACAGAGAGCAGGTGGCCGAGGTGTATTCACTGTACAGATCCAACTAAAAGGCAAAACAATCGCCCTCCAAATAAATATTGAAGATTTCAAAGCTGGGCCGTCGTGGTGTTTCAGATTTATGAGACGTAAAAACCTGTCCATTAGGACACGGACCACTCTCTGTCAGCAACTCCCTCCTGACTATCAGGAAAAAGTTGAAAACTTCCACAAATTCGTTGAAACAAAGATACAAGAAAACTCCATCGGACCAGACGACATCATAAATATGGATGAAGTACCTTTGACGTTTGATCTGCCTCTGAGCAGGACTGTTAACAAGACAGGTGCATCATCCGTGTTGTTGAAAACAACAGGCCACGAGCAAACACACTTCTGGCATGCACGGCATCCGGACAAAAAGTTCCACCAATGGTGATTTTTAAGCGCTTAACTAAGCCGAAAGAACAACTCCTGAAAGGCATAGTGGTCAAAGTTAACGCCAAAGGTTGGATGGTGGAAGGACTAATGAAGGAATGGTTAACGGAGTGCTACGGTAAGCGCCCGGGAGGATTTTTTCACCGGAAAAAAGCACTGCTTGTTTTGGATAGCATGAGGGCCCACATCACAGATTCTGTGAAAGCAGCGATCAAGAAAACAAACTCCATTCCAGCTGTGATTCCTGGGGGTACAACAAAGTAATTGCAGCCACTTGACATCAGTGTGAATCGGGCATTTAAAGCTGCATTCCGGGTCGAGTGGGAGACTTGGATGACAAGTGGTGAGAAGTCTTTCACAAAAACAGGCCGCATGCGAAAAGCATCCTTCTCTGATGTCTGTCAGTGGATCCTAACAGCGTGGAGTGCTGTGAAAGAATCCACCATCACCAGCGGGTTCCGAAAGGCTGGACTGCTACGCGAAGAGAGTGGTGCACCTTCAGAGGTAACTTCACCGGAGGATCACAGTGACACGGAGACCGATGGAGACAGATGTGACGAAGCGCTTCTGAGGCAGTTCAACTCCGACACTGAAGAAGACGACTTCATGGGTTTCAGCAAAGATGATTAACGTGACTTGTGGTTTCAAACACAGGAGAAAGGAAGGTGAATAAATACCGGTTATTCGTTTTAATCAGCAAAGTTGCTGCCATATTAAAAGGCACTGTTCAGAAAGAATCTGTTCAGGTACATACATGTACAGTTTCAGTACAAAATCGTTCTGTACATGCAGTAAATTTCTAATTGTTCAACATAGATATCTGCGGCTTATAGCCCGGTGCAGCTTGTATATCTTTTTTTCTTCGTTTTTTTTTTTAAATAGCGCAGATGCGGCTTATATACAGGTGCGCTCTATAGTCCAGAAAATACGTTATATATTATTACGACGTAATGTCTCGGCTGTGTATTTAAAAATGGCACTTCCTTTGTCTCCATTCTCCTGGCTTGTTGCATGCGCTAGTGACATGTCACTGTAAACCAATAGCGTTCAGCTGCATGTCTGGCTCTGCCTTTTGGTACCCTTTTGTTGTGATAGGTACCCTTTGGAAAGGGTATACCAAAAAGTGGTACAATACAGTTCACTTTCTGGTACCTTTTGACTGTAGAAACGGCCATGAAAGCATACCGAACCGTACCCACTCAGTGGAAACAGGCCATAATACACCATCCGGATAAGTTACCTTTGGCATACTCTTTTCAACATACAACGGGACATACTACTACATCTACCTACTATTTAGGACAGATAGTATGTGAATTGGGATGCAGCAATACTGTTCCTTTAAAGCGAAAGTCACAACTTCAGGCAAAAACAATTCCTTCTGTCAGTTTTGTGTGTTTAAAATGTTGTGCTTATCTTGGTGTGAACGATGCTTTTATTCATAGTAATGCTGAGCTAAAAGCGTACAAGAACACAGGAGACTTGATTCGATGAAAGTTTTTACTTTTATCTTAAATATATTACAATACTGAATGGATACTGTATGAAAAAATGAGCTTTTATCGTTTAATAATCAGTATATGTACAGCACACAATGAAAGAAAACAGCCATGAAGAATCTATGAACAGCAACACTGTGAACACAGTTCAGATGCGAACAGAAGAGAATTGTAAGGCATGAAAAAAGACGTAAAGTACAGCTGCAAACAAAACAATCACGTCCTGGATTTGTGTGGTGGTGCTTACGCGTGTAGAATATGAATTTCCCTAAATACATTCATTAGTATTTTGGTTGTGTCCTTCAATCGGAGATCGATGCTTGGGTGAATCGATTCATTTGACTCGGGTTCTACTGACTCGCGTGCGTTTGTGTCGGACAGATCAGGGTCACAGTGAGCAGCTTGTATTGCTTCAGGTCGGTTATTTAGAAAGAAACTAAAACTACATTGAGTTAATGTGGATGAAGTTATATCAACGAATAATGTCGTCCGTGTGGTACTTTTGCACGTAAACTGCAAATACAAACACAGAAACAGGGCAAGTGTACAAAGACGCTCCGTTTATGAAATCAAAACCTCACTTTGCACAAAACCTATTGCGGCATTAATCATTCTAAAGCACTTATTTGTCGTCGGGGTTAAATATGTACATGTAGTAATACTGGAGAGAAGGGAATCAAAGACTTTACAAAGTTACCTTAAAAATACTTAATATGCATCATGTTATTCGAGGATTACAGGCAGAGTGCAAAAATCAGTGCCGACAGGTTGAACGCACAGCAGACTATATGTACAGATGATTAATAATACAATACTGACCAGAAATAGGCAATCGAACAAGGCCGAATGGTCACGCGACCGGGAGATACCGATACTGCAGTGTGAACGGTGTCATGCTGTAAACGAAATCAGAAAACTGTGCATTGTGGGTTCATAAACGTCAAATCTACATACATGTTAATTCAGGGAGATCGTGTTAAAAAAACCTCAACAGTTAAATCTTATTAATAGTTCATCAAAGGAAATGTTTAGTCATACATTCACACATCTCCGGGGGTTTAGTTGTGAACATTAATTCAATCTCACATGTAAAACATGACATTTATTTCTTCTTTGATTCTGAATTCCACTTTAGTTCGTTAGTTTAATCCACCCTACTTTATTCTGCAGGAAAGTCTTTTTGATGGATTCTGTAAAAAGCTATTTTCGTAAACGTGCAATCCCAGCAGGCACATAACAGCATAAGACGGTAATATTAGGTTAGATTTAAGTCGTGATGTCGGATGACCAAAATTCAATGTCTAGTCAGCGTCTAAGAACAACGTTATTTTGACGTCCAATAACGTTGATATTTGGTTGATTTTAGGTTGTGTTGGAAAGTGACCAAAATCCAACGTCGAGCCAACATCTTAAACCAATGACATATTGTTTATCCGTCAGGTATGGCAACAAAAATCCAATGTCTGATAGACGTCATAGTGGTAACGTCCACACAACTTCAAGCGGTAACCATCATTAGACGTTGACATTTGGTTGTTTTTAGGTTGCTTTGGAAAGTGACCAAAATCCAACATCTGTCCGATGTTGGAAACTGACCTCAACCCGATTTTAATTTCCACCCAAAATGCAACACCCCACAACATTGGGGTACAACGTCAATCTGACGTCATGTTGACATCCTGTGCCTGTTGGGATGACACCATTTGTTAGCCACAAAGTATTACTTTTTGTTCACCAAATCAATGTTTACTATTATGACGATAAACTAAAATAATATCAAATACTAGTTTTCTTCTGCTAAAATAACTAGGAGTGTCTGAAAGTATTGCCCATTTTCCGTAAAAACATTCCTGCCAGAAAATGAGGTGGATGAATCTGACACGCAAATCTGTTCATGTCATGTTCGTGAATGCAGCATGTATCACAAAAAAAGGAAAGTACCCAAAAACAATCAGCTAAAATCACATTCCTTACGCTTAAGAGACCATATAAACAACGTGAGATGACTGAGAAAAATGATCAAATTACTTTCAGCTCTGCACATGAGGGAAAATAAACACATTTGAAACACCAACAGTGACTAACGAAGGCCTTGTGCATGATACAAACAAACATTCTTCTCAATCACGCGCTTTACTATTTACTAATTAGTTCGAGACTCACATATAGGCTGTTTACACCAGGTATTTAGGTTCATTAGTTAACAGTGAGCCTTCCTGTGCTGACAACATGTCCACTTTTTACCACTTTCATTAATGAGAGTGTGTGTGCATGGGCTCTTTCCTGACCTTTTGATCTAATATTGTGAAATTTCTGCTCTGATCGCCAAAGCGATGCCAAATGCTGTGCCTTTGTGCTAAAATCAAACACATTCGCCAGGATGAGCATTTACTCTACAAAAGGTTTACAACTACCTCTTGAAGTGGTCCAAAGTAGACAACCTCAGTACTTTTAACACCTGATTTTAACCCCATTGTGACTAAATTGACAAAAATACACCTTAATACCAGATGTAAACGGGGTATTTGCTATATATCAGCATCTGATATACAGTATAGAACCAAGTCCTTCCCCTACAACTTTATTTATTGATCTATTAGACCTGCATTTAAGTTGCAATACAATAAAAAAAATCAGTCGCTACTTCTATTTAATTGCAGCTTTATCTTAGCACCTTTAAAGGGTTCGTTCACCCAAAACTGAAAATTCTGTTATTAATTACTCGCCCTTATGTTGTTCCAATAAGAGGTCTGCACGAGACTGATTTTTTTTAGTCCTGCTCCTGCCATGTTTTATTCCACACGCGACTGCTCCTGCTGTATATTCAGCCTTTGTTCACCCGCTGCCCGCTTAGAATAACTTTCTACCATGCCCGACTGTTCCTGCTAAATTTAGATCTGGTTTCCAAAATCTCACGTTTAAATTGGGCACTACCAAAAGAGAGAGATAACTGTAGGTTGTGCAAGGATTGTAGGCTAAATGTCCATTTTATTTGCCCTTTTGTGATGAGACATGACTGCCGCCTTAAACCTGAGGTTCCAGTCTTATGACTGGGGTAAAACTTTAAGGTATTATCACACTGCGGAAAGGGTATTTTGTTTTCATTTGCGTCTATGACACATGAAAAAGACTCCCGTAGAAAACGAACCGTTTTCTAATGAAAGCTGAAGGAGAGCACATCTTCACTTTGCTCTCCCATGTTGGTAAAGCCCCCTCTGAGGACTGTTATGCAGATGATGTGGGCACTGGTGTAAAGTAACACATTTCAAATACTCAAATTAAGGTTTTCTCAGGAATTGTAATTTACTAAGTAGTAAAAATGTGTACTTTTACTTTCCCATAAGTACATTTTTACTGCAGTATTGGTACTTTTACTCCACTACCTTCCTTCAACCTGCAGTCACTACTTTATTTCATTCTTGTCTGTGGGGATTGGCCTAAGTACAAAAATCAGTCCTGTGATTCCTGTCCAATCAAATTGCACACAGAAAGTAAATCACATCATACTAAACAACCTCACAACATGGGCGATTTATAAATGCAGCAAACCTTTTGGAAGCATTAAAAATGTCCAAGAAGCTGTCCAAAATCGTTACACACATTGACCCAGAGACTGTTTAGAGTGTCACTGATGAGAAAATGAAGGATGTCGACTGTATGATGACTGAAATCGCCAAACAGCCTTAAACAATCACTAAATGGAATGAATGAAGAATGGAAAGAAGGGGCGAATGAAGGAAGGACCAAACTAATGAAAGAAGGAAGGACTAAATGAATGAAGGATTCAAGGAGGACTGAACAAACGAAGGAAGAAAGGAAGGAGCGAACGAACGAATGAATGAACAAATGACCTAATGAAGAAAGAAACAAAAGAATGAATGAATGAGTGGGACGAATAAAGCGAGGAACGAAGGAACAAATGAATGAAGGAAAAAACAAACGAATGAATAAAGGAAGGAAGCAATATAGTAAGATAACTGAATGCACTACAGAATGTTACGTATACACATCCCTGCACAAACTGCATGTAAACGCGTCAATTCCTTTGTAATACTCACTACTCTTGAGTACTTTTAAAAGCTCTACTTTTTAACTTATAATTAGAGTAATATTTTCAACAGACACTTTTACTCGCACTACATTTTTGGGCAAGTAACCACCACTGGTAACAGTCGTGAGCACTGGCTGTACACAGATATGCTGTTCCGAAATGACGTCGGGACTCGGGAGCGATATATTGTTCGACCGCCTACTCCCGTTCAAACTACACAAGAGTTACCGACCGCTACCATGTTTTATACGTAAATGTATTCCTGCGCTGCAAAAAATCTGGTCGGGTCCCACAGTACAGCCGCAAGAATGCAGACCTCAATTCCAACCCCCTGAGACCTTCGTTCATGTTCAGATCACAAATAAAGATATTTTAGATGACATCTGACAGCTTTCTGACCCTCTATAGACTGTAATGATCACAAGAAAAGACACTAAAGACTTTGTCAAAACATTCCATGTGACTTCAGCGGTTCAACTGCAATCACATGAAACTCCAAGAAGATCCAAAAAAACGAACTGATGTGTTTTGACACTGTTTTTGGTTCCTTTTCTGGACGTCTAGGGACCATCACTGTCTATTGAGAGTTATTAATGAAATCATTTTCATTTTTGGGTGAACTAATCCCTTAATCTACTCAATCAAAAGTAGAAGTGCTGAAAACAGGACACTTCTTCTTGTACCATGCACTAGGGCTTGAGACGAATGTTAATTTAGGACAGACGTTCTTTACCCCAAAATAAAAGTTCCACCAAAAACGCTCTCCAAAACCAAAAAAAAAAGTACTACAATCTCACATTCCACTCTGAATTATATGACATATGTACAAAATTCTCTGAGAAAGGATGAGTGTAGGAATTGGACTGGATGATATTGTGGTGATGCATTTGGAGGGGGGGGATGTTTCAAATGTGAGTCTTACCAGCCTACGGAGCTGTCCTTCGATACATGCGGCACCCTTGAGTGAAAGATCTTAAAACTTTTGTACATCGTTACACTACAAGGAATGGATAAACATGTTTTTCTCATGCATACAGCAGTAGGTTCTACAGTGACAGCGTGCGTTCAGAACAATAGTTTACTTCCTGCTCCTGCATGAGCTTGTCGCACCCGGGCAGCAATCACAAGACAGCATGTGTTTAGGGGGCGGGGTTTTAATGGGGCGCGAGTGGCTGCAGTTGTCTCTGTATCTGCTCAGCACGGCTGCCATTCTGGGTTTGTCTCGTGATGAAATCGTATTCCTGAGTCCTGTTTTACGAATGGGAATCTGTTACCGCGCTCCTCAACGTCCAGGGTAAAGACGGCTCCACGCCACAAATGCTGAACAGACATCGGAGGAGACCACGCCCAACTCTTCCACTCACTCGTCCCTTTGTTTCTCCATGTCAATTCCTTTGTTTTCTCACTGGTTTTCATTTTCTCATTCATACAAAAGCAGAGGAAAGTCCTTACGGAGTTTTGCAGACCAGTTTCCGGGAGTTCTTTTATATTGACGTTTCCCACAGCTGAAACAAATCATAGGGGAAAAAATGAATTCATGCTTGTAAATATGAGATATGAGTAATTAAAGAAGTATTCATATGAAGAGATTTCATTTTAAAGAAGATCTTCTGAACAAATATTAGTGACCTTAAAAAATGTCAAAATGGTCAGCTGCTGGACGAAGAATCGAGAATTGAGCCAGTCAACATAACATCTTTTTCTTTAACCCTTTAACTACCCCACCAAGAAAAAAAATCAGATTGCATTTCTGAACTCTAGTTAACACACTCTATGGATTTATTTGTCAACACATCCCATAATTTCTAAAATATCAGCCTCTACCAAATGGTTATGTCATGTCTGTTTTTGTGGTAAAAGTACCGGAATTAATATAAATCTGAATATTTGAAGTGTAAGACCAATTTATTAAAAAAGAATATTCAAAATAAAACATTTTTCAATATAAAATCATTTTTATTTTTTGAAGTCTGCAATAAAATATTTCAGATTCTCATTTAAAGAGCCCCTATTATGGGTTTTTGAAAATGACCCTTCATGCAGGATGTAACAACACCAAGTGAATGAAAACATCCAGCTGAGCTTTAAATCTAAAGGTTCAGCATGTTTAAAACTATCGATTCTTTAGTAAATATTGGACTCCGAGTCGAATAAACAAATCAAGCTAGGTTTGGATCTTTTGCTTGATCGCACCGACATCGACATGGTACATCACCAAATATGTACTTCCAGATCCGGTAAAATGTGAACGCGCTTTCCCTCCACACACTAGCGGGGGATCACTGGAGTGATCATGACGCAAATAGATGACAATCACTGACAGATGGAGATTCGGCTGCGGGGAATAAAGGGTTAAGTTAAGTCCCTTAAAAGACACATCTCGCTTTCAGTTTCGGGCTTAGGCACGCTTGCACTCACACTGCAAGCGTGCCGCGCCTGAGCCCAAGTGAACCGCGCTCAGGCCCACCTCTTCCAACTGGGCCAGGGCCGGCCAAGTGATCCGTGCCTGAGCCCAGTTCAGAGCACTCACACTTCTCAAACGATCCGGGAAACAGGTCTGGGCACGGTTCGGATAGCATAGTGTGAGTAAGCCCTAACAGTCATTATTTAAAACAGTCAAAATATGGTCAACCATTTGGTAGAGCGGGCAGTCAAAGGGTTAAAGACATTTTCAATAAGTGCACACAGAACTTTCATGCAAACTTCCTAAAATGGACTTTCTTAAAATTCTCTCTTCTACTTTATTACAGTTTTTCTGTTTGCTTTGGCACATTTTTCAAAATAGACTAAACATTCACTAAACTCTGAGTGCAAATCTCAAAACTGTTTGCTGGAACTTCAGAACTTTATTTTGTCTGCAAAATGTAGTTGCTCCCCCCAAACATTTCATTCATGCTTCAAAACCTAGTTAATGTGTCACTAATTTGGCCACCAAAACATGAAGTGTATTTGAAGAGTTCAGATGCAAAAACCTCTAAATGAAAAATGAGCATTTTTAATCAGACTCCTGTGTGTAGGTTGAGTAATTTCACTTTTATAGCAAAGAATATGTTCTTTTCATGGTCTTCAAAGTGAAATAACTCAACATAAACAAAGGAGGCTGAGAAAAATGCTAATTTTCGATTAAGTGAACGGCACTTAGATGTTTTTGCATCTGAACTCTTCATTTGTCATCGTGTGAGCCTGGCTTGTCAAAATAATTTGTTGTTATTTCACCCTGACAGTCAACCATGGAAATTAAGGTTTAAAAAAAATCTTGTTCAAATTTGTTGAGAAGACTCAATAGTACATAGAAAATATGGCGCAGCGGGTAGCACGATCGCCTCACAGCAAGAAGGTCGCCGTTCTTCCCGAGTTGGCATGGGTTTCCTCCGGGTGCTCCGGTTTCCCCCACAAGTCCAAAGACATGCGCTGTAGGTGAATTGGGTAGGCTAAATTGTCTGTAGTGTATGTGTGTGAATGAGTGTGTATGGATGTTTCCCAGTGATGGGTTGCAGCTGGAAGGCATCTGCTGCGTAAAACATATGCTGGATAAGTTGGTGGTTCAATCCGCTGTGGCGACCCCTGATTAATAAAGGGACTAAGCCGAGAAGAAAATAAGCGAATGAATGAAAATAGATAACGCAAATCGTATTCCAACTATAGGTCATTTACCAATTTAGCAGACATTACAAACAATGTCACAGTCAGATATTTATGGTGTAAACGTGTGTATACAAATGTTTGACAATTGAATAAATAGTTTTGAGTGTGATGGCTTACACAATGAAAAATGATTGAGAAGTTGTGAAGAGTTTGACAGTTTGAAGGAGAATTGACTCATCAGTTTTGATCAACAGGCCATATGCAGTTAGTTTTTGTCCAAACTACAGACAATTGTACTTACTGTTTGCACATATGCACCAAAGAATTTGCAATTTGCTTAAATCAATAAGAAATGCCACTGTGAAGTGAACAATAAGCTAATTGTTCAGAGATCTAAACTTATTGTTTTGAAAAATAAACATTTCAAAGCAATTAAGAAAAACTGTAAATCTACCAAGTGCTCTAATATGGACAGACTTTCTAGAGTGGAGTGCATATGTTTCTGTAGCCACTTCCTAGATAATAGCATAGAAAATGCAATGTGATAATCCCTAAACAATAATAATAGTCGGTCACTTTTGAAAAAAAAGTGCCCACTCGTGATTATTACAATAATCTGCAGGCAGTGGGGAAAAAAAAGATGTTTTTTTTTTTTTTCTCAAAATATTTGCATTTTAAAAAATCCAATAATTGCACAACACTTGTTTCAAACTTCTTAAAACTGACCTTTAAACTCCTGACTTCACTTTTATTACATCTACCAAGTACTCTAATATAATCACTGGACAGATTTTTTCCAGAGTGAAATGCATATGTTTCTATAGCCGCTTCCTAGATAATAGCACACAAAATGCAGCTTGATAAACTCTGAAGCATAATAGTTGGTCACTATGAAAAAAAAAAAGTACCCACTTGTGATTATTACAACAATCTGCAGGTGATAAGATGATTTTCAAGATGCAGTTGAAGTCAGAATTATTAGCCCTCCTGAATTATTAGCCCTCCTGAATTATTAGCCCCGTTTATTTTTTTATTTTTTACCCCATTTCTGTTTAACGAAAAGAAAAAAAAATTCAACACATTTATAAGCTCAATAGTTTTAACTCATTTCTAATAACTGAGTTACTTAATCTTTGCCATGAGGACAGTACATGATATTTGACTAGATATTTTTCAAGATACTAGTATTCAGCTTAAAGTGACATTTAAAGGCTTAACTGGGTTAATTAGGCAAGTTATGGTAAGTAGGCAAGTCATTGATGGTTTATTCTGTAGACTTTCGAAAATTATACTTTGATGTAATATTACTAACCTTAAAATGGTTTACAAAAAAAAGTAAAAATTATATATATATATATATATATATATATATATAGGGCAACGCAGTGGCGCAGTAGGTAGTGCTGTTGCCTCACAGCAAGAACGTCGCTGGGTCGCAGGTTCGAACCTCGGCTGGGCTGGGTCAGTTGGCATTTCTGTGTGGAGTTTGCATGTTCTCCCTGCGTTCGCGTGGGTTTCCTCCGGGTGCTCCGGTTTCCCCCACAGTCCAAAGACATGCAGTACAGGTGAATTGGGTAAGCTAAATTGTCCGTAGTGTATGAGTGTGAATGAGTGTGTGTGGAAGTTCCCAGAGATGGGTTGCGGCTGGAAGGGCATCCGCTGTGTAAAATCGTGCTGGATAAGTTGGCGGATCATTCCGCTGTGGCGACCCCGCAAGGGACAAAGCCAACAAGAAAATGAATGAATGATATATATATATAACATCATTTGGGAAATATTTGAAAAAGAAAAAAAAACTTCACAGGAGGGCTAATCATTCTGACTTCAACTGTATTTACATTTAAATAAAAATAATAAATCTGCTAAATGCAAACAAAGATGTGCCGACGTACCCTGGCACTCTGTCTGTTGGCCTTCCTCTCCTCGTCTGGAAGGGGGGGCATGGGGTAGGGGTATCTCCGGCTGGAGGCGATGGAGCCTGTTGAAGAGGTGGGTGATTTGGCCGGTGACAGCGTCCTGTGGGATCACAGAGATCTGACATTAACACTGAAGTACACAAACCAGACAACAGCGTCAAGATCCAGAACAAACATGGAGCTGTCACCTCTGACCCCTTGAGGAGGTCAGAGGGAGTGATTCCAAAAGCAAACCATCATCCAAAATCACTAACTTCATCAGTCCTTGCCACAAAAATACCCACTTAGTGGAGAGTGAAGCTGGGATGTTTAACAAACAAACATACCAGACGTCATGTGGGCTTACAAACATGGCGGACATGATGAGGTGATCAGGACAGACACATGTGATCATCCACACAGAGACTACGGCAGCCGTACGATGATGACATCATAGAGCGCAAAAGCAACACATGTTACACAGCAGCCAGCATGCAGAGAGGAGTGTGTGAGCGGGACTGAATAGTGAAGTAACAAATCATAATGAATAAAAATAAATAAATACAGAGCTTTAACTACAATCAATGAGGCTCATTTGGGTTTTCCATGTACACACACTGATGAACAAACACAAGGATCTACACAGAGCACCTGAGTGAACGTCACCAAAACACACTTTTATATCCAAAATCAAAAGGAAAAAAAGTCACACGATTTTTGTATTGATTAACCAATTGTGTGTAAAAAAAATCAAGTGACTACTTAAAAATCCTCAGCTTTAGTTTAAAAGTTATGTGTTTGAGTAATCCCAGCAGGCTCACAACATCATAAGACCTTAATATAGGTTAGATTTAGGGCGTGACGTCAGGTGACCAAAACTCAATGTCTAGTCAGCGTCTAAGAACAACTTTATTTTGACGTCCAATAACGTTGATATTGGTTGACTTTAGGTTGTGTTGGAAAGTGACCAAAATCCAACGTAGAGCCAACATCTTACCAACGCCATGTTGACGTCAAATATTGACATTTATTCGTCAGGTATGGCAACCAAAATCCAACGTCTGATAGACGTCATAGTAGTAATGTCCACACAATGTCAAGCTGTTACATCATTAGACGTTGATATTTGGTTATTTTTAGGTTGTGTTGGAAAGTGATCAAATTCCAACGTCAAGCCAACATCTTACCAACGTCATATTGACGTCAAATACTGACATTTATTCTTCATGTATGGCAACCAAAATCTGATAGACGTCATAGTGGTAACGTCCACACAACATCAAGCTGTAACATCATTAGACGTTGATATTTGATTGATTTTAGGTTGGACGTTAGACTTTGACGTCGGCCTGACGTTGGGTCCTGACATCAATCTGATTTTCATTTCCAAACAAAATGCAATGCCCCCACAACGTTGGGGTACAACGTCAATCTGACGTCATGTTGACATCCTGTGCCTGGTGGGAGTATTCTGTAAACTACTAAAATTTCTTCCAAATTGTAAAAAAGTTCACATTTAGACCTTTATTTTGCATAAAATAACAATAAGATGCCATGTTTTCAGACATGGTTACATTCATTTTTAGACAACATAATACCCAATACCTTCAGAAAAGTTATGAATGCAATATTTTTGTGGAATAAACCTGATTTTCAATGATGCACTGTAAAAAAAAAAGTGTAAATTAGCAGTGTTTTTGATTCATGTTTTTATTTTTCCCCATTTATCATTTATTTATGCTTTTGAATTGCATTATGGGACCTTGATTGAACTTTTAACCTTGAAAAGTAAAAAAAAAAGTGAAGTTTATTTATAAACTAATTTCTAGAGGATCACCCACTATAAAGAGCCAGGGTTTCTCACTACAGTCATCCTCGATTTAAAGAATCCCCCCTTCCACCCCTACTCCTCCACCTTTCCCTTCATAGGGTGGCACAGTGGCCCAGTGATTAACACTGTTGCCTCACAGCAAGAACGTCACCGGTTCTAGTCCTTTAACAGGCCAGTTGTCGTTTCTGTGCGAAGTTAGCATGTTCTTCCAGTCCAAACTTGCTTATAATCAATCATCAGCTAAGTGTGAACTCTTGAAGTGACTTTTATTTACATTTTAATAGTTTAAAGTGATATATTGTCTGGGTTGGTGTTGTATATTATGGTACAAAAACCTTATTTCTAAACTTATTTCTCCCTATATTATTTCTTATACATCATATTAACTACTAAAATGTCAATAAAAGTCACTTTGTTAAACTGTAGAGTTGAATTTTTAACATTAAATCTCGACAGAGCAGAGATCAAGGTCCAATAATGAAAAAAAAAACACCAAAAAAAAAAACGCCAAACAATATACGAAAACTGTTAATTTACAGATTTTCCTTTTTTTTAGAGTAACAAATAAAAATATCCTAAATGGGAATCATTTGATTCAAATTTAGGAAGAAATGTTAACAGATCTTTAAGGATGAAAGCATTCTTAAGTTAATAATTTATTATAGTTATGATCATTTTAAATTAAATGTCCTTATTTGTTATTTAAAGAGTGTCACAGTGCAACAAAAAGCGTACTGTTGCGAAATGTATTTTTTCCTGTTGATTTTGGAATGAAATCTGATCTTGGTTTTGTACAATGACCATATGAAAGGCATTCCTGTATACTTGCATCTCATGATTACTGATGTTTACACTGATTATCAAATGCCTTCTGTCTCCTTCAAAGACAACCATCAGTTATATGACTATTGTGAAGTATGAATGGAAGACTTCTCAGGACAAACAATTATGGCTCATGAAAACTCTGGATGTTAATCCTTGTAGCTTCAGAAATGTTCGTGCATATACAGTACACTACATTTACTCGAATATTTAAGTTTAATTTCTTTCTGTTGATGACTTGTTGAATGCAATAATCCATGTTTAGCGTATCGAAATCAAACAAATACACTGAAATGAATGAATTTGGGGTATTTCTGACAGGGATTGCTCCTCAAACCCTAACTCTCAGGTCTCATCTCTGAAAAAAAAATGTATTTTATCAAGGAAACGAATAACTGAAGAGGGGAATTAATGAATAGGGGACAGATATATAATGTAGGCTGTTGATATTGTACCTAATGTAAGGTCCTTCAGTGTTTTTATTCACATCTTCTACCCATTTAGTTACATAATATTCTGATTTGACGCAAGGGGTTAAATACCTGCAGGAGGAGGACGGAGAAGGAGTGATGGTGAGAAAGAGAGAGGGAAGGGTGGGGAGGGAAGAAAAAGCACAGAAGAGATTGAAGAAAGAAGGAAGTCGGTAAAAGACAGCAGCAGCACTGACATTGGTTACAGTCCACGATGCAGGTGAGAGAGATCAGACTTCAGCACCTACACAGATATCAAGCTTTGCAGGTTTTAGGGATTTTGCTGGATGGAAAAAATAAGGCTAAAAAATACAGCTATTGTGAAGACCAATATATAAACTTAAGTATGGAGGGTGATCGAGGCCAAATGTCTTTAACCAGTGAAATTTGATTGGTGCCAAGTTTGAACATACATACATACACTGTTAATAAACAAAAATGAAGTCTGATGTTGACATATGTTAATCTGAACATGCCACTACACCACTTATGAAAAATTAAACTGGCTATTATGCCTGCTTCACATATTGACGAGATTAAACTGTATGGATGGCAATTAGGGCCAAAAAATTGGTCCTTGAAAAGCTGGAATAGTCATGTAATCTTCACATGGAAAGGCCTGGAAAGATTTGGTTTAACAAAAAAATTTGTTCAATCTGTATACTTGAATATATTTTAATTGATAATATTGGTGTAGCCCACCGGTCCTACTGCACCCAACCCGGTCTGAGCTAGGATCGAACCGAAGACTCTTTGTATGGGAGTCGGTTGCTCTAACCAAGGAGGCTATAGACCATGCCCTCTAGTGTCTGTAGCTAGAGCACAATTAGAGGTCAGAGGAGTGAGGTTTACCAGCATAGCACTCCAATAGCTGGCCTCCGTTGTAATGGTTACATTTCAAATACAATAGTTAATGTTTGAGTGGTTTGTCTCTTCATGTGATGTTCTCTGTGTGGGAAAAAAGGCAACTCTCATGCTAATGATACACAGGGCAACTTTTTGAGCACTTTGGGAAATGACGGTGAAACACTGGGTAACTACTTAGGGCAATGGGTTACAGATCCAATATTGCCCATTCTTAATAGAAAAGTAATCAAGCAACATCGCTCAGAAATTTGCCCGGCAACACTGCTCAAATCAGTTTCAGCTGCACATCTGCTTCACTCTCATTCACATTAATGGAGGGAACATTCTGACTGCCATGTCCAGAAACATCTCAACCTGCAGAGGTAAGATACTGTGGGTACTGGAGGTGGCTAATTTGTACTATTCTCATAAGTCGGCATTTTAAAAATAAGTTCACAGACAGTGGCTAGCTTTGCATTTGATGAATAAGATCCTATTTATTTACAGTGGGTGACAGTTCAAAATGACCCTTATTGCCGCGTGTGGCGCTGCTGCGGGACAAAAGGATTCTTAAAATGTTTTTAGGTGTAATAGCAGTTTGTGGCAATGCCGCCAGGGGGCACAAAGGGATGGGATGTGAACTGACAGAAATATACAGTACCTGTAAATACCCTGCTACTTGTAAATGAAGATGAAATAACAAAATAAAACATTAGAATTCCTTCATAAATCATTAAAAACTTGTTCACAAGCTTTATTTTCATTGTAAACTTGTACCTTAAGACTATCTCCTTATTTTTAGAAACTGACTTTGCCAAATGTGATAGCAAAAGTACCAATCTCATTGGTTTACCAGTTTTTACAACCCAGGCTCATTCTGATTACGTAGCCCTATACAGTATACATTTCTGGAGAGAGCAAAACACATCCAAGTTAAGTTTTTTTGCAGTTTTAGCAAATCCACCAGAGGCCGCTGTGTATGCTTTTTGAGATCTCAAATATCGTCTTCTCGTGTAAATCCACTAGAGGCCACTGTTAACTAACTCAGCGACTGACTGACCAACCGACAACCCCGTAGCGTTCATTTTAAAGATGAAATGCAGCCATACATAGCTCTGGCTACATCATTTGCGATCTCCAGAAACGTATATAGGGCTACATTTTCAGAATGTTGAGTTTTAACGTGGCACATCAAACCAAAAAATTGTAGTTTTTTTTAATTACGCATTTATGTCTGTCTTTTTGCGCGTTGGTGTGCACTCTCAAACTGAAGCCCTTTGTTTAGCCACAAGACATTAAACGCGAGCAAAAATTGTCCCAGTATGCACGGGTCATTGGGGTGAATAAACGATGACAGAGTGTTTATTTTTCAGTGAACTCTTCCAGAACCATCAACCTGTTCACTGGTCAAACACATTGTGGAAGTACGATGTCGCTTACTAATATTTTTGAATATCTGGCTTAAGATTTTAAAGAACATTACAATATAACGTAGTATTTGTGTAGGTCAGCTTCATGTTTTTTTGTTTTAGTTAGTAGTTTGTTTAGTTATTTGTCACATGCGTTTGATTTCAGTTGCAGAAACAAGCATCAAGCTGAAATCACAATCCATTGTGTCCATACAGTTAATGACAGACGTGCAGGTCAGTTTCAGCGTGCTGTTCTTTCCAGAAATTTAACCAATGCATTGCACCAACAAACACATATCAACAAATTCATCAAGACATTTACACACTGATATACATAGCATAGAGTTTAGCCTGTGTTTGTGGTAAAGACTGTATCTCTTACTCTGTGGAGTTGGAGCGAGCACGGAACTTCTTTCCCTTGAGCTTCTTACGGGTACCTGTGATGTTTCCTGCAGTAACAGACAAAAACAACACATGATTTGACATCCGAAATGAATCTAATTCAAACTCTATAGTTTAGAGAGGATGAATGGATGGATTACCTTGCCACGAGTTGCTCCTGGGTCGTCCATTTTCACAGACGTCAGAGATGTGCTTGGCATCTGGGATTCTTTCACTCCAGGAGTGAGACAAACCATTCGATCTTCAGACCAAAGAATGGTTCATTAGTTACAGATATTAAAAGGGTTTTGCAAAGGGGAAGCAAATGACTTAGATGCCACATGGGTCATTCCTACTAAGCAGAACATATCAATCTTCCTATCGTATATTGAATAAAATATTAAGCTCAATGTTATTAAAGAAAGAAATCATTATTTTATTAAAATATTGTAATTAAGTGAACACGGGTGATATCTGGATGCCTCATCCCATTCCAACTTCTGAGATGGAAAATTGTAAGAAGTATTAAAGGGATAGTTCACCCAAAACTGAAAAAACTGTAATCATTTATTCAACCTTCACTTGTCAAGTTTATTTTTTTCTGTTAAACACAAAATTTGAAAAATGTTGGAAACTGGTAACCATTGACATAATTGTTTTTGTTCTACTATGAAAATACCCTTGTAATGGTTAACCTTTTTTTTTAACCCTTGTGCACTGTTCAAATGTACTACCCTTTCGTTTTGTTAGGGATGAAAACATAAACGGCTGTAAAAATGGTCCTGATCAAAACTACTAAATGTTTAAGAAATTACAGGTTTTTGTGCAGCATAAGATTTTCTAATTTACTGCTGGTGGCTGTTTTTGCCCCATTGACTTCCATTATAACCACATTTTTTGATTGCAAAGCCATGACACCATATAATTATGCATTCTTGACTAAACAAAAACTAGGAATGCACCGATCCCGATACTTGGATCGGATATCGGTTCGATACAGCATATTTTTGCTGGATCGGGTATCAGCCAGCTGGTACTGATCCAAATCCGATCTTGCGTGTGCGCTACTTTGTGTGTTTAAGCCAACTAGGCCATGAAGACACTAGAAAGTTATATTAATAAAAGTGAAACTGACGGGCGCAATATGGATTGTCATTAACAGAAAAGTATTTAGCCTAATATAGACTACTCTGAAACTCTGAATATTTCACTGCAATTTTATTTATATCAATGTGTTATTTAACAGATCAGTTTTGGCGCTGAAGCATATGTGGACCTTGTTTTGAACTTTCACCATCTTATTCACGATGAGATTTGACAAGGGATTATTACGTAAAACTCGCCTCAGACAGTTTAGTTTAGTCTGCGTCAAACATGCAGGAAAATATCAGGTTTTGCTAAAAGGCTGGTTATTTTTACCAACGATTAGTGTCAATAGTGGTAGCCTATTGCAGATTTAAAAAAAAAAATCTTAATATTAAAAAAGGAAACATAAGCTGGACCACAACAGATCAATGTCATAACGAATGCTTAAATAATGCAGCATAGTTTACAGCAAGCATCATGTTTTTAGTTAGATTGTGCCATCTGTCATTTACAATAAGCCTATAGGTCTGTTATTTTTACTAAAGAAGATATATTAATTGATTTTATCACCAGAACTAGAAACTGTATAATGCTTTAAAAAAAAGAGAGAGATCAGATCGGTTCCAAAAAATGGTATGGGTGTATCCCTAACAAAAACAAAGACTGTGTATTTCACAATATCATTTCTATATCACCCCAGAGTGGATGAAAACATCCCCAACGCACATAAGGGTTAAACATTTTTTTTTAAATATCTCTTTAAAATAAAATAAAAAAGGCTTGGAACCGCTTGAGGGTGAGTAAATGCAAATTTTGGCATAACCTATCCAATTAAGTTATTTTGCATGGCTTTTCTCTTTTCTTTTCTTTTTTATAAAATTTTTTAAAAAAGATGCTCCAGAATGTCGTACAATCCTATAAATGCCTGTTTTGGTTGGCTCTTAAAATGCAAAAAAAGCTGCTTTGCCTTTACAGCAAATGCACTGGCTACTCTGGCAACAACAAACAAAACATCATCATTTGTTTTAAAGCCTTGTCAGTTTAACCACCAGTGCAAATTTATACAGGGATTTCTTTCTATACACTGTAAAACCCAACAGTCAACTTTATTAAATGAAATGAGTGTACTCAAAAATTACTGAAAGTTAATTCTACTCATTTGAAAAGAGTTTTGAACTCAATGTTGAAGGTAATGAGTTAATTAAATACCTCATTACTTCGACTAAAATGGAGTTAGTTAACAGTACTCATATAGATTAGTTTTTTAACTCAAATGGTTTGTTGCAATCAGTTTCCTCAAACGGTTTGAGTTGTCTTAACTTATTGGGTTTTACAGTACTCAGTTAGTTTGAGTTCTCTTAATTGATTGGGTTTTACGGTGCTCAAATTGCTTCATTTACTCAAATGGATTAAGTTCATAGTACTCATTAGGATTAGTTATTGAACTTAAATGGTTTGTTGCAATCGGTTTCCTCAAACGCTTTGAGTTACTTCAACTTTTTTGGTTTTACAGTGTACAGATAAATAAATTGAACAAAATGCATTGTAAAGCAGGAATGACCCACATGACCTTGATGAGCAAAACAAACATGCTGAGATGAGCGAAAATGAGCATGAAATCATGAAGAAATGACACCATGAAAACACAGATTTACCTACTGCACCAGCATCAATGATAAAAGAGCCAGAAAAACTTTAACAATTACCAAGTGAGAGAGACAAACAGACAGTTACAAACAGCACAAACCTGCAGCGGAGAAGTCATCAAGGAAGGAATAAAAACCTGCAAATCTTGACTAAAAATGGCGTCCTGTGGAAGGAACTGCACACTTTTTTTAAAAGTCTGTCCCAAATAAAACACAATTTTTTTAATAATACAACTCAAAAGCATGAACTTTCAGATTATGAAAGAAAAAAAGATGAGATCTCATTTGTATCTTCTTGACAAATAAAAATGTAATGGTGCCTTTTAGCTTATGAGATGTTTCTCGAGTTTCAATTGGTTCTTTTCTAGCATTTAAGAAGAGATCACACTGTCTAAAACACTTCAGATTTGCATAGATACGCACTGATGTCTTATGTTACTAATGAGGTCATATGATGCTATCTTAAAAAGTCATTATTTTGTTATTGTATTATTGTAATTTTTACTGTTGGTCATTAGTTGGCACCATTAACCCATTAGATAGGCCTGTGCAATAAAAAATGCTTAGTTTCTGGATTTTATATGGAGTTATATGGAGTATAACAGCAAATTAAAGTATGTGTGTGAGAGTGACCTTTGCGCACTTATTTTGATTTTCTCAGATGCATCAAGTTATGCACCTCAGCTCTCAAAACTACATAGAGTAAACAAAAAATAGAGTAAACAAAAACAAAGACTGTGTACAACTCAAACGCATGAACTTTCAGATTATAAAAGAAAAAAAAAGATGACATCTCATTTGTATCTTTTAGACAAAATCAAAATGTAATGGTGCCTTTTAACTTATGAGATGTTTCTCGAATCTCAATTGATCACACTGTTTAAAACAATCTTCATATTTGCATAGATACGCACTGACGCCTTATGTTACTAATGAGGTTGTATGATGCTATCTAACATGACAAAGCCATTTGACTATCTTGTTCATAAACAATGGTGTCAGGACTTTTCATCTTGATGACACTGACACTTTCATTGACATGAATACTTGCTTTTGAGGAATGAGCTCTCCATTTTGAGCAAGTGACACGCTTTTGCAGGTTATCCACTAGGTTTTGCAGTTTGTACTAATTGTTTTGAGAAATTCATTAACTGTTGTGCAAATGTAAATAGTGTTGAGAGAAATGCACCAAATGACTTAGAAAAACTGTAATATGCTTGAAAAAGAACAATTATAACATATAGAAAATGTAGAAATATAAGAATCCTCTATCACAAGTTTCAGCTTCTAAAGCACAAAAAGCTAATAATGGTGTTGTTTTTTCATATCAGTTCAAGGCTGGCTTTGATTAAATATTTCACATTTTTAGTTTGTAACCATTGAAACTATGGAAGCCTGTTCCCGCCACTAAATAACCATAATAAAAAAAGGTTATTGAGGCTTTTCATCTCAGAATAGTGTGATACAAACTCATAATTCTGACTTTTTTTTTTAAACTGTGAGAGGTAAACTCAAAATTACAAGTAATTAATTCAGAATTGTGAGAAACAAAGTCACAATTGCGTGATATAATGTCAGAATTGTGAAATAAGTCACAATTCAGAATTCTTTATACTTTATATCTCGCAATTCTGAGAAATAAAGGGTTTATATCACCCCAAGTTTATGTCATGCAACTGCAAGAAAAATTTGGAGAGAAAAAAGTATTCTGAGATAAAAAAAAAAAAAGTCACAATTGCGAGTTATAAAGTATTTTTCTGTTATGGAGACTGACCTTAAATGGAGTGTTAAAGACATATAGTTTGTAATTGTTGAAACACTATAATTTTCTGAAGCCTTCTTTCTGTGCATGCGCCTTTAGGTGCAAAACCAGTAGATCTTGATCTCTTGATCTCTGTTGTAGAATAAATGTGACTCTGGATCCCAAAACAATCCTTTGTTGCAAGCATAAATATTTGCAAATAGCCCAAAATGTGTCAAAATGATGAAGGTCAGGTTCCATAAAGATATTTAGAACATTTCTTTTTGTAAATCTATCAAAAAGTAGGTTTTGATTCGTAATATGCATTGCTATGAATGGAATTTAAAAACAATTAAAGGCGATTTTCTCAGTATTTAGATTTTTTTAAACCCTCAGATTTTTAAATAGTTATTTCTTGCCATATAATAAACCATACATCTATAGAAAGATAATTTTTTCAGATGAAGCATAAATCTCTTATTACACTTATTTCTGGTTTTGTGATCCAGGGTCACAATTGCCTTTTAGTGGGAGACTATGAACTTACATACATATACATACAGTACATTTATTTATTTATTTTCCTTCGGCTTAGTCTCTATTTCAGAGGTCGCCACAGCGGAATTGAACTGCCAACTATTCCAGCATATGTTTTACGCAGCGGATGCCCTTCCAGACGCAACCCAGTACTGGGAAACACCCATACACACTCATTCATACACTACAATCAATTTAGTTTCTTCAATTCACCTATACCGCATGTTTTTGAACTGTGGGGGAAACCTGGGGAGAACACGGGGAGAACATGCAAACTCCACACAGAAATGCCACCTAGCCCAGCCAGGACTCGAACCAGCGACTTTCTTGCTCTGAGCCACCATGCCACCCGCATATAGATACATTCAGTACTAAATGAAATGGAATCAAAGCATCAAATGACCTGCTCAAATGAAAGAAAACTGCTCTCAAAATAAACTTCCATGTTTGTTCGTAAGGTCTTTTGGTTAGCAGAGCAGGCAAAGCAATGAAGATGAGGATGCAGATGGAGATGAAGCACACCTGAAGCCGAACAGAGAGATGTTTTGGCTGATGGAGGGGATAGAGGGGGTGAAAGAGCAGGTGTTGATCTGGAGGTGAGACAGGTAAGCAGACCTCTTCTTGGAGCTGCTGCCGGAGTTGGAGCTGACACCCTGCGGCATGTCACTGTACAGAGAATCAGCATCTCCAGGCTTCTTCACATAATCTCCTGGGGGCATCGGTCTGACAAACACAAGAAGGTTTGATCTGAAAAAATGGGCTAGGAATACTGTCAAACAACAAAAATCTGAGCAGGATACAAATACATTTAAAAGTCTGGGGTCAGTATGTTTTTTTATTTTAAATCATGTTATAATGTTGCTAAATATTTAACTTCAGAATAAATTCTGTAGTAACACTTTATAACTACACACTATAAATCATCTATTAAGCATTAGCAAAATAGTGAATTCATTATTTGTTAAGCATTAACTCTACATTAACAGATGTTAAGAAGCAGTTTATAAATACAGCTACAAATGCTGTATTCTTGACTAATAAGCACATGCATAATGTGCTTAATAATTGTATTTTCATACTTTATTACTTATTAATTGTTCATTAATAAATTAAGTATTGCATTATTTACAAACCATTTGTTTTTAAGAATAGTCGGTGGCTTTTATAATAATTTAGAATGAGTTAGTAAATGATTAATTAACTACTTAAATCACCATTTATATATCTTATTATTCAGGCATATAGTAATGGTTACTATGTATGTTAATAAATGCTTTATTAACTCGACTTCATGCAGTTTTGTGACCTAATCTAAAGTGAGGACTATTTATGCTTCATAAATCCCTTATAAAGTTGAAGTCAGAATTATTAGCCCCCCTGAATTATTAGCCCCCCGTTTATTTTTTCCCTTAATTTCTGTTTAACAGAGAGAAGATTTTTTTCAACACATTTCTAGACATAATAGTTTTAATAACTCATTTCTAATAACTGATTTATTGCCATGATGACAGTAAATAATATTTGACTAGATATTTTTCAAGACACTTTTATTCAGCTTAAAGTGACATTTAAAGGCTTAACTAGGCAAGTTATCGTATAATGATGGTTTGTTCTGTAGACTATCAAAAAAAAATAAAAATTGCTTAAAGGGGCTAATAATTTTGTCCTTAAAATGGTGTTAAAAAAAATTAAAAACTTATTTTATTCTATCCGAAATAAAACAAATAAGACTTTCTCCATAAAAAAAAATATTATCAGACATACTGTGGAAATTTCCTTGCTCTGTTAAACATAATTTGGAAAATATATAAAAAACAAAAAAAATTCAAAGGAGGGCTAATAATTCTGTCTTCAACAGTAGATGACAATTAAAGGCTTAGTATCAAATGAACAATAAATGTTTGCAATCTTATCTAAAAAATAAAATTACTGTAAAGTTTAAACATTACTGAATAACAGGAGTGTCAAAATACAATTAGAAATAAATACAATTAAATCAAATTGGATAAAACAACAATATAATAATTTAAAAATATATTATGATATGACATTTCAATGTTATTTAGTGATGTTTAAACTGTACAGTAATTTTATTTTACATAAGATTGCAAAGAAAAATATTTATTTTTCATTTGATACAGTTTTATTTGTGTATCTTCAAATGAATAGAAATAATAAAGTCATTTATTTTCTTTCTTTCCTGTTCAGAATTTAACTGAGCCTTTAATTGTCATTTAAAAGGGATTTATAAAGCATAAATAGTCCTCACTTTAGATTAGGTCACAAAACTGGATGAAGTTGACTTAATAAAGCATTTATTAACACACAAATTAACTATTAGTATATGAATGTTAATTTAAAATGTTTATTAATCATTTACTTGCGCATTCTGAATGATTTTTAAAAAACACCAACTATTCTAAAACTATTCTGGTTTGTAAATAATTCAATACTTAATTTAGTAATGAAAAAATAACCATTAACAAAGTTTAAAAATACAATCATTAAGCACATTATAAATGTGCTTTTAAGTCAAGAATACAGCATTTGTAGCTGTATTTATAAACTGTTTACTAACATCTAATAATGTAGAGTTAATGCTTAACAGATAATGAATTAACTAATTGCTAATGCTTAATAAATGATTCATAGTGTGTAGTTATTATAAAGTGTTACAAATTCTGATGTTTTGAACTTTACATCAACTTTATTTATAAAGCACTTTTTCAATATTGATAAAACTAGAAACTTTTTTAATCACCAAATCCTCTTATTAAAATGATTTATTAAGAATGATGGGACAATAAAGACTAGAGTGATGGCTGATTTCAGAACTCAGCCCAACAGGCACACAACATCATAAACATTACTATTAGGTTAGATTTACTGTAGGTGACCAAAATTCAATGTCTAGTCAGCGTCTAAGGACAATGTTATTTTGTCGTCCAATAATGAGGTCAAATGATGTTGATATTTGGTTGATTTTAGGTTGTGTTGGAAAGTTGAGCCACCATCTTAAACCAACATCACATTGAGGTCACATAGTGACATTTAATCATCAGATTTGGCAATCAAAATCCAACGTCTGACAGACGTCATAGTGGTAAAGTCCACAAAACGTCAAGCAGCAACATCATTAGATGTTGAAATTTGGTTGATTTTAGGTTGGACCTTGACGTCGGACTGACGTTGGGTTCTGACATCAACCCGATTTTCATTTCCAAACAAAATGCAACATCCCCACGATGCTGGGGTACAACGTCAATCTGACGTCATGTTGACATCCTGTGCCTGCTGGGAGAGTTCACAAGGAAAAAAATAAATAATATACTTATAGAGAAAGCTGCAAATTTAAATGTGAAGAATATTTCATAATATTACTGCTTTGTATTTTTGATCAACTAAATGAAGGCTTGTACCTACCCAACATTATTAATAGTAGAGTATATTACAAGCTAAAATGTACAGTACTACACAAGCTCAATTATTTATTCAAAACCTTTATTTAGAAGTATGAGCAATAATAATAGCCTTAAAAGTAATGAAAAACTTTTCACTCCTTCACACAACACATCAAGAATAGACTTATAAAAGGAAGAGAAAAGTGGACAAACCGACAGAATCTTCTGTGTACGTCTGATTCAACATACTGCCGCTGTCTGTAGGTTCTTCACAGGGAGAAAAGAATTGAATATGTACAGTATAGTCTGAATTTAAAAAAAAATCTAGTTTGAAACAACAGTAGGGTGAAAAAAAAAACTGAATTTTCATTTGTAAAGTATTATATATTTAAGCTATTTTATTAATATCTGCAACCCAATTCAAAGGCTGCATTCTTTAAAGACCACAGCACAATAAATAAACACAACAGATGGATCTCAGATTTACTGAGCAGAGATAACAACATAATATTTTTGTCAGATAACACTTTATACTATATACTAAAACAACATTTTTGATTTGTAATATACATTGCTAACCACTTCATTAGCTTCACTTTAAATTTAAAGACAATCTTATCAATATTTAGATTTTTTTGGACCCTAGGATTTCAGATATTAAATTGTTGTAAGTCAGCCAAATATTGTCCTATCCCAACAAAGCATATCAATGGAAAGCTTGATGATGTTTCCAAACATGGACACTTATGACTTTTGTAACTGATGGATGCAGACTCTGAACTTAAACATGCATCTGTGTTTATGTGACTTACTTATATCCCCATGCAGAAATCCCTAGAATTAATGCAAGGACCAGGATAGAGCCGGCAATAGCCCCGATGATGATGTTAGTAGTGATGATTCCTGTCAGAGAATCAAAACAATTAATACCAACGCAACTAGCAGTCAACACTGACCTGCAATCATCTGGACAAACCAAATCTGGACGAAATCATGACTTATATTTATTCTTGATACAGAATTTATTATTATTATATATTTGTCCAGTTGATCACACAGCAAAACCAGTCCAGGATAAAAACGCTGAGATAAAAATGTATGATTCTTCCTGTCCATGGTGTCTGTACGGTAAGGGCATCCATATAAATCAAATCCATAAACAGGGTGTATGACGAGGTTTGTAACAGCACAGCACAGCAGATAAAAAAAACACTGTTAGCTTTCATTCAGACAGAAACACAGAGGAATGATGGGGGCGAGTGAACGACAAAACGACAACAACAACAAACAACAACTCAAATCTAAACTCACTGTCACTCCAGCAAAAGACATGAGCCTGTCCACAAAGAAGGAGTGCGTATAAACAAAAGCCATGAAACAGAAAAATCAAAAGAGAAATTAAAAGCGTGTGAAATGTGCGAGTGGTGAATGAACTGCTGAACATGAATATGATAAAAAAACAGAAGAATAACAGACTTGAGAAAAAATAAATCCAATATATTCACCAGTAAGTTCATTCAAAATCTTAATATCTGTGTATTTGCTTTGAAATGGATCACAACCGGATTGTTGGCGTCATTCAAATAAACTGTGAAAGCGAATGGATTTAATGTAATATGTAAATAATTAATAATTAATTATAAGCTGATTTTGTGCTGAATCTCACAATAAATAAATTGCAATAATTAAATAAAGTGCATTAATATGATTCATCCTGCTGTGTGCTAAAATTAGTGGTAAATGTGTTATAATGTACTGCATCTCATAGTTTTTTAGATTCATTTTGACATACAGTGCTCAGTACACAATTCACAAATCTCTCATTTAAATAATATTTTCTATAGGACGCTTTACAATATTATATTAGTGCATATACATTAGTTTAGTCAGTAATAAAGTCAAACCTGGAGCTTATCTAACAAAATAACTTACAATAATAGTTCAAAAATAGGTAGCCCAAATTTAAATGTCAGGGATGGTTTTTTTGCAATATTTTGCATGCATTTAAATGTATTATCTTTCCATTTCTAAATATATTCTATGACTAAATTAATATTTTAATAAATATATCTGTTTAATAAATCTGTTTTGTTCAAATGCACCAATATATATTACCCATATTCACTGAGAAATGGATAAAAATTTTCAAAATGGGGTGTACTCAATTATGCTGAGCATGTTATGCATTTAATATTAAAGGTGATGAAGAGTTAACTTGCTGGAGGCATTTTTATATACTGTATTTTCCCCAGAAATAAGTTGCACTTGACAACAAGTCAGACAGATACAGTTGAAGACAAAATTATTAGCTCTCCTATAAATTGCGTACTCTTTTTCAAATATTTCCAAGTGCTGTTTTATGCCGAGTTCAGACTGCATGATTTTAGCTCCGATTTTGACTCGCCGACAAGTTTTGAGAAATCGCTGAAAAATGCTTGAAATCACAGGCAAATCAGTGCTTGTTCACGTGAGTAACAATCACACACTGTAAAATTTCAAAGAGGCGATCTGAGAGAATTGCAGATGAGTCGCTGACACCTGTAAGATATTTGGCATGCTAAATATCTGGAGCTGTCGGTGATTCAAATCATCCCGTGTGAAATGTGTTCTGATTGAAAATAACATTGGTGATTGCCTACAGCCAATGAGAGAGCAGCATCAACTAGTGTGGGTGTCTGCAGGCCAGCGGGACGCTGGGAGAGAAGTTAAAAGGGCTTCTTTTCGGTCTATTTGGACCCAAGAATTGGAGGAAAAACATGGGAAAATTTGGCAGGAGCACCCGTTTCTGTTTGACGTGTCATCTGAGCAAGACCGCAACCGTCTCGAAAAAGAAAATAGTTTAAGAGAAATTGCTAATTCCTTTGAAAGGCCAGGTGAGCAAAATAAGTACATTTTCTACCCCACTAAAGGCCTCTTTATCTCAACATGTAGTTAATAACAAAAGATAGCCTACGTGTTTTTCCATGTCACTTCTTGCGTGTTTGGTTGTGAGACGTAGTTTGCAGATTAAGACAAAGTTGTTGGCAATTCTTCCTATTGTAAAATCATGCAGTGTGAAAACCCCTGTCGCTGATCCATCTTGCAATGTAAACAAAGCACTGACAAAACGCTACCCCAGATAGTCGTGCAGTGTGAAAACATCTGTGACGCGACTACTTTGAAAATCGTGAAGTCTGAACTCGGCATAACAGAGAGTTAATAATAATTTTAATAAGAATTCTAATAACAAATGTCATTTCTCCTTGCCATAATGGAAGTACATCATATTTTACTAGCATATTTTGCATGATACTAGTAATGAAAAGTGGTTTGTTCTGTAGCCAATGAGAAACAAAAACATTTCTTTTTTAATAATATTGATCTTTGCATTTTTTACATTTGTAAAAATATTTTTTTTCTTCCAGCCAAACTAAAAGAGAAATATAACAGGAAATACTGTGGGGGAAAAACTCATTGTTCATTTTCTAATTTTATACAGAAATAATGCAAAACAGGTATTCTTAAATACAACAGAACTTGTGGCTCTCTCATTTAGTGCCAATAAGTCACTACATGTTTTGGAAAGATAAAAACTCATGTACCAGAAATGAGTGACCACCTGCACCATTCTGCTGCTGCTAAGGTGTTGAAACTCTTAGTAAAAGTAAAAGTTTGACTCACCTGATGTTTTGGCTGTGGGTCGCACCAGCAGGTAACTCAATGGAGAGGTGGAGTTACAGTCCTCACCTGCCCAGCCCAGCTCACACACACATCTAAGCTCATTACTGCACACCTGCAACACAGAGATTATTTACTTCAATTTATTTATTAGTCAAAATTCAGTGATGAACAGCTGCATTTAACATAACCTTTTCAATACAGTTAAAGGTGCTGTGACTTCAACTGTTTTGTACATATTAGTAATATTAGACATATACACTCACCATCCACTTTATCAGATAAACCTTACTAGTACCGGGTTGGACCCCCTTTTGCCTTCAGAACTGCCTTAATCCTTTGTGGCATAGATTCAACAAGGTACTGAAAATATTCTTTAGAGACTTTGGTCCATATTGACATGATAGCATCACACAGTTGCTGCAGATTTGTCAGCTGCACATCTATGATGCGAATCTCCGGTTCCACCACATCCCAAAGGTGCTCTATTGGATTGAGATCTGGTGACTGTGGAGGCCTTTTGAGTACAGTGAACTCATTGTAATGTTCAAGAAACCAGTCTGAGATGTAAGAGTTTAAATTACCATATGCATTTGTTTATATGGCAAAACATGTCTTTTTCACCAAAGAAGACTCACACAATTTCTAAAGGCAGATACTGATAAGATCAGGGCCTGGTGTGTGGACTTTGGGGGTTTTACGATGTGGTCAAATGTTGATTGGTCAGTTTGAATGTCTCAGTATTTGGACTTTGGTCACATGGTTAAGAAAGATACAATATAGCTGGTAAACTTTGCTCTGTCTTTTTTTCCTGGTCTGCTTTTTTCCTTCTCTGCGCTTTTCTGCTCTGCTCCGCTCCTCTCCTGATCTGGAGTCTATCTTCTCTGCCTCTTTGAGGCCTAAATACTTTCTTTGTCTCTCCCTTCCCCTGTCTCTCCTTCTACCTCTGGTAACTTTATTTTTACATTTAAGCTGGGTACAATAATTATACAATATTATGTTTTTATCATTTCATATTTTATCATTTTATACAGTTGTTTGTAATTATTTCAGTTGTAACCATAGATAATTATTGTCGTTAAATGATCTCATTTTCAAGTATTTGTGAATCACTTTTGATTTAACATCAATACTTAATTGCTCCATATTGCAATAAAATACAATCACATAATAGCAACGCTCTCCCACATTTTTAGCTATTAATACTGCCCTTATTTCCGTTTGAAGATTGCAGAAGAATGATTTGACTAGAAATGTACAGTTTTTTGCCATCATGCTGATAACTTTTCAGTCGCTCGGCAGAACTACAGTTCGAACCGCTGTGGTTAAAACCCATTCTTACAGAGATGATTCGCCCTTTATGACATGGCGTGTTATCCTGCTGGAAGTAGCTATCAGAAGATGGGTACACTGTGGTCATAAAGAAATGGACATGGTCAGCAACAATACTCAGGTAGGCTGTGGCGTTGAGACGATGCTCAATTGGTACTAATGTGCCCAACGTGTGAAAAGAAAATATCCCCCACACCATTACACCACTAGCCTGAACTGTTGATGCAAGGCAGGATGGATTCATGCTTTCATGTTGTTGATGCCAAATTCTGACCCTACCATTCGAATGTCACAGCAGACATTGAGACTTATCAGACCAGGTAGCGTTTTTCCAATCTTCTATTGTCCAATTTTGGTGAGCCTGTGTGAATTGTAGCCTCAGTTTCCTGTTCGTAGCTGACAGGAATGGCACTCTGTGTGGTCTTCTGCTGCTGTAGCCCATCCGCCTCAAGGTTGGATGTGTTGTGTGTTCAGAGATGCTCTTCTGCATACCTCAGTTGTAACCAGTCATTAATTGAGTTACTGTTGCCTTTCTATCAGCTCAAACCAGTCTGGCCATTCTCCTCTAACCCCTGGCTTCAACAAGGCAACAGAACTGTTGTTCACTGGATATTTTCCCTTTTTCAGACCATTCTCTGTAAACCCTAGAGATAGTCATGCGTGAAAATCCTAGTAGATCAGCAGTTTCTGAAATACTTAGATCAGCCCATTCTGGCACGAACAACGATGCCACATTCAAATTCACTTAAATCACCTTTCTTCCCCATTCTTCCCCATTTTGATGCTCAGTTTGAATGGCAGCAGGTCGTCTTGACCATGTCTACATGCCTAAATTGATTGAATTGCTGCCATCTGATTGGCTGATTAGAAATTTGTGTTAATGAGCAGTTGGACAAGTGTACCTAATAAAGTGGCCGGTGAGGGTATTAGTACTTTTAGACATATAGTTTTCTAATCAAAATTATTGAATTTTGTAATTTAAAATATATATATTGTGCATATATAATATGCATACATATCCAGCAATTTTACTCATGGCACTCATGAAAAAACAGTCCCAGTTCACAGCACACACAACCTCTCACCCCATGTCCTGAGCAGATCACTCTTTCATTGGTGCCGGGACACGTGCTGAAGTTGAAGTCCTGCACTGGGAGGCATTTGTGATTAAAGCAGATGCGATCCGTCCCGCAAGCCGTTCCGTCCTCCACATATCCCAGATCAGTGTCACCATCAATCAGAACATGCCCTCCACTGAAACATTCACACTCCATTCAGAAAAATCTATGTACACACAGAAAACTGAAGAAAGTGTGTGTGTGTGTGTGTGTGTGTGTGTGTGTGTGTGTGTGTGTGTGTGTGTGTGTGTGTGTGTGTGTGTGTGTGTGTGTGTGTGTGTGTGTGTGTGTGCGTGCGTGCGTGCGTGCGTGCGTGTGTGTGTGTGTGTACCTGCAGTCCAGTGAAGCGCTGTGCTGGGCCACAGAGAAAGAGGTTAATCCTCCCTGTAACTCTCCTAGTCTGGGTGCTGGAGAAATGTTGGAGCACAGCAGGTATCCACAGTGAACATCCCTGAAAACACAAACACACACACACACACACTTTTAAATCTCTGCTTCAAGATCTTACACAGCCTTAACATGCTTTATTGACTAATGATGTGATCACAGCTCTCATTAACTCTTATCCTCCTAGGGCCCGAGTGGCCACATATGTGGACAGCACATTTTAGCTCTTAAGTGGCTATTTAAAATACTTTGAATGTTTTATATTTTGTCACAGACATACAGTGTCATCCTGCAACTGTTTTGCAGCATATGAAATGTCCCAAACCCTATTTTTAACTGTCCAAAATGGGAAAAAATGTTGTTTTTACTCTCTGATAGTCAAAGCAAGTTCAAAAAAAAATTCTATGTTAAATATGCATAAAAGAAAATTCAGGAAAAAGTGTTTTATGTAAATTCAGACAACGAGTCCACATATATGGACATCATTTTTCTCTAAAAGTACATCATATCAAAAGATGATACTTAGGTTTTATTCTAATTAGGTTCCAATAAGCCCAAATAGCAAAGAGAAATAAAAAATGCATGTAAAAAAAACCCCTTGGGCCTTAAGAGGTTATCCCGCCATTGACCAGACATCTCATCAACACTGCAAAAAAAATGCTTTTCTTAAGTTTTTGTCTTGTCTCTAGTCTAAATATCTAAAATAAACATTGTTTTGTTCTTATAAATAATATGTTTAGTGTGTAACAAAATTAAGTGACTTTTTCCTCATTTCAAAGCAAAAACAAGATTATTTTGCTTAACTCATTGGCAGATTAATTTGCTTGTTTTATAGAAAAACTTACTTTATTTTCTGAAAACAAAATACATTTTTTATTAATTGCTAGAAAATGCTTCTTGATTTAAATGAATTTTTAGATATTTAGACTAGAAACAAAACAAAAACAGCAAAAAGTAAGAAAAGCATTTTTTGCAGTGAATTTAAAGAGAATGTTTCTCCGCAGGGCGACGTGTTATAGGTGTACTACGGTAAGGAAAGCCCTAGCGAAGGGGTGCACAAACTCGCTCCTGGAGGGCCAGTGTACTGCATATTTTAGTCTCATCCCCAATTAAACACACCTGAACCGGCTAATCAAGCTCTTTCTAGGTATCTAGAAACTTCCAGGCAGGTGTGTTGAAGGAAGTTTGAGCTAAACTATGCAGGACACCGGCCCTCCAGGACCAAGTTTGGGCACCCCTGCGCTTGAGCATTACGTCCTGAATGAGGACGAGACTTCTGGGTCATATTCTGGAAAACATATGCTGGAATAGTTGGCAGTCCATTCCGCTGTGGCGACCCCTGATAAATAAGGGACTAAGCCGAATTAAAATAAATGAATGAATAATATCATATATTCCTGTCAAGTGGAAAATCATCAAAAATGTTGGCAGTGGCGAGCAACATTTTTAAAAAGTGTGATGGGGAAAAAGTTAAGGAATTATTATTAAAGTAATGTAAAAAAAGATTTCTAACTCACTGTTTTTTGCACTGAATCCAGGTGTCTTTGTCACGTCCACAGTTGCCCTTCTCGGTGCCCTCAATGTTGAGTTTCTCATAGCAAAACTTATCAGCCGATGTCGCTTCTTTAGAAACAGAGACATCAAAGTAGCCATAATCACACCAAAACCCCCAAGAAAAAAAACATTTAAAAAAGTGGAAAGTGATGTCGCTATTTTCTGTAACTGAAATATAAAGCTGAATTAAAATGAAAATCTTAATATTATAGGGTCTACTTGTAGAATTCAGATATCCTTGATTTTATTAATACTGGCTTTCCAAGCAAACATGTCTTTTACATCAAAATAGTATTACAGGGTTTCCTAAATAACCGAGGGGTTTTCTAGGAAAATATGAGTTAAATAGACTTAAATAGACTTCAGTATTAATTTAATAGTTAAAGTTTAAAACGAGATGAAAGTCTGTTTAAACACAAGTGCTGCCAGGAGCAACTGGTGAGTGCAGAAAGTCCATTGATAAATACTGTGGTAAAATAATTTAAAAAGACTTGTAACAAAATATTTTTAAAGTTTTGTTACAAGCTGTTTACACACTGGCAAAAAAGGAGATTAATAAGTGAATATTCTTACATATAGCCTCTTTAAACATAAGTACAATGAAGAAAAAGTTTTTTTTTTACAAAAATGTAAATAAAAAAAGGTTATATTTTGAAACAAATTGAAACTACAAGGAAATACAGTAAACCCACACACACACTAATAAAAATTTAACTCATTCATTCATTGATTCATTTATTTATTCATTCACTCATTCAATTTAGTTTATCCAATTCACCTTTAGCGCATGTCTTTGGACTGTGGGGGAAACCAAAGGACCCAGAGGAAACCCACATAAACATGGGAGAACATGCAAACTCCACACAGAAATGCCAACTGGCCCAGCTTGGACTCGAACCAGCAACCTTCTTGCTGTGAGGTGACAATGCTAACCACTGAGCCACCGTGCCACCATAAAAAAAAACTAAACTGAAAATATCAAATAAAAAGCTAATGTAAAATATGAATGAATACTAATAAGTCACTCACTCTCTCCCCAGAGGTACTTGCACTGCCTGTCCTTGGTTTTGCATCTGCCGTTGAAACATCTTCCCTAAAATGACATGAAAAGAAGAAAAGATGACTACAGTGACATAAACAATGTTAAATTAAATAATTATTTACATTATTATAAATATATTGTAATATATATTCTATAATTCTATTGTATCATATATATTGTATCATATATATATATATATATATATATATATATATATATATATATATATATATATATATATATATATATATATATATATATATATATATATATATATATATATATATATATATATATATATATATATATATATATATATATAAACTCACTTGATCTTTCTCACAAGTGTACCCATCCATCTTGTGTAGGTTTGGAGGACACTGTCGAAAAACAGATATATTGATATTAAATGTAAAATTTAAAAGTACTTACTTCAGCAAAATACTGTACAAGAGAATGACATACTGTCATGAATGAGAATGACAAACTGTTTTAAACTGTTTTAAACAAATATATACTACTGTAGACTAAACTAAACTTTCACATTGTGCAACATAGAGCACAGCACAGTATATGGAATACTAAATCCCATAATGCACTGTTTGAAGCAGAAGCAATATTGCTCACCATGATTTCATAGTCATGATCCTTCACGCATGTTTGTTTGTTTAGTATGTAATGCACAATACCCAAGATCATGCAGAAGTCTTTAAGTCCCATACACCTTTTGAAATCCATTCAAAGCTCTAATTCTGGAGAGTAAACCCTTTAAATTGATTAGGGCATAAGGATGATCCTTTCAGAATGGAACACAGCCAAACTCAATTGGTGTATTAATGGGGCATATGCACGGAGACTTTTCATTTTGAATACGCCAGGTCAGACGCTTCCGGTCATTTCTATAACTGTCATGCCATTATAAAATCGATGGGTTAAAGAAGCTGTTTTGTTTAAATCAGTGGTTTTCACATACATAATGAACTGGGCATCACAACAGACAAGAAGCACTGCATTAAAGTACATTCTTCCACCCCATCTCTTTAAAATATGGAAATTATTTTACAACAGTATTTATCAATGGACTTTCTGCACTCACCTGCTGCTCCTGGCAGCAATTGTGTTTCAGGTGACTTTCATCTCGTTTTAAACTTGAACAATTAAATTAATAATAAAGTCTATTTAACTCATATTTTAACTAAAATGCATTATTGATGCTGTAAAAGAAACTAAAAGAGAAACTAAATTGAAAATAGTCAAATAAACCTTTCACTGGAAGTTTATCAGTTGCTGAAAAAAATGGTGCGTTCCAAATGGGCACTTCGGACTGAACATAATCATGGGCACCATATTGAGGTGTCGTTCTAAAGTTAAGTGCTCAAAACTGCCCACTTAAAAGGGCCCTTTGGAATGAAGGATATTTAAGCATACAACTGATGGACACTTTGGGCTATGATGCTTTGAGAAGGAAAGTTGTTTGGAGTCACACACTGCATTCAGCTCGAAAGTGCTCATCCTGATTCTCTAATCCCTTCAAAGGGACCCTCTGAAGGGATTAGGGCATAGGGATGAGCCTTTTCGAATAGAATCCAGTCAATATTCGCTTGTTAAGTCTAATGTCACGGATCCAAAACGCTCTATCAAACTGTGTGAGAAGGCTCAACAAATGGTAATAATAAACGTTTACAAAGCGCTGTAATACTTTCGAAAGTCATGGTTACAACATATATAAAACCATGCCTAATATCAGATGGCCAGAAAGGGATTATTTTTTAATAAGTTGTTATAAGTTGATATTATAAAAAATAATAACGCGATATATGATTAGAAAGGCGTCATAAACTAATATTTTCTCTATAGGGCAGTGTTCCTCAACCACTGGGCTGCGGACCGGTATCAGTCCGTGAATTAATTGGTACTGGGCTGCACAAGAAATCATCAACGATTTCAGTTTTATTTATTATTTGAGTCTAAATGATCTTTTATTTTGAAAACAGTTTTATTTTGAAAAATGACCATATTCTCTTGGTTACATCTCGGTCACTTGAGCACCCAAATTTAACCCACAAGCTGCAAAATGAGTAAGAAACAGACGTCTTTGGAAAGTTTCTTTGCTAAGGGGAAAAGGCCCAGTGAAGGACCCGCAAACTGCCAAGGAATGGATCCGCAACCAATTTTTCAACAAATCAGGTGAATCCACCATGTCTGTGCAAGAAAATCAACTGATGGAGCTCGCAAATGACGGCAGCCTTTTAGTGGCCGTTCGCATACCGCGTCTTTTCTAGAGTTCGCACATGTTCGTTGTTTCCATTGGAGGTGCACGACTTGCGCGCACAAGCGGCGTGACGCGCTCGTGCCTTCCAGACGCACCCAGATGAATGAATCCTGTGAGCGCATTGCGAGTCACGTGGCAAGAACTGACCGATCAGCTTCAGCTTGTATGGAATATACACATTTCGCTCAACTAATTATCTCAGACAAACACAGAACACCCAAACACTGCAGTGCTTTTTTTGGACAGCAATGTATTGTCAGCTTGTCATACTCTGACAAGCAAACTACAACCTACGAAACACCGCTACCCCACAACCCATCCCCCCGGTCCGGTGCAAAATTGTCAAGCATTTTGCTTGACCGGCAACAAAAAGGTTGAGGACCACTGCTATAGGGTATATGCAGAAGGACTTTTACTTTTCAGTAACCCAGTTAAAGAGCTTCCTGTATGCATGAACTGTATGCTGCTACAAAATCGCCAGGTTTAACGTCTGTTTTCTTTAAGAATCAATGATCTTCACTGCCTGATTGACATACGATTTAAAGTGGCTCTCAGAATGTACGAGAAGCACTGCATTAAATTCCATTGTTCTGCGCCATGTCTTTAAAATATGAACATTTATTTTACCCCAGTATATTTAATGGAGTTTCTGCGCTCACCTGCTGATCTTGACGGTGTGTGCGCGTAAACGGCTTTTCATCTCGTTTTACACTTGAACAACTAAATGAATGCTTGAGTCTATTTAACTGATTATATTTTAATTACATTCCAACATCAATCCTGTAAAAGAAACCGTAACTAGTTTCCTTGATTGGCCCCCATGTCTCAGAACCCTCCAGAGCAGTGCTTCATAAAATCTATGATGAGGTCATGCTGGTGGATGTGCTGGACAGTCGGGATGCTGCACAATAGGCCATGATGAAGAGACCTGACCTGGTCGTCGCCTTCACCTAACTCCACTGCTGGACACTTACAGATTTAAAAAAAAAAATCACATTAACCGTTCACCAGAAGTTTATCTGTATGGGGAAAAAACACTGGCTGTGCATATACCCTATTCAACTGAGTAGCGGCTTGGACCTGGAAACAGTATTCCATATGTCACGACTTATGTGGATACACAATATAACAAGCAGATAGCCCATTCTACTCCTGCAGGATGTGTTTTGAGATGTACATAGCAGTGCCCTCACCTGGCTGGAGTTCCCAGTGCACATTTCTGGTATGTCACAATCATTGACAGCCTCTCGACAAAGCACACCCATAAACTCCAGCTACAGAGATAGCACAATGATCATTAAAAATCTCTCTCAAACAGAAACAGCTGCACTTTTTTCCCTCTTGTATGACTCAGCACCTACCTGGCAGTTTTTACAACAGAGACCATCACTGCATTTGGCTCCCTGAGTCAACATACATTTTTTGCAGCAGTTTTCTCCCTCTCTAGCACACTCCTGCAGAAAGAGAGGAAGAAAAGAGATTACATAAGCAGTGTTAGATTAATGTGATCGAGATGTTGATGGAAGATCACTCACGGCTGGGCTGCCACAGTCACACTCCTCTCCTGCCTCCACAAAACCATTTCCACATTCTGGAGGATCCAAGAGCTGCAAACAAAAACAAAATGTGAAGGAAATTGCACAGTTATTTAGCATTTTACATTTAGTGTGCTAATATTTGTCACATGTATTGTTTATTTTCATATGAACTTAAAATGAAAATAATTGAGCAATTTCTTTTTAACAAAATCATTAAAATTTCTAATTAAATATTACAATTAACAGTAATGTTTTCATTCATTCATTTTCCTTAGTCCCTTATTTTTCAGGGGTCACCACAGCGGAATGAACCACCAACTATTCCGGCATATGTTTAACGCAGAGGATGCCAACCCAGCCCTGAAAAAATACACTACAGCCAATTTAGTTTATTCAGTTCACTTATAGCGCATGTCTTTGTACTGTGGGGGAAACCGGAGCACCTGGAGGAAACCCACGCGAACACGGGGAGAACATGCAAACTCCACACAGCAATGCCAACTGACCCAGCCGAGGCTCGAACCAGCGACCTTCTTGCTGTTCGGCGATCATGCTACCCACTGTGCCACCGTGACGCCCTTTTTATATGTTTTTAAAAATGTAATTTGTCACGTGATCCTTCAGAAATCATACTAATATGTTGATTTGGTGCTCAAGACAGATTAATTATTAACATATTCATACTCATACTTCTAACACCTCTTATATTTCAAAATACCAGCAATTGTTTGCTGTAAAAATGCAATTGCTACCAAAGTTAACATGTCTTCATTGTCACTTTTAACAAATTTAATGCACGTTTGATCATTGAAAGTATTAATTTAATAATACTAATTGAAACTAAAGGTGGCACGATGGCTCAGTGGTTAGCACTGTCGCCTCACAGCAAGAAGGTCGCTGGTTTAAGTCCCGGCTGAGTCAGTCAGCATTTCTTCAGTGCTTCAGTTTCCCCCACAGTCCAAAGACATGCGCTATGGGTGAATTGAATAAACTAAATTGGCCGTAGTGTATGTGTGTGAATGTGAGGGAGTATGAGTGTTTCCCAGTATTGGGTTGCAGCTGGAAGGGCATCTGCTGTGTAAAACATATGCTGAAAAAGTTGGCGGTTCATTCCGCTGAGGCAACCCCTGATGTATAACCGGACTAAGCCGAAGGAAAATGAATTAATTAATTAATTAAAACTAAATCTTTAAAATCCCAAACTTTAATAAGTATTTAAATGTATAAAACTTTGTTAATGATTCTTCTGATTATGAGGAAATCTGTGCCTTGTGTTTAGAGCTCTGTGGGAGCAGATTTTGTTTAGTGACATTTTAAGTAAAGTCATAATATTGCTATGAATTGAAATGATTGAAATGAAGAGAGTTTACCTTTGAGGGTTTGTTGAAGAGACAAGCTCCGCCTCCACTGTTCAGGAAATCATGAAACTCTTCCACATTACAGTCAGAAAATCTCTCAGGTAAGTAGAAGCTGTTAGAGAGAACCACAGAGCACTAAATTCATACTGGCTAATTTTACTTTCATCTCCTCTGATTACTGAAACAGACTGATCATGGTCAAATCACACTGAGTTTGAACTGAAAATCAACTATTCTTACCTTAGTCACCATGTTTACATGCACGCTGTTTTCCAAATGAGCTATTCTAGCACCAATTTAGAAATTATTCCTATATATTAAACATATATTATGTTTGTTTTTTTAAATAATTTTTTGGGAGAGTTTTCACTTTTAATTGAAAGAACTAGATTGAGAGAGTATTGACAGGAAAGTGAGGGGAGCAGAGAGGATCGGCATAGGACCACAAGGCGGGAATCGAACTCGGGTCGCCGCGAGCACCGGAGTGCATGTATCGACACACTAACCACTACACCACTGGCGCCAACATGTTTACTGTTTAATCTATATATTACATCACCATAATTATCATATTCCAAATTCCAAACTACCCTCTTGTGGAAATTATGGAAAAGATTAGTAGTCTGAAAATGTGTAAAGATATTTGTTTAGATTTTTCAAACATTTCCCAAATGATGTTTAACAAATTTTCACAGTATTTTCTATAATATTTTTTCTTCTGGAGAAAGTCTTATTTGTTTTATTTTGGTTCAAATAAAAGCAGTTTTAATTTTTTCAAAGCATTTTAAGGTCAATATTATTAGCACTTTAATAGCAATATTTTTTCTTCAATTGTCTACAGAACAAACCATTATTATACAATTATTTGCCTAATTACCCTAACTTGTCTAATTAACCTAGTTAAGCCTTTAAATGTCACTTTAAGCTGTATAGAAGTGTCTTGAAAAATATCTAGTCAAATATTATTTACTGTCATCATGGCAAAGATAAAAGAAATCAGTTATTAGAGATGAGTTATTGTCGGCGGCTAGTGGTTAGTGCGTCGACACATAGCTCCGAGGTGCTCACGGCGACCCCAGTTTGATTCCCGGCTCGAGGTCCTTTGCCGACCCTTCCCCTATCTCTGCTCCTTATACTTTCCTGTCTGTAAATCTCCACTGTCCTATCACAATAAAGGTGAAAAAACCCTAAAAAATTAAAAAATAAAAAAAAAGGAGAAAAAAAAGAAATGAGTTATTAAAACTATTATGTTTAGAAATGTGTTAAAAAAAATCTTCTCTCTGTTAAACAGAAATTGAGAAAAAAATATACAGGGGGGCTAATAATTCAAGAGGGCTAATAATTCTGACTTCAACTGTATATAAGCATGCTGCATTTTTCACATTGGTTTATCAAGTCAAATCCCATTTACATGACACAAATAATCAGAATATGCCAGAATTAATCAATTAAAATGTTCATGTAAACATGGTCACTGTTATGGAAGAGGTCTATCTGTTGTTAAAAGTCACAGGCTTTAGGATAGAAAAGAGGATTAATGTGAACCAGCCACAGGGCATGCACTCAAAAAAATATATTTTTTTCTGCTCGTTCAAACTACTAATTTCAAATAAGCTGAATCAACACAATTCTTGAGATTTCATTGGCACAACTTAATTTTTTGAATGTTCAATCCACATAAATTTGTTAAAAGTGTTAAGTTAACTTAATTCATTTGTGTTAGGACAACATGAATGAATTGTGTGGAATCCTGCATTTTTTACAGTGTGTAATCATCAGTCTGGTCAGATGAGGAAATGGTTACGCAGCTACTATGTTTATTGTGACCAGCAGAGGGCATGACTTTTACATAAAGAACACCAAAACACAGTACAAACCAACACAACGACCACAACAACCAAACCTGATGAAAATGAAAGAATCAGTCAATTCCCAGCTATGTGAATACAGATGGATCTTATCCTTTTCAATCCAGTGGATATGTGTATTGCATTACATATAAATGCTTGTTTATATACAATGCAGCTTTAAAGCTCATTAACCCCTTGAGAAGTTTACACTTTTATATATAAAAACTGGTAAAAAATAAAATAAGATGATGATGGTAAAAGAACAACAAACACACTCTGAACTGCTCTATAAACTTTGAAGTACCATTAAATCTGGAATTCTCAAACTTTTGTCAACAGCTTAATATTATCTATTTGCCCAAAATATTTACTTATAGTCCCTTTTAAGATTTTAAGTGAATAGTTTAACAATTTAACGATAGATTTGTATAATAGTTGGCAATTGTAGAATCTAGATAATTATATACGCATGTTCTAAATCTAGGATTCCCAAAAAATTTACCTTACCATTAAATATTGTCAATGATCCAAAAGATTTACTTTAAGTGCCTTTTAAAATTTATTTGATCAAATTTAACATTACATTTGCATATTCTCTGATGTCAATTAAGTATGTGCAGGTTAAAATTTCCAATTATTTTAAAATAGAATATTATAGTGTATTGTAAATTATTTTTCTATGAATTCGTCATTATTTGCTATAATTTATGAGCTTTTGTAATCTTTAAGCAGAATAGTTTCCCCCTCCTTATGTCTGATGTGTTTACTGGCAGAAAAGCAAGTCAAACTGTCAATGACACAAGATGAGTCAATAGCAAACCACAGCTAATCAATGATCCAATCAATTCCCAACGGACAAAATGAAGTCTCTTGTTCAAAAGCCTATTTAACTTCAAAATATACAACAATAATTAATAAACACTTCCTTTCCTAGTTTCAAAAAAAGATTCTATAATTTGTTTTAGAAAATTATTCAAAATTGGTAACACTTTAGATTAAGGTTGTATTAGTTAATAAACATTTACTGTTTTCACACTGCCCTACTTCAAGGACAGTCTGGGAGTGGCTTTTTTTCACCTCCCTTTTCCCTAATGTATCTTATTTCCTCTTTCTAAAGCTACCTCTCATCTGACCTCTCTTCCCCTGAAATGTGTGAGGTTTGTGTATAGTCGGAGGGGTCCAATTTCGCTACATGTAAAAGTGTATGTGACAAATAAAAGCTTTGTTCATCATCATCATCATCATCATCATCATCATCATCAACAACAAAAACATTTTAGGTCACAATTCTACTGGCTTACCACGTGCCTATTATTAATTAAGTTTTATTATTATTAATATTATTATCTGTTTTTACAGATAATAACTTTTACAGATATAATAAAGTAATTTTACAGAGAAATTTAAACAAATATTATTCCCACCCCTACCCTCTAAACAAGTTGAAATTACATGTATCTAAGAGAGAAAAGAAGAAAAGAAAAAAATATATATAATAATAATAATAATAATAAATAAATAAAAAAAAAAAAATTAATTAATAAAAAAAAACATCTGTACAGAATACACATATATTCATAACCCAACATTACAAAAATGAATTCTCAGGTATTTATACAAAGTATCTAATTATGTTTGCATTTAAACTGAAAGGATTTAAAAGATTTAAATTGACAGTTTGTAGAGATACTGACATGCTCATGAAGAAAATTCTAAATGGGTCCCATGCATGTTTCAGAAAATTAATTAAGTTATTAACTATTCATTAGTAGTTATGAGTAAGTAGGATCTTATTCTACATCCCTAATCCTAAGCCCAATTTCTGCCTTACTAAGTATGAATAAACAGCTAATTAGTAGTTTATTAAGCTAATAGTGTTAGTTAATTGTTTGTTAATACCGTGAACAACCTAAACTAAAGTGTTACCAATGTATTTACTGACATGAACAAACAATGAACAATACATTTATTACAGTATTTTTCATGTTTATACAACAGTTCTGTCTGGTTCTTGAATCTGATTGGCTGATAGTCGTGCAATATACTGCATATAACAGCATTCTTACAGCCTTTTCACCCTTCACCCCTGTGTATTACTCCGCCCACATACAGCGACAAGCAGAGGACACTCTACGGTCTAACAAATATTGCTGCTGTAGGACAACATAATGTACTTTTGAGGCTTTTTTAGTCAAGAATGTAGTTATTTAGATTGCAACTATGCAGTTTATTTATTAGGAAAGTGCCTATTTTAAAATATTTATAATTTTGGAGAATCGGATTCAGCGCATCGGCCGCCATCAGCCTGTCTGAGCAGACCAAAGAAAGTGACGGTTGACGTTCCGGCACAAGATGGTGACAGAGACCGCATAATAAGTCCTTAGTGGAGAAGAAAAGAGAAAAACAGCATTTTCTCAGTGAAAGTTTTAAACTACAGCTGAACAAATCATTATAAATCAGGTAATTGACATTCTGAGGGTTACTTATTGTGATATCCTGATTGCTACAGAGAAATGCTGGGACATCTCTGTAGATTAATGACATTTCATGGCGTTCAGCCTTATAATCTTAAGATGTGAGCAAAAATAACCTGTTTTGTCATCACGTTAGACATTACAGAATCATTCAAATACTAGCTCTAAAGTGATTTTGGTGAAGTAGCAACGGTTTCTGCTATTCTGATGTCAGCTGCAGATGTGAATGAATGGAGGAAGAAAGTAGTTCCTCCTACAAAAGGGTTTTTGAGCCTCTGTTTGATTTTTTTTATACACACGATTATGCCGTCGAACTGTTGTATAAACACAATATCACACTCATAGCAGTCTGATATGGCTGTATATTGGCACTGGTGGGGGGGCACTAAGGCACTCGGCCTGCAGCCTCGAACCAACGCACACCACCCTATGCCAATATACAGCCATATCACACTGCTACTCGTGTGATATTGCTCATTTAGTAATGTTAGTTAATGAAAATCCAATTTGTTGTTAGTTCCCGTTAACTCAATGTATTAAAGCAAGAATTAGGATTTTGATAATGCATTAGTAAATGCTGAACTATGATTAATAAATCCTGTTTTGTATTGTTCATAATTAATGAACATACCTAATGAAACCTTATTGTAAAATGTTATCTTAAAATTTTAGTTATTTTGTCAATTGTTAACTCCTAATTTAAGACCCTGGTCTAAAATCCCCAAATTCCCATCTCTTTATAGGGAAATCCTCACTGATTCTCCTGACACTTTCATTCCGGTAACACTTTAGAATAAGGGTCCAAAATAATGCATTAATTAAGCATCAATTAATAGTAAATTTGTTCACAATTAAGCATTAGTTAAAAACAAAAGCACTAGTAACTAATGGTTAACTTAATGTTTTAAAGGTCCCAACTATATTTCTATCAGTATCACATTGGTTTGTACTGGACGTCACTTTAGAATGGGATTAAATTGTCTATATAATCACTTTATTAGTAGCAGATTAGCACTAACTATTAGCTTATTCTAGTCCATAGAATGTGGATATCACTTTCACTTAAGAATAGGGGGTTAAATCTCCTTTATTAGTACTGTATTAATGACATTTTAGCATTAATTATTAGCTTGTTCAAGTAAATAGACTTGAATATCCCCCAATAATGCCATAATTAATGTGGATATCACTTTCACTTTAGAATAGGGGGTTACATTGCCTTTATTACTACTGTAATGACATTTTAGCCTTAATTTTTAGCTTGTTCCAGTAAATAGACTTGAATATCCCTCAAAAAGTGCAATAATTAATGTGGATAGAACTTTCACTTTAGAATAGGGGGTCAAATTGCCTTTATTAGTACTGTGATTATGACATTTTAGCCTTCATTAACTACTAGCTCTAGTCAATAAACTTAAATATGACTCAAGTGCCATTATTAACTTTAGAACATGAGGCTAAACTGTGTTTATTACACTATTTTAGCCATATATAATTGCAAACCAGCAGTAATTAAACATAATTACTAGCTTGTTTTTCAGGTAACTTACACAACGAATCAAAGAAATAATATATGACTTATCAAATTGTAAATAATGGTTAAAATGCCTTTATGTTCAGTTAATCAATATATGTGTTTGTTCATGCTTAACTGAATGCATAACTGTGAACAAGTTTATCATGATTTACAAGTTTAACTGAGCTTAACTAACGCATAATTTGGCACCCTTAAAACGTTTAGTTAACCATTAATTACTAGTGCTTTTGTTTTTAACTAATGCTTAATTGTGAACAAATAAATCATTAATTAATGCTTAATTAATGCATTATTTTGGACCCTTAATCTAAAGTGTTACATTTATTCCCTCATTCCTTCTGTCTGTCCATCCACTACACCCTCCCGTCCATGCAAATCACAGTTCTTCAACTTGTAAACACAGAGGTGTGGCCGTACGCACAAATTGCCCAGTATCAGCGTGTATCAGCCAGGTCGTAGCCCTCAATATCCCGCAGAGATCATTCCCAAGCAGTAAGCACTATTCCAATCTGTGACAATCTGCAACAATGCAGTTTCAGGAAGCCTTAACCGCAGGCTGAGAATCAATAAGTGCATATCTCTCACATTATGCCACGTACGAGTGGTTACTCTTCGTTTACCAGACGCTGAGTGTGTTCCTGGAATATCAGGGCACCTTGTCTTACCTGCTTGAGCATGGGTAATTAATTTTAAAGTGTTTTCAGACATTTTCACAGGATTGTTAACAGCAGGAAGACCAACTTAAAAGGGAAACAGAGAACACAAAACATCCTGCTATTTTAACACTGGAGTTAGTGGATCAGATCGGACATGCAGGCTGCACGGAGAAAATAAAACTCTAAAAAAAAAACGTCCATCAATGGAGAGACAGATCAACATGAGCGCGTCTGTCTGAAAGGCCATTGACACTGGTGTTAATAACATGAGAGTGCGTTGTAGCTTTCAGGGAAATGATGGATTTATCAAACACAACCCAACAACAATAACATATGTGCATCTTTCTCATACTCAGAAGTTTGGACTTTGTGTCCGAATAGTTCCACATTCTCCTGATAGTGAGAAAGCACTTAGCTTGGTATGGTGAGTGCAACACTTTTTCTCTCAGTTTATGAATTTTAAGGGTCAAAGGTGAAGTTGTGGATATGTTTGCATTCATAAAAAAACAGGTAATAACTACTAAATGTGCTCAGAAACATGGCTTTTGAAGAGAAGAAGTCTTATTTGAGAAGCTAAGCACACAGCAAGACGGAGGGTGAACACACTGGGAGTGCTGGTGTGAATTTCAGCTAACGTCCTGTCAGTAAGCCATTATACACCGTCAGATGACAAACTTTAGCTTTATTTTTCCAGATAATTCTGATAGTACGATAAATAAAAGCATTTCGAGTTTGGAGGTTTGGACTGTGTGTGTCTCACGCAGGCTTTATGACATTTGGCATTAGCATGAAATCATGATCGTTCTGTTCGTTTGAGTGTGAATGACTGCAGACAGTTTGAAACTGTTTAATGGGCTTATATCACAGACAATACAATTTTCTTTGATCTTTTAAATTAAATGAGACATTCTAAACATTTTGGAACTCCCACACTTTACAAACATAATTCTTTTGAGCTACGCAGCAAAACAGCTGCAGTAGTTAGTGCTGTTTAACGATTAATCGTGACCAGTTTTGGGGCTAATGCATTACATGTAACGCAAGTTGAATAATAATATTACTTTTCTAAGTAACGAGTAAAGTAACACATTACTTTTAAATATTAAGTAATAATATTTGAGTTACTTTTTAGTTTAATTAATTAGCTTTTAAAAATTAATTAAAATTAGTCACGCAGTCAATAAGCAAATATGTTCTTGTAATAAGAGTATGTGTTCATTAATTTGAATGCATCGAAGAAAAGGAAAAGTGGATTGTCTCAATGGACTGTGATTTTACTTAAGACAAATAGAACAAAAGTAGCAAACTTTTGAGCTCTGGGGTGAGGAAGTTCTCAGATAACTTTATCCTAAAGAATATTTTTTATGTTTTTTTAAAGGTATATGTAGGTTATACAGTGTGTTGTTAATTGTAGAGCTCCTCTAATTAATAAAAGAAGAAAAAAAAACTCGTTCTGAAAGAGATCAAGCCTCAGTAAAGGTAATAAAATGTAATGCAAAAGTAACTCAAAAGTAATGTAACGCATTACTTACCATAAAAAGTAACTAAGTAACTCAACTAGTTACTTTTTTGGGGAGTAACTCAATACTGTAACGCATTACTTTGAAAAGTAACTTTCCCCAACACTGATCGTAACTAATCTTATACAAAATAAAAGTTCATTTACGTGATATATGTGCAACTCTGAATATTTATTATGTGCATATAAATGCACACACACACACGTGAATGAGATAAAAAATATATTGACATATAGATTGATATTCATTCATTCATTTTCTTTTCAGCTTAGTCCCTTTATTAATCAGGGGTCGCCACAGCGGAATGAACCGCCAACTTATCCAGCATATGTTTTACGCAGCGGATGCCCTTCCAGCCGCAACCCTGGGAAACACCCATACACTGGGAAACACCCATACACTCTTGCATTCACACCCACACATACACTACGGCCAATTTAGTTTATTCAATTCACCTATAGCGCATGTCTTTGGACTGTGGGGGAAACTGGAGCACCCGGAGGAAACCCATGTGAACACGAGGGAGAACATGCAAACTCCAAACAGAAATTCTAACTGAAGGAGCTGATACTCGAACCAGCGACCTTCTTGCTGTGAGGTGACAGCACTACCCACTGCGCCCCCGTGACGTCTTTATAGATTGATATTTATATTTAATTTTATGTTATATATAAATATTTCATTATAAATATAAAAAAACATTTCAATATTTGAAAGGTGGCAACACCAAAGCTCCAAATATATATAATTTCAATATAAGTCATATATAAGTCATATATAAGTCAATCACATAGTTTGTGAAGCTTTGAGCACACTTAAACTCTGATGAGTTTTCATCAGAAATATAATATATAGTATAAGTAAATATATATAAACATTTTCTATACATGTTTGTGTGTATTCACATATACATTATATATATATATATATATATATATATATATATATATATATATATATATATATATACTTTATCTATCTATCTATCTATCTATCTATCTATCTATCTATCTATCTATCTATCTATCTATCTATCTATCTATCTATCTATCTATCTATCTATCTATCTATCTATCTATCTATCTATCTATCTATCTATCTATCTATCTATCTATCTATCTATCTATCTAGATATATATATATATGTACACAGTACACACAAAATTACTATATAAACACACTTTTATTTTGTAAGTCTGAATTGATCATTAAACAGCACTACAGCTTTTTATAAAGTCTTTATTATTATTATGGTTAACTAATGGTTTTAATGTAAATATGGGCCAGTTCAAATGATATTGAACCTGATTGCAACCTCAAAAATTTCCTAATTCTATGGAGGAGATATTAGAGTCTTCTCAGATTATTAACTTAGCTAATATTATCAATGACACTATACTAAAAATACATGATATGACCCCATTAAACATAGAGGAGCCCAAAATCCCCTCTTAACAAAACATGTCCCACTATGAGCCGTCGACCAAATTGAAAACCCGTACAAAAGTTAAAGAGAGCACATAGGAAACTGCAGAGTGTTCCAACACAATGCACTTCCCCCCATATCTCTCTCTTGTCCGAGTAAAATTGAGGCCATAATGCTTTTAGATGGAGTGAGGAGCTGAAGTAACTCAGCAGCTGACTTGTCAGAAGGACACAAGCGAGTAGCATGACACAGCCAAGCGTCTGCTCACCTGCTGTCCCATTCGGGATCAAGGGGAAACGCAAAAGGTATTAAAACACACGGATAAAGACAAACCAACACACACAGACGCACACTTTGACATGAACAAACACCTATATTGCATCACATCTGAATCTGATCAACACATCACTGCATTTCCCACACGACCACTGTGAACATTTCTGACTGCTTTAGGAATAAATGCTAATTATTATGCTAGTTCTGTTAATAGGATTATTTAGATCAACACTGTTTGTGAATATTTAGATACCGGATGAATCAAAATCATGAACAGTGAAATGTCAATGTCCACATGTGAAATGTCAACAGTGGAGAGCCAAACAGAGAGAATTGGACTAAAAGGATCGATAACACTTTCTCCTGACATTTTGAGGATATCATGTTCAGATTTTGCACAGGAGTTCATAGTTTAATCTCACAAAAATGATTAATTTAGCCCCAATCAAAAAGGGGGAAAACTGGTATAAAGAAAACCGTATCATTTATATTACATTTTCTGTTATAACAGTTTTACTGTAATGGAAATAAATATTTAAGGCAGCATAATCTATAAATTAAAACTAAAGTCACTACATCATACATTACTATAATTAGTGTATATACATGCAGTTCAACACAATACTATTAGCCCTCCTCTGAAATATGATTGGTGACATTAAAAGTATTGCTGATATATTTATACAACAGTTCTGTCTGATTCTTGAATCTGATTGGCTGATAGCTGTGCAGTATTCTGCAATAATATCACTCAGCCTCTTCATGCTTGTGTATTACTTTGCCCACATAGAGTGACAGCAGATAAATAGACTTACTACAGTTTGACAAATATTGCTGCTGTTGGACAACATAATGTACTTTTGAGGCCTTTTTAGGATGTAGTTGTTTATATTGCAACTATGCAGTTCATTTATAATGATAGTGCCTATTTTAAATATTTATAATTTCGAAGATTGGCAGCCATCAGCCTGTCATACTGAGCAGAGCAAAGACGGTTGCGCCACAGGATGGCAACAGAGACTGCATAATAAGCCCTTAAAGGAGAAAAACTTAGCGTTTTCTTTTCATGTTTCAAACAACAGCTGATCAAATCATTAAAAAACAAGATGGTAAAACAAGACTGATGGCATTTTATGCTGTTCAGCCTTATAACCTTAAAATGTGAGCAAAATCACCTGTTTTGTCATCACTTTAGACATTATTCAAATACTAGCTCTCAAGTGACGTGTTTTTTAGGCAACAGCTTCTGCTGTTCTGAAGTCAGCTGCAGATGTGAATGAATGGCGGAAGAAAGTAGTTCCTTGTACAAAAGGGTTTTTTATACTCTCCGTGTTTGGTTTTCTTTTTTATATACACAATTATGCCGTTGAACTGTTGTATAAACGGAATATCACACTCGTAGCAGTGCAATATAGCTGTATATCGTCACTGGTGGGACACTAAGGCACTTGGCCTGCAGCCTCGAGCCAACGCACGCTTCCCACCAGTGCCGATATACAGCCATATTGCACTGCTACGAGTGTGATATTGCTCATATATATATATTTAAACTGTCATTATTAGCTCTCTTAAGTATTTATATTGACTACAGAACAAATCACTGCTGTCCAATGACTTTCCTAATTAACCAAACTTGCCTAAACAGGTTAACCTAATTAACCTAGTTAAGCTTTTAAATGCACTGTAAGCTGAAAACTAGTATCTTGCAAAATAACTAGTAAAATATTATGTGCAGTCATCATGGTAAAGACTAAATTAATGAATTATTAAAAGTATTATGTTTAAAAATGTGTTAAATTGGATCAGGGTGGGGCCAAGTAGGAGCTCACTCTGATCCCCCGGGCTCTGCAACGGTTGGGGAAATTCCAAATTGAACCAAAACAAACAATTACAATTGGCTTAAGATTGGCAAAGAAAATTCGGCAAATGCGTCAACCATCAGAACCTGGGAATTAAAAAAAAGATGTGTTAAATTCTATAGTTTAGGGTGCTTCATAGGCTTCACCTATCTAGGAGCAAGCTGGCAAAAATGTATCCAGGGTCAGATTCATCTTGCCCCAGATGTGGTTTGCAGCCAGCAGATCTGAGTAATATGTTCTGCAGATGCCCTAGATTAGATACATTTTGGACCGATAACTTAAGATAAATTTCATCTACAGTTGAAATCAGAATTATTAAACCCCCTTTAAATTTGTTTTCTTTTTTTAAATATTTCCCAAATGATGTTTAACAGAGCAAGGACATTTTTACAGTATGTCTGATAATATTTTTTTTCTTCTGGAGAAAGTCTTATTTGTTTTATTTCGGCTAGAATAAAAGCAGTTTTTAAGTTTTTAAAAAACATTTTAAGGTCAAAATTATTAGCCCCTTTAAGATATATTTTTTGATAGTCTACAAAACAAACCATCGTTATACAATAACTTGCCTAATTACCCTAACCTGCCTAGTTAACCTTAACCTAGTTAAGCCTTTAAATGTCACTTTAAGCTGTATAGAAGTGTCTTGAAAAATATCTAGTAAAATATTATTTACTGTCATCATGGCAAAGATAAAATAAATCAGTAAACCCACCATCCCACAAACACTAGATATTTAAAGTGTTATCACGTCTTAAACAAGAGCACCTTAAATACACCATCCGATGCTCTACAAAGTTTTATGAGGGTTGGCAGCCTTTTTTATCCTACATTGAATGCTCAGGGGTTACTGTATCCTAAGTAAAAGTTTTTATTCTCAATTTCCCAATTATTTCTTTCTTCTTCTTTTTTTTCTTGCTATTTCTTTATGGGCTATGTGAGTATGTTTGTAGCTATGTACTGTGTTAATATGTTGTTCAATATGTGTGATGAGGAAACATTGAAAATCAATAAAAAAAATTTAAATAAAAAAAAAATGTGTTGAAAATGTTAAACAGCACTTAGGTAATGTTTGGAAGAAAACAATTCACAGGAGGGCTAATAATTTAGTCTTTAACTGTATATAAATATATAATACTTCTTTGTGAAATGTGAACCAAAATATGTTTTTTGGTGGACAGTTTTGTGAGATTCACCCTCACAGATTGTAATGCTAATTTCCCACCCTTGAACAGTTTGTGAGGCTCCAGTGAAAATAAAAACAGGATACCACATGAGTAAGCACTGACACAGATGAATTGAGGTGCCAAATTGTTGTTTACTGCCACCCAGTGGACTTGAATATATAAATCAATCTCAGCAACTCACTAGCTGCTAGCAAATGACATCTAAAATAACAGAAAGTGTTATGGATCAGGGAACGGCACACATTTCAAACACTGTTACTTTGACTAGATTTAACTTAATGTTACTTAAGCATCATACCACAGGAGCACAGATTCGGCACAAAGCATGACAGGCGGTTTGAGTAAGACTGATACGTATTTCAAGACTAATACTCATCTATGAGTGTGTTTGTGTGTAAGGAGATCTGGGAAATCTGCTTTATTAGAAACTTACCCAACATCATCCATTATGCAACCAGACCATTTATCTTCACACTTGCACTCCCCTGTGTGGGAAAGACAGATTACAGTGACAAAATGTGAGAGTCTGTATGCATGAGCCAAAGTACACATGTTAAAAGGATTACAGTCATAATAACAAACAAGAGTACTCACCATTTAAAATGCGTTTCTTATCAGAAAAGATGCCAATGTTTTGTCCCAGTGACTGAGCGAGAGTTATGGCCATTTCCTTTCCATACTAACAATTAAAACAAACAAATAAAAGCTTAGAGACTGACAAAAAGAATAATTTCATTTAGTTAAAAGTAGTGATGTAACGGATCACAAATCTCACGGTTTGGATCACATTATGGGTTTTTTTGTCACGGATCGGACCATTTTTCGGATTAGTCAAAAAGGCGAGGAGACAAATGTCATTTGCTTTCCATTTATTACAGAATCAGTACTGCAAGACACTTTTGGGTTTAACAAACAGAACTTAGAAGCTGTAATTTTATTAAAAATAAAATGAAGAAATAATCAGCTGAATAAAAATAAATTGTAAAATATTCAGTACTGTGAAAAATTCACTGTTACTGATAACGCTAAATGTAGAAATCTAACATTATAATTTGTACAACTTATATTTATTTTTTGCCTCTGTATTAATAAATGATTCAGTTATTCACTCATAAAACTTCATGTTTCATTGCTAGATGTGTCATTTTTGAAGATTTATTCAGTGGCATATTTTTGATGGCTGGTTTTCGCCACCTATTGGTTAAATAATGTAATTGCTGCCTACAACTTTCATTTTTGAGCGTCAAGTTAAATGCATATGACGGTGATTGTAATCTTTACTATAAACATCATTGGTTTTATCTAAATTATAAACTGTTATCCCAGTACTTCTGTGTTATTTGACTGTTTGTAACTACATACCTAACTCTAAAGACTATGCGTTTTTCAGCGATCTTGCGTCCTCGTGTTCTTGTGTAACATCATCATCAACTACCAAAGTTCAGTTCCAAAACTCAAGACCGCAAGAATGCGTGAAAGTTTTCGCATGTGTTCTTGGTATCAAGGACGCATCGATGCAGACTTGAGCACTGAACTCGCTCTATAAGTCCCAGAAGTTATTGCGACTGAATAAAGAAGGTGGGAAGCGCAGCATTTTATTTAGATTTATTATTAAAGTTCAGAGATATACCTTATTTATATCAGGAATTTCCCTAAAGTAAAACATTGCCCTGAAAGTAAACATTACCATGAAAATCTTAATAAAGGCATAAACACATTAAGGGTGTTTATTTGTTGAAATTCGTATAGAAATCATGTGACCATCAGGAGGACGCAGCATCTCATTTCACACAGGACGCATTCTCTGTTCTCACGATCTCCCGAGTTGGCTCTTCCGACGTGACCTGGCAAGACCGGTCTTCACAAGAATGCAAGTCTGTTCTCTGCATCTTTGATATTGAGAAACAGCCTAAATCTCTTTCTAGATTTTTGCGCTTTTCAAACACAGATTTGAATTCAGCGATTCAAAGGATTAATAAACATATGCAAACCACCATCATTTATAATTTATGCTGTGTGGGTGTTGAGATCCCGATCTTTTAATGATTAATTGTGCAGCTTACACACTAAACCCATTAATGCAGGCTAAACAATTAGGCAGAAAACACCTTTAATAACCCACAAATTAATAACCAACACCTTCTAAGGAACCCAGCACATCCCGAATAACCTACAACAATTTCTTCCGTCATCATTATATTTTACAGGATAGCCTAAATGCTTTCATGCATGTGATTTGAACGACGCAGTGATCTATCTGTGTTGGTTACAAATTTAAGATTAATCTTCAAGTCAAAAAAATGTATTAATCCGCAGGCACGTGTGTTCCAAACCGTGGGTTACAATCCATACGAATCACGGATCAACTGTGATCCGTTACACCCCTAGTTAAAAATGTCTCCTACAATCACAAACCTCATTGACTCCGCCTCCTTTAGTGAGAGAACAGACTCCGCCCATATATGAGGCTCCGCCCCAGTTGCTATGGAAACGGTTGCCCCTAAAAACAGAGAGAAAGTTCATTAGAAATGTCTTTTCACTCGATCGTAAAGCTGCTGCACCTTTGTGTGCTTTGTTTTAGGGTTGTCACGATACTGGAATTCGATACCAATCGGTACTGGAAATTAAAAAACGTCCATTTCCCGAAAACATTTAAGCGCTGTTGAGCTCGTTCTTAACATCGCTGATTTGCCATTGTGTTCACATGCTCAACAGAAATGACTGTGATTGGCCGTAAAGGTCATCGGTTCACCGAACTCACCGCTGTTTACTGCTTGTAACCACAGATACAGGCACACTGGAGCGTTTTAAAGCCGCGATTCATCAGCGGATTACTCGTATGTCAGCTTATAGACAAACCAGCTGATCGACGTGACTTTGAAACGCTTCAGTGTGCCTGTATCTGTGGTTACACTCAGTAAACAGCGGTGAGTTCGGTGAACTGATGACCTTCACAGCCAATCACAGGCATGGACAATTTCAGTATTGACTGGTATCGAATTCCAGTATCGTGACAACACTACTTTGTTTGTAACTCACGAGAAAAGGTGAACGGAGTCACATTTTTCTTTAATAAAGTCTCTCCGGTACTTCATAAACTCCCGTAAAGTCACCATGGGGTCATCGTTGATGTTAAACCTGTTGTCCGCTGCCCACGTTTCCATGGCAACCAAGACAATCCTGGTGTTGAGTTGCTCTTTGAAATACTAAAGATACAAACAGAAAGTGTTTATTAACAACGGGTGTATTTCTTCCATGCAGTCCTGAACCCAAAAGACACATGTGACGCCTGCAGAATGATGAATGTGTTTTTGTTGTTCATTCTAGAGCTCATTTTGACACGTCGAACAAGAGGCTGAAGAAGCCAAATGCCAAATGTCTTTCACAGAGACAGAACGATGGAGGGAGGTTTATGTGGCTGTCATGGGCGGGCAGACAGACTGACAAACAAGCAGATAAAACAGCTCATGACATGAAGTCAGACTGCAGAGAGTCTATTTGTTTTGAGAAACTGATGAGAACCAGACTTCTGCACTTATAATGCCATCAGTGTAAGTAAAACAATAAATATTGAAAATAAATTATATTATATAATACTGTGTGAGATAGGTGGCACGGTGGCTCAGTGGTTAGCACTGTCACTTCACAGCAAGAAGGTTGCTGGTTCGAGGCCCTGCTGGGCCAGTTGGCATTTCTGTGTGGAGTTTGCATGTTCTCCCCATGTTGGCGTGGGTTTCGAAGCAATTCAAATGAATAATAAACATATCCGTGTTGGTGTGGGTTTCCCCCGGGTGCTTCAGTTTCCCCCCACAGTGCAAACACCTACGCTAAAGGTGAATCGAATAAACTAAATTGGCCATATGAGCGCGTGTGAATAAGATTGTGTATGGGTGTTTCCCAGTACTTGGTTGGCTGAAAGGGCATCAGCTGCACAAAACATATGCTGGATTAGTTGGCAGTTCATTCCGCTGTGGCAACCTCTGAAATAGAGACTAAGCCAAATGAAAATGAAACAATGAATACTGTGAGAGCTACTTACCAGATCAGCCATATTTACAACAGATTTGGCGTAGTTGTTTGTTTGTCCAACGGAAAGGCGATGTTTCTTGTACTGGAGGAAAAACCATGATAATGTGAACAAATTGCAGCCATAAGTGAAAAAAACTTCATGTGAAAGTTCACATAAAAATGAAAATTTACTCATTATTTACTCAGCCTGGTTTCAAACCTTTATGCGTTTCTTTTTTTCTGTTGAACACAAAAGAAGATATTTGAAAAATGTAAGTAACCTGTAAGCACTAACTTGGAAATCAATGGTTACAGGTTTTCAACATTTTTCAAAATAACTTATTTTGTGTTCAACAGAAGAAAGAAACTCATAAAGGTTTGTGACAACTGAAGGGTGAGTAAAGGATGATCACTTTCAGTTTTAGGTAAACTGTCCCTTTAACAATTATGTTGGACTGTTTGGACTGTCACTCATCTTACCATTAAATGATCATTTATGACCATCAGCTCTACATATTTGGTCTCATCTTCAACACTCCGTGGATTTCGTGATATCTGTGTGAGGAATTTGATAGTGCATTATTTTTCTGTATTTTAAAGGCTTTGTTGAGTTTTGAGATAACAAGGAATGGGAATCAAGGGAAATTTATCTGGATCCAACTCCAATTATGGAATCCTTTTCCACCAAATGATACTTTCTGCAGTTTTGAAGAAGATACGAAGAATAGGCAAATTGTGTAAAGTAATTCTTAGTGGATACAATAATATTAATATGAATTACTAATTAATAATAAGTTATTATCTGAACTGGAAAATAAAAAAACAATGCAACACACTCGGCCTGACATACATTAAGCCTTTAAAAAAAACAGGTACTGAAATTGCAATTCTGAGCAATTTTGAGAAATAAATAACAATTGCAATAGAGACTGGAAAAATAAAGCAATAATTGTAAAAAAAAATTGCCAGGTTTGTCAATGACAAAAATATTATAATTATTATTATTTATTAAAATCTGAATTTCAAGATACTGACTCAGAAATTACCATTATTATTATTACCATTATTATTATTTTTTTAATCTCTTTATTTTTTTTTCTCTTAATCTAAAATGTGTTTGACAACATTAAAGTTTCAAGTGGTACATTTACTACATGTTTTATTCCAATTTGGTTATTGCATTCCATCCATCATTAAAAGAATGCAGATGCTTCAGAGAATCAGAACTGAATATCACCTAATTCTGTTCTAATAATATTTGGAACAGCGTCCGTTATGAATTAGAACCAAATCTTGTGATGAATATGTTTCATATCACCCTGCGCCATGCATAACATGCTTACTGCAGAGGAAAAAGCTGATCTATACATCAGTGCCATAAAGTGTCCACAGCACTGCTCTAAATATTTCATGAGAGGAGGGGAAATGGAAAGAAAAAAGAAAGACACAGAAGAAACAGAGATCTGGAGTAGCACTTACAGCAGCTCTGGAATGCCATCTCATAGTCAAAGCTTAAAGGGGTGGTCCACTACGATATCATATTTTAAACTTTAGTTGTCGTTTAATGTAGCTGTGTGAACATAAACAACATCTCTGATTGTGATACGCTCAAAGTTCAATGCAAAGGATGACATTGGCTTTTACAGAGTTAGCTTAGCAAAGCCTACAGCGAACAAAGTTTGGGGACTACAAAAAAATACATCCAGGCTAGTGAGATTATGTGCATTCACCACGCGCATACACCCTGCACAGTGAAGGGGCGTGGCCAGAGGCGCTGCCATGTTATAGTAGAGAAAGCTAAAATGCCGTACAAACGATGCTATTTCCACAGAGCTTTTTCTGTTTCTGTATTTGGGCTTCCAAAGGACACAACACAAAGTGAGAAGTGCTTACAGTTTAATTTTAATTATGTTCCAGAGAATTATTAAAAATATATAGCTAGCATTTGATAAAGGAGAGCTTCCAGAATCTCTCCCAGTTCAGTGCTGGATTTGGTTATAAACTCCTCCAACCGACGAAGTTGTGGACTGTGAGCCACAACCTGTAAGTATTTTTATTTGTTAAAATTGATCTATTACCTGCACAGTTTCTAGCGTTTACGGTATGTTGTAGCGAGGATGTAAACAAGCATGTAAACAACGGGAAATGCTGTTTTAGACAGCTAACAATTTACCTACAAATTCATATTTATCAGTTAAACCGCTTTAAATAGCCACAATCTTCACCAGCGCTGCAGTGTCTCTCTATATGGCCGCTTTCCCTGCGTTCTACATCTCAAATAACAAACTCGGAAAAGATGTGTTAACGTTTCATATTACTTACACATGCTTCTTTCCAATAATTATGAGACACTTGTCAGATTTTATTTTAGAGAGCAGGCGTGAGGCATAGCTCTGTGCTCTTCATATTTCTGTCTGATTCAAGTAGCTAACGCTGCTAACAGCTGCTCTGACTTTACACAGCGCAAAAGGCGTGATGTGGTGACGTGGAATCATAGCACATTATGTTAGCTGACCAATTAATGCCTCTTGAGGGCGGGCCTTTCAGAGGAACTAGAAAATATGAAAGTTGTTTTTATGTTAGCTGAGTAGCTGTATATAATCAAAGTAAGATATTTTTTAAAAGATTACGTGATTTTCTACAAGTGAAGCTTGAGCACACATTGCTTTGTATCTTATAAACACAACCATGCCTTAAAAATACACTGTAGACCAACCCTTTAACAGAAACACATGCATACCATGAGCCATGATTGTTTTAGGACTGTATACACACCTGTCTCTTTTTCCTCCGGTGGGCGGCACTGAACAATGGAGGGTTTTCAAAAAGTGACTCTGCCAGATGAACTGTAACAAACACAAATATCAGTAAGGAGAACTGAACACAGTGTGTGTGCAAAATAAAATGACTCATTCTGCTTTATTATTTACCACACATGGGGCTGATTTTTCAATTCAATTCACCTTTATTTGTATAGCACTTTTACAATGTAGATTGTGTCAAAGCAGCTTCACATGGAAGATTATAGTAAATTGAAACAGTGTCAGTCCAGTTTTCAGTGTTTAAGTTCAGTTCAGTTTAGCTCAGTTCAGTGTGGGTTAATAATCACTACTGAGAGTCCAAACACTGAAGAGCAAATCCATCGATGCGCAGCTCTACAGATACCGAACCATGCAAGTCAGTGGCGACAGTGGTGAGGAAAAAACTTCACCAATTGGCAAAAGCGAAGATTTAAAAAACCTAGAGAGAAACCAGGCTCAGTTGGGCACGACCATTTCTCCTATGGCCAAACGTCTTGTGCAGAGCTGCAGTCTAGGCGCTGGTCGCAGAGACTGCAGTGTATTGTAGTGTATACTTGCAGAGCTGACTTTAATTGAGGTAAAGTTGGTTTTATATTCGAACATTCATTCATTTTTGAACAGTGACAATTTGATACGCTACTTTTAATATTCGGTCTGAAAAAGCATGCAAATACGACTTCAAAACAATATTTTTGATTTAATATGATATTGATCTAATATGATTTCCACAATTACAATTTGCAAAGAGGGCATCACAGTGGCATAGTGGGTAGCCCAATCGCCTCACAGCAAGAAGGTTGTTGGTTCGAGCCTCGGCTGGGTCAGTAGGCATTTCTGTGTGGAGTTTGCATGTTCTTCCCATGTTGGCGTGGGTTTCCTCTGGGTTCTCTGGTTTCCCCCACCAGTCCAAAGGCATGTGGTATAGGTGAACTGGGTAAGCTAAATTGCCTGTAGTGTATGTGTGTGAATGAGTGTGTATGGATGTTTCTTAGTGATGGGTTGCAGCTGGAAGAACATCCGCTGCGTAAAAACATGCTGGATAAGTTGGCGGTTTATTAAAGGGACTAAGCCGAAAAGAAAATGAAGGATGAATGAATTTGCAAAGAATACTTTTCTGAAATTATATTATTATGGAGAAGTCCAAATGAGTGAATATAAAACCAACTTTACTTCAATCTGGATTTACCATAATTTTTTGCCTACTTATACAAACTAAAATACATATTTTACAATAGTTTTTATGTATTGGTTTATAATACAGCAATTGTCCTACTGTGTTTAGCATTCATGTTGTCCCAATACAAATTGATTTAGTTAATGTAAAACAAATTTAAGTGAATTAAACATAAAACAATTTCAAGAGTTCACAATTAATAATGCTTGACTATTTTAGCATTGACTATTTTAGTTTTGGCATACTGTTCCAGGAGAAAACCCTGAGCTCTTACATACTGTAGATGAGCCCAAGGCTCTGGCCTAGTCAATGAACATTAGGAGGGATACGAGATCAGGTAGTTCTCGATAGCTTCCCAAGAATAGACCGCCAACCGCGCCAGTGTGTACGTATTAGATGCTTGTGACTTTAACTTGTGTTACATGTCTTTAGACTGTGGGAGGAAATGGAGTACCCAGGGAAAACCCACGCGAACACGGGGAGAACATCCATCCATCCAACATCAGTAAACTCCGCACAGAAAGAGATGACTGGCTCAGCTAGTGTTTGAACCAACGACCTTCTTGCTGTGTGGCAACAGTGCTAGCCACTGAGCCACTGTGTCACCCGATCCTAGAATTGAGGAGGAGGGAGAAGGGATGGATGAGGGGGGGTCTTCCAAAACGAAGATGAAGAATAAGTTTAGGCTTGATATTTATGTTAAATTTGGAATGATCCAATTGGCTAGCTAATGACTAGCGATAGGGACCAGCTGCAGTCAATCCTATCACAAGCTCCTCTATAAATTAGTTTGTGAAACTTCACTAAGTTGTCCCAGAAAAATTTCAAGAATTATGTTGTTTCAGCTTACAATAAGTAGTTTAAACAACCAGCAAAACAATTTTTGAGTGTACAATAAATAATCATAATAACATTAAATAAAATGTCTTTATTTCTCCTTGTTGTAACTAGATTGTCTATGTCAGGGGTGCCCAAACTTTCTCTTATAAAGGGCCAAAAAAACTTGATTGAGGCTAGTGGGCCGAAGGTAAATATAGGTGCCATGGGTAATTTCCTAATTTATTTAATAATATTTGAAAATTGATAGAAAACATTGCTTTATACTAACTAATACATTTTATTTTATTTTTTTACATTTTTAAAATGAACTTATTAAAGTAAAAACAATCTCATTTATAACAGAATTACACTAGGTTTTGCCTTGATTTGCTCACCGAAGTCTTCTGCATAGTCCATATCTGTTGCGTGACAGTATTTACATTTTTAAAAATCTGATTCATTTACAACAGGGGTGTCCAAACTCAGTCCTGGTGGGCCGATGTCCTGCATAGTTTAGCTCCAACTTCCTTTAACACACCTGCCTGGAAGTTTCTAGCATACCTGGAAGAGCTTGATTAGCTGGTTCAAGAGAGTCTAATTGGAGTTGGAACTAAACTCTGCAGGACACCGGCCCTCCAGGATCGACTTTGGGCAAGCCTGATTTACAACATTTAACTGAAACATTTAATTTCAGTTTGCTTTTTTGTAGCTCAGCAATAAAACAAACAAATTGCGTAAAATAAGATCTCTGTGTTAAAGGCGTTCTCCCCAACCCTCTCCATCATTCTCTCTCTCCTCTCAGATGGGATGGTGGGCCAAATCAAAGGTTACAATGGGCCAACTTTGGCCTGCGGGCCCTAGTTTGGCCATCTCTGGTCTATGCTATGCATCCAGCCCTCTGTAAACAAGCTGTATACATAATGATTTAAACCTGAACATACCTGGAGAAATGAAATCCTCTGGAGTGTCCAAACTATGAGACTGATAAACCATGTGCACATGGACCTCCTCCTACAGAGAAAGAATGAGAGAAAATTATACGATTATGTGTCAGATACTCCTACATAACACTTAGTAAGACACATTGTTCAAACTGTAACGTTATAAGAGACAGGACATTTCATAAAAACCTCATGTTTAAAAGTTCAAAATGTATTAATTATAGATATTTTTCCTGCTTTATTATAAAGACTATCAAAGACATTTGTTTCTAAGTGTCTATATAATATGAACCACCCTCAGATTCACAAGTGTAAAGCTAGCTTGTTTTGAAGAAAGGCTAGACAACTTGTAAAAAGAGATGAAGTGAAAGATAAACGTGTTGACTTCCGTTTGTTGCATAATTTGCATTTACATTACACAAAACTGTACATATTTATTCCGCTTTTCTGGTTTGTTTACGTTACGCTTTCTATGCGACAAACATACGTGATCGCGCAAGTGACGTATTGCCGCGCCTGCAGTGTGTTGTGCGCGCTCCCGAATAAGAGTGCTCAAACGTAAAACGGAGGAACAGAAGATCACCGATTGAGTGAGAAAATGACAGCTTCATCACCAAAACATTTATCAAAAGCTCACCGTTAATCAGGTATGTATGTGTTATATCGGTCTTCAGTTATTATGTATCTGATATATTAGTCTCCCTTCGGATGAAACTAAAGCGCAACAGGTTGTTTCAATGTTAGCCGTTAGCCGAAATTAGCTTGTTAGCGCCTTAGTCCTCTCTTGTTGAATAAATGTAACCAAACCACATCTGGACTCGAAACGAACCATAAACGAAACCACTAATAACAAGCTCATGAAATACAGAAAATTTTATTTAAATATGAGTAATGTCTCGGATTAAGACAACAAGGTAACTCTTGACAGAGATGCGATTGTTTGGCATCTATTGTTGTGATGGCTATTCAGAGAGATACTGTACACATGCACCCCACTACATATGTCTATTGTACACAAACACAATGACATATATTCTACATTACATAGATACGCTCTAGACATTGGTTTAACTCGATATTTAAATTGGGGTAAAGTTTTTATTTTACTGAAGCACATTACTGACAAACATACAGGATTATGCGATGACAAATGTAACAGTCATACAAAACTTAGTGATGCAGAACATGCCTAAAAAAATGTTACAAAATAAATAAAATATCATGTATATACATATATATCCATCATATTTCAATTATTAGATTTTACAGATTAAAGTTGGTTTTATATTCGCATATTCGGAGTTTCACCTTTCGGAAAATTCATTCATATATTCATTCATTCATTTTCTTTTCGGCTTAGTCCCTTTATTAATCCGGGGTCACCACAGCAGAATGAACCGCCAACTTATCCAGCATATGTTTTACGCAGTGGATGCCCTTGCAGCTGCAACCCATCTCTGGGGAACACACATACACTACGGACACTTTTAGCTTACCCAATTCACCTGTACCACATGTCTTTGGACTCCGGAGGAAACCCACGTAAACGTGGGGAGAACATGGAATCTCCACACAGAAATGCCAACTGACCCAGCCAGGGCTCGAACCAGCGACCTTCTTGCTGTAAGGCAACAGCACTACCTACTGCGCCACCCTTTCAGATGATTCGAAATGATTCTTTGCAAATTCTAAATCGTGAAATCATATTAGCGGCAAATGACTATCGTTATCAAAATAAAACATTGGTCACAGTCAATTAAATAGTGCTAATGTTTTCAAGTCATACTTGTGATTTCATACCAAATATTAGGTAAACAATATAGGTTTACTATATATATATATATATATATATATATATATATATATATATATATATATATATATATATATATAAATAAAATAGTAGTGTGGTCACTGAACGAATGTGCGAAAATAAAACCATCTTTACCTCAATGATGTTTAAGCAATGTAATCATCACTTTACCAGGGTTTGCATTAAAATATCATGGTTTCACATTACTGCTCTAAAATATGTTCTTTTTAAATGTCTGAGTAAAACAACAACTTTTCCCCCATTGAACCCAATATATTTTATAAACATTTCAAATATTTTGGGACAGTAAACATGTCAGGCTTAATAATTAAAATAAATAATTGACTTGTGTTGACTTCATTAGTTTAAAAAACACAGATTTCTTTATCCAAAGACACCTTTTCAAGTTAAAAAAAAGGCGTCTTTAAATATCGTTCTTTCTTTTCCTAAGTAAACCACTGCACTTTTCAGGTCCAAAGCATGCTTGTATGTTGGTGCAGAAGCGGTTGTTTTTTCAATTGTTTACTGAATCGGGGGCTGACCAGTAGCTTTTGATGTTTAGGGTCCTTTTCAGATGGAGGGATTGTTGCCTTACTAAAACTAAATAAAATCCTAAAAACATGTTAAAAAATTATAATAATAAATAAATAATAAATTATAGCGATTTTAAAATCTTGACTTTTTCAAACCGCCATAAACCTTGAAAACCGGTTGTAGTCCTATGCCTAGGATGGACAATACTGCAATATTTCCAGCACACCTTTCGTATTACTATGCATTAATTAGCAATCTTTCAGTTTTTATCCAAACCTTTAAGATGCCATATATTATGTACGCAGATTCGTCCATTTGCATTATCATAATTTGTTGAAAATAAATTAAAAAAAAAATAAAAAAATTTGCATTAATCATTAATTACAGCTATTATTAATCTCTGTAAATATGTTATGTATACATTGGGTTAAAGTTGGTTTTATAATCTGTCAAACCTACCCATATCAATTAACCTGTCCCTAATCCTAACTATCCTATCTAAATGGAAGTGTTTTGCAATACAACACAAATACATAGATAACCCTTAAGTAGTTAAAGGCATCTAAGATATGATTGACCAACATTGGGCAATACATGCAGCTTTTGTTTCTTTATATTAACCTTGCCTAAAAATGTCCTTTCTTTTCCCCTTAAGGTATCCAGTTTTTGCTGACTCCAGCCATGTCTTGTCGTGACATTCACGCCACAAATGCGTTCGCCTTTGTCATTGCGATGCTGTCGGTGGGCGGTTTGACTGTCGCTACACTCATTCCTCAGTGGAGAACCATGCGCCTGCTTACCTTCAACCGCAATGCCAAAAATGTGACCGTATACGACGGCTTGTGGACCAAGTGTGTGCGGCGGGATGGCTCTTCAGGCTGCTATTACTTTGACTCAGACTGGTACGCAAAAGTGGACCAGTTGGACCTCAGACTGCTGCAATTCTGTTTACCTGCTGGTAGGTGCTCATGATGTGTTTGTATGGATTGTCCAAACAAATAATATAAAAAAATTAATTTAACTCTTTTTATTTTATTTCCTTTAAATGGTTTGATTGTATTTTCATAAGTAATATAGAAATAGTAATGTAATTACAGCTTCTTCTTTTTTTATTTACAAAATAATAAAATTTATTATACCAAAGACCCATCTGATTAACTTAATAATAGATTATTGTTAATACTGACTTCTGTAGTAAGACATACATGCATAATTCTGTAGTAATTCTCTATCACAATATTTTCAAGTTAAACTTATTTTTTAAATGATATCTATCTATCTATCTATCTATCTATCTATCTATCTATCTATCTATCTATCTATCTATCTATCTATCTATCTATCTATCTATCTATCTATCTATCTATATATCTATATATATATATATATATATATATATATATATATATATATATATATATATATATATATATATATATATATATATATATATGAGGAGTTCAGATGCGAAAGCCACTAAATGCCACTTCCAAAAAAATTAGCTAATGACAATGAGCGAATGCTTTAGGCACATAGTACGTTCAACAAATATTTTTAATAATAAATAATAATTTTTTTAATTTAATTTTCATATTTTAGACATTTTAGTTACTGTGCATTTCTGACATTACTTTTTTTTTACTTAAATATTTAACTTCAATAGAGTTTAATATGTAGACTTCATATTTAGATAGCAGTCATTTTGTTATTTATTAGTCACAAACACTTGTCTGTATTTTTAATTTGATTAATTACTTTACTACATTACTTATTGTACATTAAGTTCCATTTATATGGCCGCATCCTGAGTTTGCATTGTAATTTGCAGTGCTTTAAGTGTAATCCTTAATGTTGACGTCAACAACTTCCCCTGCACAGGTCTGCTGTTTTCCAGCTTGGCTCTTCTGCTCTGTCTCACTGGCATGTGTAAAACTGCTTGCTGCTCCAAAACCCCTGACGACATCAAGAACTCTCGCTGCTTGGTCAACAGCTCAGGCTGCCATCTAGTAGCTGGGATGCTTCTATTTCTAGGTGGAGCAATCTCCATGCCACCCTCCGTCTGGTTCCTCTTTCACACCCGTCACCTTAATGAGCGCTACGATCATTTATTTGCTGTTGAGTTTGGGGTGTATGTGGCCATTGGCAGTGCTGGTGGTCTAATACTGGCTGCTCTGCTTATGTTCATGTGGTATTGTATGTGTAAAAAACTGCCTTCGCCTTTCTGGCTGCCTCTTCCTGAAGTGCCCGCGATGACCCACAGCCTCTCTGCGCAGCCTCTCATGACCAACGGTTTGCCTACTCCAGTGACATACGCACCCCAGAGCTTCCCTCCAGCCGTTATGGACGCCCCTGCTTTTGTCCCAATGCAGGGTTACCCTCAGCCTGCACCCACACAGCCTATGCCGCCCCATGTCTACATGCCACAGATGTCCGTGCCAGACGGTTATGGCTCAGAAGTTGGAGCCTCGCAGGTTTATAGTTATGCCCCCTCTCAAAGCTACGCTCCTTCTCAGGGATATGCTCCATCACAAAGCTATGCCCCATCACAGAGGTACGCCGGACACCGATATTCGACACGCTCCCGAACGTCAGGCATTGAAATTGACATTCCTGTCCTCACAGATTGACATTGATAATGGCTGTCTAAGGCCATTTTAAATTAAAAAGGTCATATTTAGAAATTAGACAACAACTAAATGGTTAAATAGAAAGAAAAGCCTTTATTTGGTTGATGTCGCTTCTAATTCTTAGCACTAAAAATGGCCAGAACAATCGGAAAAGTGATTTGAGCAGATAGGAAGGTGACATTATCTCAAATAACCTCTGATTACAACTAAAGTCTGCAGAAGAGCAACTCTGAACACATCAAACCTTGAAGCAGATAAGCTACAGCAGCAGAAGAAGAGCACAAGGTGACACTCCTGTCTGCTAAGAAAACTGAGACTCCAATTGACATGAGCTCAACAAAACTACATAACAGGAGATTGTAAGAAGGTTGCCTGTTCTGATAAATCTTAGGCCCAATCCCAGTTCTACTTCTTAACCCTTTTACTTACTCCTACGCCTCCAAGCAAAAGAGAATCAGTAAGCGAAAGTGCCATATTTATCGAATCAAAAAGGTCATAATTGGAGAACAACTCTGATGGTAAATTTGAAGTCATGTAAATGGTTAATGTCGCCGATGCCTTTTAATTCTTAGCACTGAAAATGGCCAAAAAAGGAAAAAAAAACAATCGAAAAAAATTATTTGAGCAGATAAAAAGGTGAAATCTCAAATAACCTCTTATTACAACTAAAGTCTGCAGGAGAGCAACTCTGAACACAGCAAACCTTGAAGCAGATGAGCTACAGCAGCAGAAGAAGAGCACACTGGTGACACTCCTGTCTGCTAAGAAAACTGAGGCTCTAATTGACATGAACTCAACTAGATATCAGATCAGGCAACCCTTTTACAATCTTCTGTTAAATCTTAGGCCCAATACCCGTATTTCTTAGCCCTTCCACTTACTGATTATTTTTTGCTTGGAGGCATAGTAAGAGGAAGTGCCCTCCGATTAAAAAGGTCATGATTAGAAATTAGAGAACAACTCTGATGGTAAATTTGAAGTCATGTAAATTGTAAAATTGAAAGATAAGCCTTTATTCAGTTGATGTCACAGATGCCTCTTAATTCTTAGCACTGAAAATGATCAAAAAAGGGGAAAAAAAACAACCTGAAAAGTAATTTGAGCAAAGTTGACGTTATCTCAAATAACCTCTTATTACAACCAAAGTCTGCAGAAGAGCAACTCTGAACACATCAAACCTTGAAGCAGATGAGCTACAGCAGCAGAAAAATAGCACACTGGTGACACTCTGGTCTGCTAAGAAAACTGAGGCTACACTTGACATGAAACTCAACAAAACTACATAACAGAAGATTGTAAAAAGGTTGCCTGATCTGATAAGTCCCAGTCCCTCTAATTCTTAGCACTAAAATTGCCAGAAAGGTGATTTGAGCAGATAGAAAGGTGACATTATCTCAAATAACCTCTTATTACAACACATCAAACCTTGAAGCAGATGAGCTACAGCAGCATGCAGATGCCTCTTAATTCTTAGCACTGAAAATGGCGAAAAAGGGAAAAATGATCATGAAAGCAATAACACTAGCAGAAGTTGTGCATCTCGCTTTATAATAGTTTCATTCATAAAACACAAGCAAAACAAAGTTGTGTTAATAATTTCACTGAGTATGTCAAGGTGACAGGTTTACGTATGATTTCACTTAATTCATACTCATGTTTCGTGTTGTTACTCTGCTTTTAAATGTCTGTAGAAACACTGAATATTAAGTTGACTTCAAGCACTGTTTTAACCTTTTAGCGAATATTTCTGCTAATATCTAAATGTGATTATTAAATATTAGAAAGAGATGTAACCAACACTGACTGCTGAAACTGTATTACTCTCAGTGCCATGAAGTTCGACGTTTCCTTTTTGATGCTTAGGGAATGTGTTGGTTTATTGCTCTAATATCTGTACGTCATGTTTCATGGGTTTTTATGCTGATGTTACATATCTACATTTGAAGGACTAATAAGTTTTATTTGTTGTGTTTATTTTATTAATGAATTTTGTCTATCTTTAATTTCTGTTGTTGGTTTAAAATCGGCAACATTTTAATATATTCATTGAATTATCTTTGCCTGATGCCTTTATGCAGCTTAACTCTTGTTATCAGAACTGTACTTTCACTTATTTAATCCTTTATAATGAGCCTTACGTCAACAAGCCATTAACTAAACACTGCGTTGCATTCCACTGTTTTCTTATAAATGTAAATGTTATTTTATTGTTGTTGTGTTTTAAAGGTGTCACCAGCGTAGTCGTCATTGTGCAATTCAGCCTTTGAATAATGAATGCTTTATTAATGTGTTTATTTACTGTTACAGTCACTTGTTTCATAGCTGAACTGAGGAAAAATACGCTAATGTCTTAAATTTGATCTTCGCCTATTGAATATTGCACAGATCTATTTCAGTTTGCCTGTTTCTGCAAAGCTCTGCAGCAAAATGTTTATCTTAATCACTGTAGTCTACTAATGTCTTAATGTTTTTTTTATTAAAGTGTAGTTTATTGAATAAAATGTTCTGCTGTGATTTGTGTAAGATGTTTTTTGGTCTCAGACAGGCTGCTCTGAGTATTTCAGAAACTGCTGATGAACTGGGATTTTTGCACAAACTTAGTTTACAGAGAAAAGCAGTTCTGTGGACAAAAAGGAAATTTAAAAATGCACCAAAATCAACAAGCCTCTGTCATTTGTCTACAAAACAACCACTGAAACATCTATTTCGTCACACTTCACTTATGCTACTTTAACTCTTTTACACTGTTCAAATTTACTCCCCTTTTGTTACATTGGTAATAAAAACATCCACTAAATTAAACTGCTGTAAAAATGCATCAGATAAATATTTTTTTCAATTTTTGCATACATCTGTTAATAGACCTCAATCCTGATCAAAACTACTAAATTGCTTAGAAATGTTTAGAAATCTTAGGATTTTAAATCTTTAATAGCCAAATTCATAAATGATGTCACTGATTTAGTGAAAAACACACACAAAATGACATTTTCAATAAATAAAGAACTAGATATTTTTAACCTTTCATCACAGTCTTGGACATGTGAACGATTAGTAACAACATTGGCTTTGATGCATTGTTAGATTTTGATTTACTGTTGGTGGCTGTTTTTGCCCCATTGACTTCCATTATAACCACATTTGATGGTGCATAAATACACAGTCTTTGTTTTTGTTTACTCCATAGTTCTGAGTGCTGAGATGCATATTTTGATTTTCTCAGACACATCAAGGTAAGTGCGCAAAGTTCACGCAGACACACACACACACACTTTAATTTCCTGTTATACACCATATAAAATCCAGAAACTAAGCTTTTTTTAGGCCTATCTAAAGGGTTAATGGTGCCAACTGACGATCAACAGTAAAAATAAAAAGTTCCCAACAGGGAAAATCACCAACAATCAAGAATGCATGATGTATGGTGTAATGGCTTTGCAATCAAAATAATGTGGTTATAATGAAAGTCAATGGGGCAAAAACAGCCACCAACAGTAAACTAGGGAGGAAAAAATGAAAATGATTCAAAAACATGTTGTTCCAGCCTGATCTCACGAGGAAACGTAAGTATTTTACGTTTTGTCAGTTTAGTGGCTAATTCGTACAAGTTCAGTCGTACGAAAATGTACGATTTTAAAAAGGAGGCGTGGCACCTAACCCCAACCGTCATTGGGTGATGGGCAAATCGTACTAATTTGTACGAATTAGATCGTACGAATTCATACGAATTAGCCACTAATGAAAAAGTTACGAATTGCCGTGAGATAGCGTTGGTTGTTCACATGTCCAAGACTTTGATAAAAGGTTAAACACGTCCACAATTACTTTCTATATTGAAAATATGTTATTTTGTGTGTTTTTTTTTTCATCAAATCAGTGACATCATTTATGAATTTGGCAATTAAAGAGTTAAAATCCTTTGTTTTGATCAGGACTGAGGTTGATTAACAGATTTATGCAAAAAAAAAAATATATATATCTGATGCATTTTTATTTGCCCAGAGTGTATCGTTAAGTTTTTTAAAAAATCTCAAAGCATTTTCTCAAAATAAGATGTGTTACCAAAAATTATTCTGCTAGCTGAAACAGAAAAAGTTATGGCCAAATAAGGACACAAAATTATCCAAGAGACGATGAAAACATCCCTGCAGCACATAAAGGTTAACTTTATTTAGTATGTTATGTCATTTTACATCAGTTTAATTGATCTCAGTTGAAATGACTTGTAAAGTTTATTTGATTCAACTTAAAAATTGAAGGCAGGATTTTTCTGTGTTTCTATTATAAAAATCTATTTCAAGAGTTCACACTTAGCTGATGATTTATAATAAAGCTTGTTTGGCATGCTGTCCTGGGAGCTTATGAGATCCTCGAGGCCTGGGCTCCCTCCCGTTTGCTGGATGACTGAAGAGAGGTGTACTCGCTACGAGCTTGTCTATAGTGTCAATTTTGTGTGTTTAATTTACTTAGGGTGCGTGTTATTTGGACTGTGGGAAAAACCCGGGGAAAACCTACACGAGCACGGTGAGAACAAGCAAAACTCCGCACAGAAATGTCATCTGGTTTAGTAGCGACTTTAACCAGAGACATTCTTGCTGTGAGGCATCAGTGATATCACTGGGCGGCCGTGTCGCCCATCTGAAAAGGAAGGGAAATAGGAGTGTGTATGTGTGTGGGGGGGACTCTGGTTATTTATAGTGAGTTAGGAATCATCTGATTGGATAATAAATCATGAGCTGATGTTGGAACAGTTGAGAACAATCCTAAGCACGCGATCCTCTTGAAATTAGTTTATAAATAAACTTCTCTTAATTGTTCGTTACTTTGATTGTTTATGTTTGTCATGTTTATTTTTCTGTTTTCATTTCCGTTGTGTTCTGTGCTTTTCTTACTTTGCTGGTGTTTTTTGAAATTGCATGTGTTTTCATTAATTGCAGCACGTTAAGCTCTCTCGGCCAGTGTAGGAACATTTAGGGGTATGAAATCAAATTAGGATAGGGATTTAATTTCAAGAGGGGTCTGGATGCAGGCTTGGTGCAGTTGCAAGGTGCAATGCTTTTAATGCGTACACCTAACCCTAAACCTAACCGGACGTCACTAGCTCCATTAGTGCATTGTGTCTAACATTGCAAGATACAGTATGCAGTCTCTGCTTGCAAATCCAGTCTGCATCCAGATACTATTGGAGAATTTCTGCTGCTACATTTGGACGACAGTTGCACCTTGGCATATACAAGAAGCATGCATTAAGTTCACTGTGATAATAAACCCGTAACTCTGCCACCATTGCTAATGCCATGCTCTATACCAGCTGACAGACACACTCCTGTACTAAGCGCCAACGGGGAATTTCAGTGAGCTAGATAAGAAAGACGAGGGAGACACAGACCTCATTTCTATGAAGGCTATTCTACTCCAGCCCCCATATATACACACACACACTCACGTATGAGAGGCGGCACTTTGTGAGAGATTAGCCGTATAACGCAGATGGCCTCTCAGATGTATTGGCTTAAAATAAGATGGGGTTTTCTGTATTGGAGCAGAGGAGGGTGTGGGTGTGGGTGGGTGTGTGTGTGTGTGTGTGTGTGTGTGTGTGTGTGTGTGTGTGTGTGTGTGTGTGTGTGTGTGTGTGTGTGTGTGTGTGTGTGTGTGTGTGTGTGTGTGTGTGTGTGTGTGTGTGTGTTCTCCTGGGGACGAGATCATGAATAGAAAGCAGGTTGGGGGATGGCACACTTTCTTTTTTTTTGGAAAGTGTGTTAAGGATGTTGAGGGGGTGGGGAGCCTGTGATGATCCCCCATCCCCAACATTATCAGACAGACTGTCCACTGAGCGGAAAATACAGAAAATAAGGAATAACTTTCCCTCCAAAAATACACAGTCCCGTTTTGGTAAGGAATGATGATGATTGTGAAATAAAATATTTGATTTCCTGTTTAAACTAGGAGTGAAAATCAATTTAGCCAAGCTAATTAGAAAATTAAACTCCTTTACTATTTAATTTTGAATTTCAAATGAAAATTGGGCAATTAAAAGGCTTAAGGTCAGGTTCACCTTCAAAAGCATCTCAATGTATAACTGAGATACTATTATATCATTAACCTTCATTATTACTAAACAAATGTTCCTTATTTGAGTATATTTTGAAATGTAATAAATTCCTGTGATAAATAAGCAGAATTTCCAGCATTAAATATACTTCAGAAATTCATGGTGATTAATATAATTATTATTATCAGTGCTGAAAACAGTTGTGGCACTTTTTAAAACAACATTTTTTTCAGGATACAATCATCATAATTTCATAATTCCATTATTATCCTTTATTATTATAAAAGTTTACATTTAAACCTTTAAAATTTAAAGTCACATTTTTTGAATGGAGGTGTAAATAAATAAATGAAATATGACCTGTAATCCTATTATTATTAGTATTATTATTATTATTATTATTATTATTATTATTATTATTATTACAAATAATAATAAAATAAAATAAATATTGACTTACATTTATTAATACTAATTGTATAATTTTATTATTATCCTTTATTATTATTAAATAGTATTTATTATTATATAATAACAATTATTCATAATAATTATTATTATTATGAAATATGGCCTATAATCCTACATTTATTATTATTATTATTATTAATAAATATTAGTTATGACTTATATTTATTAATAATAAATTTATAATTTTATTATTATCCTTTATCATTCTAAATATTATATTTAAACCTTTAAAATTTTAAGTCACATTTTTTTTTAAAGAAGTGTAAATAAATAAAAGAAATATGGCCTATAATCCTACATTTATTATTATTATTCATATTATTATTATTATCCTTTATTATGATTAAATAATATTTATTATTTTATAATAACAATTATTGATAATTATAATTATTATTATTATGAAATATTGCCTATAATCCTACATTTATTATTAATATTAATAATAATAATAATAATAATAATAATAATAATAAATATTGACTTATTTTTAGTAATACTAATTTTATTATTATCCTTTATCATTATAAAATATTATATTTAAACCTTTAAAGTTCAAAGTCACATTTTTGAATAGAAGTGTAAATAAATTAATGAAATATATATATATATATATATATATATATATATATATATATATATATATATATATATATATATATATATAATAATACAATTATTATTAATAGTATTCATGTTAATATTTATAATAAAAATTACTTATATTTAATAATAATAATAATTTAATTAGTTACATCATTGTTTATTTTCACTTTGTCAAAATTTGACAAATGCTAGACTATCAAATATAGTAGTTATTTGGTAATATATATTCATATTAATATAATTATTGGTCACATATACAGTTGAAGTCAGAATTATTAGCCCCCCTGTTTATTTTTTCCCCCGTTTTCTGTTTAACGGAGAGAAGATTTTTTTCAACACATTTCTAAACATAATAGTTTTAATAACTCATTTCTAATAACTGATTTATTTTATCTTTGCCATGATGACAGTAAATAATATTTGACTAGATATTTTTCAAGACACTTCTATACAGCTTAAAGTGACATTTAAAGGCTTAACTAGGTTAATTAGGTTAACTAGGCAGGTTAGGGTAATTAGGCAAGTTTTTGTATAACGATGATTTGTTCTGTAGACTATCGAAAAAAAATTTTTGCCTAAAGAGGCTAATAATTTTGTCCTTAAAATGGTGTTTAAAAAATTAAAACCTGCTTTTATTCTAGCCAAAATAAAACAAATAACTGTAAAAAAAAAAAACAATAACTTTCTCCAGAAGAAAAAATATCAGACACTGTGAACATTTCTTTGCTCTGTTAAATATAATTTGGGAAATATTTAAAAAAGAGAAAAAAAAGAGGGCTAAAAATTCTGATTTCAACTGTAAATATTTGGTTTGTTAATTATTATGTTTCAAATCTTAAACCAACATCAGTCAAACAGAGTAGTTATTTGTGAGTTTAAACATTTTGACAAAAGTTCGCAATGACTTACATCTTTCTTTGTAAACCAACAAATCACGTGTCCTTAATTATGAACATGGCTTTTAAAGCGTCCTCTTTGATTTCTTGTTGACTTTAGGTGCGTTAAGAAGCAAAGACTCTGCATGTGCTGTGAGCTTTGTGCAGCATCCAGCAGTGAGAGACGCTACAGAGGCCAAAGAGGGAGACGCTTTCATCTTCCCCGCTGTAGTGCGAGGCGGATGACAGATGCATGTGCCATATGGTGAACAGGACGATACTGTCCCTCTGCTTTGTGAATGCGTCTGAATGAATCAGATCAGAGGACGGCCCTGTTGCTGAGGTCGCCAGAACGCAAGGTTACAGGGTTGATGATATGAAACATGACAAAACCATCAGCATGCAGAAACTGAGTCATTTCTTAGGGCTAGATGAAGCATTACACGAGAACAGGCATAAGGTGACATCTGTTTCACACATCAGCACAGAGAGAAGGGTGACTGAGGATTAAAAAAAAAAATTAACTGCTTCTTAACTAGGAGAGAAATTAGTTACCGGTAATATTAGACTCAATATAGGTACACTGTAAAAAATTAAGCAGAAACCATAATCGCTTTTTCTTGCTCACTAACTTTTGAAAACATCAGCCTCACTGACATAAAAAAAACTCATAATCCTTATTTTCCTTCGTTTTTTCTCGTATACTCAACATTTTTTTATTTTTGTCACCTTTAATTCATAGGACAGTAGAGAGTATAGACAGGAAAGTGTGGGGAGAGGAGTAAGGGGAAGGATCGGCATAAGACCTCGAGGCGGGAAATCGAACTTGAGTTGCAGGAACACTGGAGTGCCATGTGTCGACGCACTAATGGCCTGTTTCCATTACTGTGAGTGGTACAGTACGGTACGGGTCACCTTTATCAGGCTTGCGTTTCCACTGCTAATAGGGTATCAATGGTACTCTTTTGGTGGGCATGGTGTACGACAGAAAGGTTCAGTCAACATCATTTTCGCTCGAGAAAATGCTGTACGTTAACATATCATATGAGAAGCACTTCTCACAAAACAGATGCTTTATACACATAAATACTTGTGTATAAATGTTTATTACTAACTTTACTATGAACATAATTTGATCATAACTGCACATCAATGATGTAGACGAAATAGCCCACTGTAACGTCTGCAATTATATAAAATAAATAAATAAATGCAACACATATGAACACATACAGACCCTTACAGTCTCCGATATGTTACCACTTACAGAAAAACTACACACAGCATACATTTAGTTCTTATTTGGGTTCAAAAACAACACAAAATATGGCCCAGCCAAAGCCTCTTGTTAGAAAGTAATTCCGTCATTCTGAGTTCATAATAGTCCAAAATGTGATGATAATAGTTAAACATGGCAGTTTGTTCATGTTTTAGGTTGGAGACGCATCATTTGCTGCTGTTTTTTCTGGCTTCTCCTTTGTTTTTTCGCGCTTCACTCTCGTGATTGTCCCTTTTGACAGGATCGAATATCAGAGCGATTCAATGATCACGAACACGTTATTAATATAAGCTCAAAAAGCTTGTTATTTCAAATAAAGACGCGCAGCGAGCTCTCTGGACAAAGTGTAAAACAACAACAGGACACAGCAGACTTTGTTCTTGTTGGCATTGTGGCTGTTCATCAAGACGACGACAAGGTTTGTTTAAGCTCGGGTCGACCATGGCTTGTTATTATATGTATATATTATTACGGTGTAATCTCTCGACTGTGTATTTAAAACATAGCGGTTCCTTTGTTTTCATTCTGGCTTGTTGCGCGAGTGAATGACGTATCTCTGTAAACCAATAGCGTTCAGCTGCGCGTCTAGCTCCAACTTTTGGTACCCTTGGTACAGCTTTGCAAAGGGTACCCAAAAAGTGGTACGGTACGGTTCGCTTTTAGTTACCCTTTGACAGTGGAAACGACCATAAAAGCGTACCGAACCGTATCGTACCATATAACCACTCAGTGGAAACGGGCCATAAGGGCGCACTCATACTATGATATCCGAACCGTGCCCAGGCCTGTTTCCTGGATCGTTTGAGAAGTGTGAGTGTTCTGAATTGGGCTCAGGCGCGGTTCAGTTGGCTGGCCCTGGCCCGGTTGGAAGAGGTGTGCTAGAGCGCGGTTCACTTGGGCTTAGTTTACGCTTGTAGTGTGAGAGCAAAGCTTGCCTGAGCCCGAAACTGAAGACGAGACGTGACTTTTAAGGGAATATTTCATATGGATTTATTAATCATTCTTACAGTTCAATAAACACAAACTGTCATAGATTATTAAAGACACAAACCCCTCACTGCACCACAGCTGCACCTTCAGCAAACCTCCTAATTCCTGCAGCACGAGGACTTTATGACTGTTTACGAGAATCAAAATTGACTGTTCGGCGAATTATTTGACTGTGTCACTGTATCCCAAACGACTAAAACGATATAACTAAAGAAATCTCCACTGTGTGAGGGAGAGCGCTTCTTAAACTGAACAGCGCATCATCGATGACGTAAGCGTGCTCCGGCTCGAATGCAATGTGAGTGCAGCCCGTCGGGAGAGACGGAAGGGGGACAAGCGTGCTTCGGTCCGGTTCAAGGCAACTGTACATAGTGTGAGTACGCCCTAACACTACGCCATTGGCGCTGACATGTACTCAACTTTTGAAAACATCAGTTGTAATGACTTAAAATGGCTGAAAACTGTTGTGGAAATTGATACTAAGAAATAATACATCATCAGAACAAACAAAGAAACTAAAACAGAGACAAATGTCAACAGAACATTTGTCTGACTCAGAATTAGAAACAGGACAGGAGGTAAAACAACAATAACATTAAACAAGACAAGGATCAAAACATGGCAGGACAAACAGGGGAAAAAGCGTACCTTCCTGTTTTTTCAAAAATAAATGGTTAAGTTTTTTTTGTATACTCAACTTCAGGCATTCCAGTTCTGCAGACACAAAATGTTCAGTTGGCACAACTTAAAAAGTTTTGTTACAGAGTAGTTAACCTCTCCAGAAAACTAATAAATAATCTTATGTTAACCCAAATAAATGTTTTTTGTATTACTGACAAATAATTTTAGGTCAGTGCAGCTGATGTTTTCAAAAGTTGAGTGAACAAGAAAAAGCGAAAGGAAATAAGGATTATGTTTTTTTTTTTTTGTTGTACTGACTTAAATTTTTACAAATTTTTACTTTTACAGTGTACAGTGTCAAATAAATCTGGTTATTTCCAGACTCAAATTTAGGATTTTACTAAAACTTTAGAAAGAAAGGAAGAAAGAAAGAAAGAAAGAAAGAAATAAAGAAAGAAAGAAAGAAAGAAAGAGTAATGAAAGTAAAAATATAGAATTTTATGAATGTATATTAGTTAAATAAATCAATATTTTGTAGGAGGGTCAAAATGACAGTTTTTGAGCCAAATTACAGGGCAGTAAAATGACTTTAGAAAGATATCAGCAGCATGTTTTATTTTTACTGGAGAGCTTATTGGTAAAATTTTGATGATTTTAGCAATCTAGTTTGTTTGTAAGTGGGATGTCTGAAGAAAAAGTTTTGTTGAAATAACAAATGTATCTTCTTTCCCTCTTTTCAAAAATTGTATTTCTGCATTAGTGTGTGTATGTGTATATACATTAACATTATTATAAAATATTACAGTGCTCAGCATAAATGAGTACACCCTTTACATATTTATCTTTGAAATGAATAATTTCTATGGTATGCTATACAATATATATTTGTTTATATGCATTAGATTAGTCAGTATCAAAGCTGGAGCATAATGTAACAAATTACCAGCGGTCCAAAAATGTTTAATATGTGATAAGAAAATATCGATTATTTAAAAAAATTCAATAAAGAGGAACAATCAAGAGAACCGTAAAAATACTACATTTAGATGAAATTTTCTAGTTAGTTTTTTACAACACTGAATTTAAATGTACTATCTTTCTATTTTCTGTTAGTTGACCACACTTTTAGTTTAATGAATATAATTGTTTAGAAAAACTGTTTTAAAAATGCACCTAAACATATTGTCTACATCTGAGAATATTAATTTTCAAAAGGGGGTGTATACTCATTTATGCAGTGCACTGTACACATGTACAATCAAAAAATCTAATTTTAGATAAACATTTATATTTTTACATATACATTTACATATTTATAACTATAATGTAACTAATAGTAAATATTAATTAATTATATTTAGAAATATGGTCAAAATTATACACATTTCGGTTATTATATATTGAAATCGCTTCATTTCTGATGGCATAATAAGGAAAAGACTGTGACAGATAAAAGCAAATTCATATCGGATCATAAACTCCCTCATGTGTCACTGAACAGGTTTCATTCTCCCATTAATAAGAGAACTTTAACATTTCAACCTTTCATCGCAGCTCTAAATCACTTCATTAGCAAGTTCCTCTGTGAATGATTCTGTGGCTGAGAATTGATTTTTTTTTTCTCTTCAGCATCAGTGTCTCAGTGACGCAGCTTCAGCTCGTCTTTCACAGATACGCCTTGCTCATTCTCTGTGACTGTTCATGTTGGATTCTTCCATTAGCAGATAATAGCTGTGCTTTTGCAGAGTCAGGTGTCTCTATCGACTGTGTGATGGACTTATCATTCAACGTATTACCTATCTGCACAGGAAAAGCCCTGTTAACTGCTCTGGTCATCTCCTTGTCTTAAACAATCATTGTCAAGTTTCATCTATGGACACCAAGGTAGGGCAGCACGGTGGGCTCAGTGGCTCCGATTTCCCCCACATTGCAAAGACATTCGCTATAGGTAAATTGGTTAAAAAAAAACTGGCTATAGTGTATGGGTGTGTGTGTGCATGTGAGAGTGTATGGGTGTTTCCCAGTACTGGGTTATGGCTGGAAAGGCATCCGCTGTATAAAACATATGCTGAAATAATTGGCGGTTCATTATGCTGTGGCAACCCCTGATAAATAAGGGACTAAGCCGAAGGAAAATGAATGAATGCATGAATGAATAACACCAAAGTAGAGATGTAAAAAGCCAGTAAACACAAAGAAACAAAATAGGAATCCACTGTACTTACACTTGTGGTATTTTCTCCTCCTGGTTCGATCATGTATGTGTGATTCCCATCAAAGAACATCCCACTAAAGAGAGGGGAAAAAAGAGATGGTGAGTATAACCAGAAGTGTTGGGGAAAGTTACTTTTTGAAATTAGTGCATTACAATATTGAATTACTCCCCCCAAACAGTAACTAGTTGTGTTACTAAAGTAATGCGTTCTATTACCCTTGAGTTCATTTTGCGTTACTTTTCCTGACCTGCCTGAGGTTTGATCTCTTTCAGAACTTGCAGGAGTTTTTTCACCTTTCTTTTATAGAGAAGCTTTGCATTTAACAACCACCTATATAACCCACACCTTTATTTTCCTTTAAAAAATGTAGGATAAAATTATATTTTGGGAACTTTCTGAGCCCAGAGTTATACATATAGCACATACAGTTGAAACCTGAAGTTTACATACACTCTAAAAAAAGAAACGTAACCATTTTTAAAAAAAAGTCTGATGTTAAATCATACTAACGTTTACTGTTTTAGGTCCGTTAGGATTACCTAAATCCTTTACATTTGCTAAATGCCAGAATAACGAGAGAATATTTTTTTGAGAATTTTTTATTAATTTCTAAACAATCAAAAGTTTACATACATTTCCTTGGTATATTTTTTAGTTTTGCTTTTAAAATGTTTTGGGTATCCTTCCACAAGCTTCTCACAATCGTTTGAAGGAATTTTGGCCCATTCCTCCTGAAAGAATTGGTGTAACTGAGTCAGATTTGTAGGCTGTCTTGCTCGCACAAGCTTTTTCAACTCTGCCCACAAACTTTCTATAGGATTGAGCTCAGGGCTTTGTGATGTCCACTCCAAAACATTCACTCTGTTGTCCTTAAAGCACATTTTAACTAATTTGGCAGTATGCTTAGGGTCATGGTCTGTTTGGAAGACCCATTTGTGGCCAAGTTTTAATTTCCTGGCTGATGTCTTGAGATGTTGCTTCAGTATTTCTACATAATGTTCTTTCTTCATGATGCCATCTATGCTGTGAAGTGGACCAGTCCCTCCTGCAGCAAAACAGCCCCACAACATGATGCTGCCGCCCCCATACTTCACAGTTGGGATGGTGTTCATAGGCTTGTAAGCTTTCCCCTTTGTCCTCCAAATGTAACACTGGTCATTATGGCCAAACAGTTCAATCTTAGTTCCATCAGACCACAGGACATGTCTCCCAAAATTTGTCTATTTCCCAGTGTAATTTAGCAAATTGTAATCTGGCTTTTTTGTTGATTCTGGCTTGTTGATTTTCCCATGTTGTCACACAAGGAAGCAGTGTGTTTGAGGTTTTCCTTAAATACTATTGTACAGTTGTGCCTCCAATTAACTCAAATGTTGTCAATTAGCCAATCAGAAACTTCCAAAACATTGACACCATCATCTGAGCATTTTCAGAGGCATAATAATCTTATTGTATGTAAACTTGACTTTCTAGAAAAGTTATAACAATTTCTCAAAAAAAATCTCTCTCATTATTCTGCTATAACAGAAACACATTTGATAACCCTAACTTACCTAAAAGAGAAAAAGTTTAGTCACATTAACATCTGACTTTTTTAAAAAATTATTACGTGCCTTTTTATACAGTGTATGTAAACTTCTGGTTTCAACTGTATAGACTGAGGCGACGGCAAGACAGCAGGACAATGACCCAAAGCACACAGCTAAAATATCAACGGAGTGGCTTTACAACAACTCTGTGAATGTCCTTAACTGGCCCAGCCAGAGCCCAGACCTAAATCCTATTGAACATCTCTGGAGAGATCTGAAAATGGCCGTACACCGTCGCTTCTCATCTAACCTCAAAGAGCTTGAGAGGTACTGCAAAGACGAATTGGCAAAAATTCCCAAAGACAGGTGTGCTAAGCTTGTGGCATCATGTTCAAAAAGACTTGAGGCTGTAATTGCTGCCAAAGGTGCATTAACAAAGTATTGAGCAAAGGCTGTGAATACTTCTGTACATGTGAATTTTTTATTTTTTATTTATTTTTTTTTTTTAATAAATTAAAAAAAATCTTTTTTCACATTGTCATTATGGGGTATTGTGTGTAGAAATTTGAGGAAATTAATTAATTTCATCCATTTTGGAAAAAGGCTGTAACATAAAAAAATGTGGCAAAAGTGAAGCGCAATGAATACTTTCAGGATTCACTGTATCGCAGAAAAACAAAATATCGCAATGTCAGATTTTTCCAAAATCGTGTAGCCTTAATAAATACAATAAAAGTTGCAAACAAGGTATTCAATATTGTTGCACATAAACCTCATCATGTTGCATGGCCAATTCAGTGAAGGACATCCAGTTTTCATTGTGGACATAAAAATGTTTACTATGCATTTTTATAGAATTTAGTTCACAAACATTTAGTATGCCTTAATGAGATTCATCCATCTATTTCAGTGTTTCAGTGCTGACTCTCAAAATCCAGGTAATTTTCACACTTATTGTGCAGCAAGATAATAGATGATGAATTAATGAAGCGTAATGGAAACTGAGTGCGTGTCTCTTTTAGCCCTGAGACATGCTGAGAGGATATCATTCTCTGCTCTGATGGAGTCTATCTCGAAGATCAATCAGTCCGTGACTCTCAGAAAACCTCCAGACGGCGCGGAGACACTCAAGGTGACTCCTGAAAGCGCTGCGCGTATTGTGAGGATTATACAATGACCTTCAGTCTGACTGCATTCATAAATACAGAACGTCTTCTTCTACCTACAGTTAAAGTCAGAGTTATTAGGCCTCCTGAATTTTTAGCCCCCCCCCCTTTATATATTTTTCCCCAACTTCTGTTTTACAGAGAGAAGATTTTTTTCAACACATTTCTAACCATAATAGTTTTAATAATTAATTTCTAATAACTGATTTCTTTTATCTTTGGCATGATGACAGTACATAATATTTGACTAGATATTTTTGAAGATACTAGTATTCAGCTTAAGCTAGGTTAAGCCCTGCTCACACTGTGATATTTCAGCCACGATTTTGTCATCTGAGACAAATTTGGGAAATCCTAAAAGATTCCTGAAATCCTAGGCTAAAATCGGTGATCTTCGACTTTTGGTTTGACAGGTTCACTAACAGCCGCTTAGTGTCCGTTGCGATCAAATTTTTCCTCCGATGAAGTTCTGGCAGTGTGACAACAACTGCGATGAGCGTCAATCCAAGAACCAATAGAAGCTCCGATTTTGATGACACGATTGATGCAACAATTCAAATGACCGCGGGGAAATGTCAAAACTGTTTTTTTTCTTCCTGGTTTTATTACTGAGACGCGTTGTGTGCAAAATTGCCGCTACAGATTGTTTACATTTGCTGTGAGGAATCAGTTCAGAAAGCGGGATAGTGAAAGTGTCACGGGTGAATGACGTCAAACTCCATGGGCGTTTTCTTTCGTGTTTGGCGTGTCTTCGTTGTTGTTCAGTCTGACTTTATGACAGCTGAGATCTTACAGTGTGACATGGGAGCCGTGTTCGTGCAGTCTGACATGCTACAATCGTTCAGGATTTCAGGTGTTGTTGGTTCATAGGTTGCTAAGTGACCATCAACCGTTTTCTCAAAGGATGACAAGCTAACAAAACATTGCTGTCACTCTGATTCAAGTTTTGTTTATGGAGTAAATTAAAAAGCACTGCAGTGTTTGGGTGTTCTGTGTTTGTCTGAGATAGTTTACTGAAATGTGTATATTCCATACAAGCTGAAGCTGATCGGTCAGTTCTTGTCACGTGACTCGTGGTGCGCTCGCAGCATTCATTCAACTGGGGGCGTCTGAAAGGCACAAGAGCGTCATCTTCATTGCAAATAATGAACTTGCGCAAACTCTAGAAAAGACGCGATATGCGAACGGCCCTTAAAAGGCTGCCGTCATTTGCGATCTTCATCAATTGATCTTCTTGCACAGACATGGTGGATTCATCTGATTTGTTGACAAATGAGTTGCGGATCCATTCCTTGGCAGTTCGTGGGTCCTTCACTGGACCTTTTTTTTTTCAAAAGGAAACTTTCCAAAGACGTCTGCTTCTTACTCATTTTGCTGCTTGTGGGTTAACTTTGGGCGCTCAGGTGACTGAGATGTAACCGAGAGAATATGGTCATTTTTCAAAATAAAAGACTTTTAAATAAAAAAGATCGTTCAGACTCAGATAATAAATAAAACAGAAATAATTAATGATTTCTTGTGCGGCCCTATACCAATGTACCGGTCCGTGGCTCCGTGGTTGAGGACCACTGCTGTAGACAATCGAAAAATTAAATTGCTTAAGGGGGCTAATAATATTGACCTTAAAATGGTTTTAAAAAAATAAAAAACTGCTTTTATTCTAGCTGAAATAAAACAAATGAGACTTTCTCCAGAAGACAAAAATATTATAGGAAATACTGTGAAAAATTCCTTGCTCTGTTAAACATCATTTAGGAAATATTTGAATAATAATAAAAAGAAATAACAGGAGAGCTAATAATTTTGCCTTCAACTGTACTGCATGAACGCATTTTCATTAGATAACTAAAAAAATTTAAGTTCACCAGAACAAACACTGGTCTCACATATAAGCCACTAACTAGGCAGACACACAGACAGACGGAGGATCTGAAACAGCTATAATAGCCGAATGTGTACTATAACAGAACAGCATAACTACATCACTAATGGCTTCAGGTCAATGATCTGCAAGAGGTAAAACAGCTCTCAGTCGATGAATGGCTTTAAAAGTGTCTGCTGTAGGCTGTCATCAGCAGCCCGCGACTGTTTCCAGAGCGTAACGCTGTTTGTCTGACCTGTAATATGGCATTAAGATAAAACACCATTAAACTGCAGTATCAGCAGCACCGTTGCCTCCCTCTCGCACCTACACACACTGTTCTCATAACACATAAGAGACTATCATTTCCACTGTGATATGCAATATTGTGTATACAGATTCATATTCACATCACTGTTCAAAAGATTTTAATTTCATTCATTCATTCATTTTCCTTTGGCTTAGTCCCTTATTTATCAGGGATCGCCACAGTGGAATTAACTGCCAATTATTCAAGCATATGCTTTACACAGCGGATGCCCTTCCAGCCGCAACCCAGTACACACAATCTCATACACTATGGCCAATTTAGTTAATCCAATTCACCTATAGCATGTCTTTAGACTGTGGGGGAAAGCTGAGCACTCGGAGGAAACCCACGCGGAGAAGGGGAGAACATGCAAACTCCACAGAAATGCCAACTGGTCTCGAACCAGCGACCTTTATGCTATGAGGCGACAGTTCTAATAACTGAGCCACCGTGCTGCGCAGAATTGATTTTCATTCATTTCTTTTTCGGCTTAGTTCCTTTATTAATCAGGGGTGGCCACAGCGGAATGAACCGCCAACTTATTCAATATATGTTTTACGCAGCGGATGCCCTTCCAGCTGCAACCCAAGACTGGGAAACACCTATACACACCCATTAAAACACACACACACACACACTAAGGCCAATTTAGCTTATTCAATTCACCTATACGGCATGTCTTTGGACTGAGGGGGAAACCGGAGCACCCGGAGAAAACTCACGCCAACATGGGGAGAACATGCAAACTCCACACAGAAATTCCAACTGGTCCAGCTGGGAGTCGAACCAGGGACCTTCTTGCTGTGAGGCGACAGTGCTAACCACTGAGGTGCCATGCCGCCCTGTCCTAAAGTTCTCTGTAATAATGTGATATGGAAAGCTTCCACTTGTCAGAGTTCTTCTTTAGATTTAGGCTATTTGATCTTTTTTCCCCTGTAATCCAATACTGCCTCCACAACATTTAGTGTGAGTGTGTTATCAGCTGTTTTTCTGTAGAAATATGATTTCACTGTGCCAGCAGTGCACTTTTATGCTGAAAAATAAAACCATTCCCAATCAGGTGTTTTTCCAGAAGGAATGGCTTGATGGATTAAAACCTGCACTTTTCAACATGCACGGTCCTTAAATCAGTCCCTAAGAACACAAGCAGAAATCAAAAGGCACCTATTTTACCCCTTTTACAAGATGTAAGATAAGCCTTTGGTGTCTCCAGAATGTGTCTGTAAAGTGTCAGCTCAAAATACTCATCAGATTATTTATTATAGCTTCCAGAATCTGCCCATCTTGGTGTCTGACTACAGTGTAGCAGACTGTGGCTTTAAATGCAAATGAGCTGCTTCTCCCCGCCCACCGTTCCCACGTGCATGTCTGCTTTTCCTGCGTTAGATAAACAGCAGTCAGTGATAAAGACAGACTCGGATGAAGCTGAAATAAAGTTTATTAGTCAAGAATACCAAGTAAGTTTATTTCATGTATTTGTGGTGGAGTTTATTCAAGCCTTTCTAAAATGATGAGTGACACACAAATGCTGTTTGCAGCGCACACACACACACACACACACACACACACACACACACACACACATTATAGCGGTTAAGAATTACATAGTGATTTTACTGTCTTTATTACAAACATGCTCTGTTTGAAAAACGTTTTAAACTTATAAAACTTATAAATCACAGAGAGTTGTAACAAATATTTTAATCTCAGTTTCTTTGCAAAGAAAATGTTCTGTGGACATGTGTATACATGTTATTATAGAAACATGGCGCCTGTCAATCAATCAGTGGGCGGGGAAAACTGCACTCCTAAGTCACATTGTGGTGGGCCTAAAAATTACTGGGATTTGGGTCCCATTTTAACGTCAGGAAATTAAGAAAAAGAGACTTGCTGGGTTTCTATCACTCTAATATGACTGTGGACACACTATACCTACACACAGTTCTGTCCAAACAGCTTACAAAAGTTATCATCATAGATACTCTTTAATGTTTTACTGAAGGCTACGACCACTCATTTTTCCATCTCTCTCTAACCTTTGTAAAAGAACTGGACAAAAAATGTCTAAATGTATTTTCCGGTTGTATTCTAATAAAGAGACGAACAATTATACTGTAAATCACTGCACCAATGTTGTTAACGCAAGAAATGTATTGTTGGCCTAAGACTTTTAACACAACACTGTACAATAAGATTTAACAGAAATATGCCAACTATCCTCAAGTAATCATGAGTATTATACTATGGTTATTCAATATGGTTACTTCTTTAAGCTGTACACTGTAAAAAAATATCTGTTAATTAACAGTTTCAGTATTTTGTGATTCATTTTCTGTTTTTTTACAGTTGTGAATTGTTGATCTTGATCTCTCTTCTGTCAATTTCCGCTCTCGAAAAATCAACTCTACAGTTTAACAAAGTGACTTTTGTGAACATTTTATTAGTAGTTACATAATTATTATTAAATACAATAGATATAATTATTAAATACAAACACAACACTAGTCACAACACTAGTCATAAGAGTATACTAAATAAAATTCATAAAATAAAGACCTATGCATAATTAAAATGTACTATAAGATACTTAACTATACGACAGGCTATACAAATACTTTTACATGAGACTGATCAATGTTGTGCAGCATATTGTGCAGGAGAGGTATTAAAGGTGAATAATGTGCAAAAAGAGGTACAGTTGAAGTCATAATTATTAGCCCCCTTGAATTTTTTCTTCTTTTTTATATATTTCCTAAATGATGTTTAACAGAGCAAGAAAATTTTCACCGTATTCATTCATTCATTTTCTTTTCGGCTTAGTCCCTTTATTAATCCGGGGTTGCCACAGCGGAATGAACCGCCAACTTCCACATGCAGCACATGTTTTATGCAGCGGATGCCCTTCCAGCCGCAACCCATCTCTGGGAAACATCCATACACACTCATTTACACTGATACACTACGGACAATTTAGCTTACCCAATTCACCTGTACCGCATGTCTTTGGACTGTGGGGGAAACAGGAGCACCCGGAGGAAACTCACGCGAAAGAACGGAGAACATGCAAACTCCACACAGAAACGCCATCTGACCCAGTAGAGGCTCGAACCAGCGACCTTCTTGCTGTGAGGCGACAGCACTACTGCGTCGCCCATTTTCACAGTATGATAATATTTTTTCTTCTGGAGAAAGTATATTTGTTTTAATTTGGCTGGAATAAAAGCAGTTTTTAATTTTTTAAAATCTATTTTAAGGTCAAAATTATTAGCCCCTTTAAGCTAATTTTTTTTCCGATAGTCTACAGAACAAACCATTGTTGTATAATAACTTGCCTAATTACCCTAACCTGGTTACCCTAATGAACCTAGTTAAGCCTTTAAATGTCACTTTAAGCTGTATAGAAGTGTCTTGAAAAATATCTAGTCAAATATTATTTACTGTCATCATGGCAAAGATAAAATAAATCAGTTATTAGAAATGAGTTATTAAAACTATTATGTTTAGAAATGTGTTGAAGAAATCTGCTATCTGTTAAACAGAAATTGGGGGAAAAAATAAACAAGGGGGGGGGTTAATAATTCAGGGGGGCTAATAATTCTGACTTCAACTGTATTTAAGGTTGGATATTGTGCGAACGAGTTATTTAAGGTTGAAGCAAGCTGTGCAACATAATTGTGGTACATTTATAGTAAACATTGTTTTCCATATTGAGTCCTTGTAAGAATGAGTTTAAATAAAGTGTCAGGTTCATAAGAGAGAAGAGTGTTTCTACAGTGTTTCTACAGGTAGTTTGTCAAACCCATTGACCTGTCAAGCACAATTTGAAATGCACAATGTTTCCATGGGACATGGAGTGATTAAGAAAGGGTCAACAACAAGGTTTTTGTACTGTAAATATACCACCAACCGTAATATACATAATATAACGCAAACCAAGACAATATATCAATTAAACTATTGAACCTATTCGAAATGTTAGTAAAAGTCACAATTTTAAAACTTAAAAAGGTTAAAAGTTGTAGCAAGAAAGATCAAGATCCCACAATGCAATTCTAGATTAATAGACGTTAGTAAGCAGTTTATAAATACAGCTACACATGCTGTATTCTTGACTAATAAGCACATTTATAAAGTGCTAAATGATTGTGTTTTCATACTTTGCTAATGATTATTCTTTCATTACTTAATTAGGTATTGCATTATTTACAAACTAGTTTTAGTTGGTGCTATTTTAAGATCATTTAGAATGGATAAGTAAACGATTAATAAACTATTGAAATTAACATTTATATATCTTATTATTCAGACATATTTTAATATTTAATTCGTATGTTAATAAATTTATTAAGTCAACTTCATCCAGTTTTGTGACCTAATCTAAAGTGAGGACTATTTATGCTTTATAAATCCCTTATAAATGACAATTAAAGACTCAGTTATATTCTAAACCGTAAAAAAGAGAATAAACAACTTTATTCATTTCTATTTATTAGAAGATACACAAATGAAACTGTATCAAATGAAAAATAAATATTTGCAATCTTAACTCTAATAAAATTACTGTACAGCTTAAACATCACTAAAAAACATTGAAATGTCGTATCATAATATATTTTTAAATTATTATATTGTTGTTTTATCCAATTTTATTTTATTGTGTTTATTTCTAATTATTATTATTATATTATTTTAATTATATTAAAATATAGTTAATAAAGCATTTATTAACATACATAGTAACCATTACTATATGCCTAAATAATAAGAATTCTGAATGTTAATTTAAATAGTTTATTAATCATTTACTTACCCATTCTGAATGATTCTAAAAGCCACCAACTACTCTTAAATGCAAATGGTTTGTAAATAATGCAATACTGAATTTAGTAATGAACAATTAACGATTAATTATTGTATCTATGATGATACAATCATTAGGCACATTATGAATGTGCTTATAAGTCAAGAATACAGCATGTGTAGCTGTAATTATAAACTGCTGACTAACGTCTTTTAATGTAGAGTTGATGCTTAAAAGATAATGAATTCACTATGTATATGCTAATGCTTAATAAATGATTCATAGTGTGTAGTTATTATAAAGTGTTACCATTTATTGTATTGTATTTATTGTATATTGATATTTTTCACAGTGTAGTTATATAAGGTTTACATTTTTTTCTGACACTACATTTGACTTGCATAATTCCTTGACTAAAACAACACATACATAAAACAACAAAAACATTTCCTCCCAAATCTGTGCAGATGTGATTTTCTTATTAAAGAGAAAATATTTAGACAGTAAACATTTGAGTGTGATGGGTGTGAATGTAAAGATTGTGCTGCTCCAGTTCTGAGCTACATCTTGACCTGACTCTGCGTTAACATACAGATTGAGAGAGAGAAAGAGAGAGACGGAGAGGGAGAGGGAGAGGGAGAGGGAGAGAGAGAGAGAGAGAGAGAGAGAGAGAGAGAGAGAGAGAGAGAGAGAGAGAGGGAGAGGGAGAGGGAGAGATGGATCTGACCTGACTCCTTCTCACACTAAAAATACAGACGGAAGGAACTGAGCTTTCCCAGAGGGCCACACGGAGAGGTGTGTGTGTGTGAGAGTCTCTATAGAGACACGCAGATACGTTTACTTCAGCTATAAAGAAGGTACGCCAGTAATACAAACATAAATCCTACACAACAAATACATTACATTTGCATTAATGGAGCACAAGGCTAAACGTGATGCAATAAGCATTACATCAATGCTGCAGGAGAGAAAAACGGTACACACGAGCAGACTGAGATTATCAGTGTGTTATATGAGAGGAGGAGAATAGCATGCCGTAATTATACAGCTCTAATTGTTGAATGGGATAATCGCAGCTTTGGCCTGCTAACATGTGCTTATTTATGAATGTGTCTTAGAAAGAGCAATCGTAAGTAAACGGCGTCAGGCTGCGTTGGTGAACTCGTGTGTGTTTGTGTGTTCATTCAGACATGCAGAGCATCAACAGAGGGACTTACTGTAATCCGTGGCAAGTCGAAAGCGCCACATATGACTTGGGAACATCACGCACTTTCCCATGGTAATAACAGTGTTCTCCGCCCTGCAGAGAGGAACAAACAATAATAATCAGAAACAGCACATACTGCTAATGTCTGTTGTTTCACAGTCACTCATCCAGTCAGAATCATTATTATTGCTTTGTTGTATAATATAAACCAGCTGCGAGCTGCGTTCCACTAGCTGCTAAATGCAAGGGCTTATCCACCAGCAATATCCATCAATTATTTTATTTCTTGGAGATAACTGTCCCACCGGGGGCGGCTTGGTGGCACAGGGGGTAGCGCTATCGCCTCACAGCAGGAAGGTCACTGGTTCGAGCCTCGGCTGTGTCAGTTGGCATTTCTGTGTGGAGTTTGCATGCTCTCCCTGTGTTTGTGTGGGTTTCCTCCGGGTGCTCCAGAGAAAAGTCCAAAGACATACGCTATAGGTGAATTGGGTAAGTTAAATTGTCCGTAATTAATAAAGGGACTAAGCCGAAAGAAAATGAATGAATGAATAATTGTCCCACCAATAATTTCATTCATTCATTCAATCATTCATTCATTCATTCATTCATTCATTCATTCATTTTCTTTTCGGCTTAGTCCCAATATTAATCAGGGGTTGCCACAGCGGAATAAACCGCCAACTTATCCAGCATATGTTTTACGCAGCGGATGCCCTTCCAGCTGTAACCCATCACTGGAAAAGATCCATACACTCTCATTCACACATATACACTACGGACAATTTAGCCTACCCAGTTCACCTGTACCAAATGTCTTTGGACTGTGGGGGAAACCGGAGCACCTGGAGGAAATCCACGCGAACACGGGGAGAACATGCAAACTCCATACAGAAATGCCAACTGACCCAGCCGAGGCTCGAACCAGTGACCTTCTTGCTGTGAGGCAATTGTGCTACCCACTGCGCCACCGTGAGACCCCTCCAATAATTTGAAACCCTCAAAAATAAATGAACGCTCTGTCAACTTTAATCTAGACATACAGAAAGGGTTAAATCCCATTCTCTTCTTGAGTCCTACAGTGTGATTGGCTGTGCCTTTGTAGCTGCATCTGGATGTTAGCAGCACCAAATCTGCCCAATAGTATGTTCCTGCACAACCGGAGAGGCTTGAACGCATTTCTAGGACCCTAGTTTTTCCCCTATTGTTCTTGATCCGTCCTGATCCGTCTAGTAGGGGATGAAGGATATAAATAAGATGTTTGTTTAAACAGTTCAATCTTAGTTCCATCAGACCACAGGACATGTCTCCAAAAATTATTCTTTTTCCCAGTGTAATTTAGCAAATTGTAATCTGGCTTTTTTTTTTGTTGATTCTGGCTTGTTGATTTTTCCACGTTGTCACACAAGGAAGCAGTGTGTTTGAGGTTTTCCGTAAATACTATTCTACAGTTGTGCCTTCGATTAACTCAAATGTTGTCAATTAGCCAATCAGAAACTTTCAAAACCTTGACACCATTATCTGAGCTTTTTCAGAGGCATAATAATCTTATTGTATGTAAACTTGACTTTCTAGAAAAGTTATAACAATTTCTCAAAAAAGATCTCTCTCATTATTCTGCTATTAAGCATAACAGAAACAAATTTGATAACCCAAACTTACCTAAAAGAACAAAGGTTTAGTCACGTTAACATCTGACTTTTTTTTTAATGGTTATTTGCCTTTTTATACAGTGTATGTAAACTTTTAGTTTCAACTGTGTGTGTGATTTATTCTTCGCAATGATTCATTCAGAACAGCGACAGTATCTGTGCATCTTTATGAATGACTCGTTGAATCATTCATTACACTGATTTATCAGAACTTTTATCTCAAGTGTGTTTCGATGAACACTTATTTTGTATTCTTATCTAGTAATTGTTTTCTAGATATTTCAAAACAAAGACCTTCCTAAGATAGAATGCAATTTTTGGCTGAACCCACAAGCAAATTTCATCATCTTTATGAGCATGTTCATTCATTCATTCATTTTCCTTCAGCTTAGTCCCTTATTTATCAGGGATCGCCACAGTGGAATGAACCGCCAACTATTCCAGCATATGATTTCGCAGTGGATGCCCTTCCAGCCGCAACCCAGTACTGGGAAAAAACACCCATATACTCTCACATTCACACACACACTCAAGACAATTTAGCTTATTCAATTCCCTTATAGTGCATGTGTTTGGACTGTGGGGGAAACCGGAGCACCCAGAGGAAACCCACGCCAGCTCTGGGAAAACATGCAAACTCCACACAGAAATGCCAACTGGCCCAGCCAGGACTCAAACCAGCGACCTTCTTGCTGTGAGACGACAATGCTACCCATTGGGCCACTGTGCTGCCCTTATGATTGAATCATTCATTAAACTGATTAATTCAGAAATGCTGATTAATTAAACAATGAAAACACCGAGTGAGTGATTGAATCATTCATTTAACAGAATCGTTCAGAAATGCTGATTCATTCAGGAGCAAAACACCACTTCTGCTTGTTTCTTGAAGACACTCCTGTTATGGCTTTGTTGTCACTAAGTAAATGTTAATATAAAAAAAGGAAACTAATAATGTCAAGAACATTGATTAAGAAAGTCAAAACGATCTATTTGAATTTGTTTACATTAGATGCTTAAATTCTGCATGTATGGGTCAGCATTTCCACCGATCACTTTTGTGTATTTTGTGACCAAAAGACTGGCAAGAGCATCGCTGAGTAGAGTTTGTGTGTTATTTCTGAAATGTTTTTAGTGTAAGTGCTCGACTGCCATTAGAGAAGCAGGTTTTCACTTCCTGCTTTTCCTCAGAGGAATAAAGCTGCAGCATTTACCAGCAGATCAATTTCAGCCCCCTGTCTATCTCTCTTTCTCTCTCTCTGTGTGCAGTGGACAAAAAAAGCTTCATTCGCTGAGTTTTATCCATTGCTCTGCTGCTCTCCTTTCTTCCAGCTTGTACTGGAGCATTTCTGCTTTTTTTTCTCCACATGTAGCACTTTCTGTCCTCAAGAGCTCTCTGCTAATCAAGAGCCGAGGGCAGTCTCAACCACACACACACACACACACACAAATTCCTGAAGAGTGTGGTTGTTGTAGAGACAGTCCCTTTCAGACTAATGACCCAGCGTGTATCAGTGTCTAGAAGCACAGAAAGACATGCTGTCCAAATCTGAAAAATAATGCAGTATACAGAGCTAGAAGAACATCATGGAAGGGCTGTCAATACAGAATTATTTTTAAATATGAACTTTTTAAGGGAAATAATTCACATAAGACACTCTGAATTTTTGAGAAAAGTTGAGAAAAAAATAGCAATATGGTACAAATTAATTAATAGTTGTAAACATTTTTAACATTGATAATAAAATACATTTCTTCTCGAGCACCAAATCAGCGTATTAGACTAATTTCCAAAGGATATATAATATAATATATTAAAAATCATATGTATTGTATAAAAATCT
>LR812534.1:54293941-54321441 GCA_903798195.1 Danio kyathit | reverse complement strand
ATGTGAAATGTTAACAAATTGGAAAGATAGGATGGTAGTTTACCTAAGAGAGCCTTTAAAGTAAATAAGTACAAATGTAAATTTCTCCTTTGATATAAAGATAAACAATCTAAGCAACCGTACAAAATACAGTGATGCGTCCGTGAGTCTGCACCTCTGACAAAGCGTATTGCTGTGTGATAAACAGAATCTAGTTTTCTAAGTAGAGTAGCGGCTGCATGCATGTATAGATGATCACCATATCAATTATAGAGAAGAATGTACTCTCTACTAATTTCTTACGGGCCTTATAAGGAAAACTATTTTTTGACAGGTATAAGATACCTAATTTTGGCCTAAGCTTTTTCAATAACTTATCAATGTGTATATCAAAGGCTAATCTCTCGTCAATCCAAATACCTAGATATTTATAGGAGCTAACTCTTTCCATTTGTACACCATTGAAAGATGTAATTGTCTGGTTTGTTACCTTAGTGCGGCCACGGCTAAAAATCATATATTTAGTCTTTTTGAATTTAAAAAAAATTTTAAATCCTGCAACGTACACTGACTTGATGTAAATAGAAAATAACAATGGAGCTAAAACAGATCCTTGGGGAACCCCAGTGTTGACATTAAAAAAGGATGAATTATAATTTTCAGCAGTCACACATTAAGTGCATTCTGAAAAATTATTTTCAAAATATTTTAGAGCAGGTTGACTAAAACCTAAAAGCCTAAGTCTCTGTAACATTAGTTTATGATATACACAGTCAAAAGCTTTGGATAGATCAATAAATAGACTTTAATGATGTCACTGAACATTATGACAATATAACAGACATATTTACACTAAGACTTGGAAGCCAAAGAAAGTGGTGTTCACTTTAAATTAAATTTACAAAAGTATTTTTTGGGGAGTTTTGTACACTGAAAAAAATGGTTCATCGGATTTACTACATTATTTTAAAAACACTTTTTTTTGAGATTTTAAAAGATTTGTGTGTGTTGAGCATGGGTTAAGACAACATTAGCACCTGTCAGCTTTAATTGTGGATAAACCTGGATAATTTTAAGATTTTGTCAGTTAATTTCATATTCTGTGTTTAAAATTGTTTTGGGGCAAGATCAAAATCAGTGACGTAGTGCTATCTGCCTGTCCAGTGATGATGTGTCGGTTTCTCTGTATTATACATAGCTGAGTTTTCTTATCCTATGAGAAAACCGCGGCTGCATGAAGCTCTCTGCAGATCCACATCAGGTCCGTCATGACCCTTTACGGTAAGTGGTTGCAAATAATTTATATGAGCTGAATTTAAACAAACAAATTAAGTTGAACATTAATTTGTTTGTTTAAATTCAGCCCATCTTACATTTTTACAACCACTTACTTTAAGTAAATCCAATGAATCATTGTACATAGAAAGCATAACAAATGCAAGTAAAACGTCTTCTCTTACACTTATAAGATCCTAGCTAAACTACATTTTAGTGGGTGTCTTCTGTAATTTGCAATATATATAAGACCATTAGTATTACAAAAATTATAATATTGTTTGGTTAGCAAACAAAATGTGCTGAATTTCTGTGGATAATCATAAGAGAAAAAAAATCAGAGACTTTCTGAGAAACATCTTCACTGTACATATGATTCATCAGCCTCCCAAACACATCAATCCTGGTGATCCAGGCATCACACATATAATGAGCAGATCAAATCAACACTCATGTTTGCTGCTTATCTAACAGACGGCAGAAAAGGAATTGAATCTGCAAGAAATAGATAGACCTAAATTGGATGGATGGACAGATGGATGATGGATGATTGAATGAATGAATGAATGAATGAATGAATGAATGAATGAATTAATTAATGAATGAAACAAATGAAATTAACAAATGATAGAAACGAACAAATGAATGAAATGAAAAAAGATTATAGATAGATAGATAGATAGATAGATAGATAGACAGACAGACAGACAGACAGACAGACAGACAGACAGACAGACAGACAGACAGACAGACAGACAGACAGACAGACAGACAGACAGACAGACAGACAGACAGACAGACAGACAGATAGATAGATAGATAGATAGATAGATAGATAGATAGATAGATAGAAATATATCTTTCAGGTTTTTTGCTATTTGTTGTCTGTCAGGATTTGTGTTGGGACAACATGAAGGAATTATGTGGAACCCAGCATTTTTTACAGTGTAGTTAACCAGCGGACAGATCCATGGCAGAATGTCATACTTCACAGCTCACACAGGTTTCATTCAAGAACAGTTCAGTGTGTGTGGAGTTTACAAACTGGGGCAGGAGATTCGTTAGTGTTCATTTTATAGCTAGTACCCCGGAGGATGATACTGAGTGACTACAGCTTGTAAATAAAGCAAACTATTCAAAGCAAATGGCAACACAAAATGCCAATGTAACAGAAAAACAGAGCGAGCGCAGGAGGAGAGAAGAGTGAAAGTGTCTCGCAGCGGGAGCTCAGTCTGTGAGAACGGTTACTGTGAGCTCATCTCTAGGACAATAACAACGTGACACCAAACCAGCCTTTAAAGGTCTTCTGAAGTGGCTATAAATGCGCTGTTTTGTTTAATGTGTGGCTTTAACTGAAGCATGCAGACAGGGCGGGACATACTGAGTAGCTCCTCCCCTTTTTAAAAGAATTGCCAATAATGTTTTTTATATCACAACACGACTAGTCAGAGTTGATGAACTAAAGCAAATCTTACTTATGACAAACACAGTCTAAATATGAATATTTCTAAAGGTGCTTTTCCACTGCATGATACTGTTTGGGTCACATATGGGGGCTTTTCCACTGCATTCCGTAACTGGAACGTGGTACTTTTTTACGCCACATTGGGTGAGGTTTCAAGCGAGTTGTACTGTTGTATTTATTCATACTGCTGATCACTGATTGGTCTGAGAGAATCATCACTACCAGTATCATTAGATTTGCTACATGAGACACCAAACACACTGTTCTTAGGACCGGGACACACCAAGCCGACAAATGGTGTTATGTTCTTGTATTGAGTCATTAAATCACATGGGGGTGCTAGGGGTTACTCTATGAAAGTCTATGAAAAGGATGGAAAAAGGAAGTTTGGGTGTGTCAGCATCAAGATTATTATAGTTAACGAAAACGAACGAAAAAAATGAAAACTAAAATTTTAAAACATTTTCGTTAACTGAAATAAAGATAAAAGTTAGAGTTTTTTTTAAAAAACTAGAACTGACCGAAACTGTATTGTGTACATATAAACAGGGCTTTACATTAACACCCGCTAACCCCCTAAATGCGGGTAGATTTAGCTGTGGCTGGTTAGACACTCACACTAGCCACTTTGGCTGACTGAAAATAATTTTTAAATTGTAGTTTTCTTAAAAGCAGGGTTCGACAATAAGGATGGCCCAATATTGGTGCAAATGCGATCTTAGAATCGAGAAGCAGCAAGACAAATATAATTGTGTTCGCGCAAGCAAAAGAAAGCAGGTGAATACCGAATGAGAGGATGATCACTCGACCTAACAGCGGATGTGATGCGTACAACTGTTTTAAACACGTGCACACTCCCGTTTCCTTGCTTGAAGCTACCATGCCTAAAGACGCAACTGGTGTGATCAGTTCTCTTTCATATAGACTAGACAAAAAGTTATGCTCATGCACCCACAGTCTTGCTGCTTTCAAGAGCTCCAGATTTATCTTTTTGTAAGCAGCACCGGTTGCTTTCGCTTTAACCATTCTTTGAACAGATTATTAATAGGCCTAACGTTAACCGTGTGCATGTGATCATCCTTTCATTATCACACCATGTTTGTCACCTGCTTTCTTTTGCTTACAGTTATTTTTGTTACTATGGTTTATTATTTTTTACAATAACATTGCTTTAATAGGATATTAACTCCCCATTTATGTGTAGTTAACGGGTGATCTGGGACGTTTAGCCAGGACAGATTGCTGTGCATATTTTAGATACATGACAATAATTATTTTATAATGTCAATTGTTTTCTTTTTTAAGAAATGTTTTGTTAAATAAAAAAATATTAGAATACAGATATGTGTTGCTTGTTTTGACACATTTAAAATTTGTGGCTAAGAAATAATTATTTGGTGTGGTCAGAGATAAATTTGGTAAATCCTTAATTTTGAGCCCTGAAAAGTCATGTGAAATAAAAACTAATTGTAATACGACACTATGAAACCATGACCCATTTGCTCATGCTCATTGAGCAAGCTCATACACGACACACAAAAAATTAAATGAATGAGGAGGCATGTGGACGTAACAAAAAATCTAAATCAAGTAATTTTAGCATGTCAAAGTCATATTTATGCATATAAAATATATTTTCCCAACATTAAAATTGTGGCTAGTGAAAATGGCGAGTGGCTAGTAATGTTGGAAAACTACTAGCCACACTGGCTGGTGATCAAAAAAGTTAATGTCAAGCCCTGCATACAAAACTAACGTAAACTAACTAAAATGATAGCAAAAACATCCTTCGTTATCGTCTTTGTAAATATATTTAATACATAGTAAGTCTTTTCGAAGTAAATCTATTTGCTTTGCGCTGCCATGTGTTTTTTTTTAATAATAATTTTTTCAGGGTTTTCACCTTTATTGGATAGGAAAGTAGAGAGTATTGACAGGAAAGCATGGGGAGCAGAGAGAGGAGATGGATCGGCATAGGACCGCGAGGCAGGAATTGAACTCGGGTCGCCGTAAGCACCGGAGTGCCTGTGTCGACGCACTAACCACTACACCACTGGCGCCAACAGCTGCCATGTGTTCGACCCGTACGGCACCTCAGAGTCAGCAATCCTGATGCCACAGGCGAGATCAAGCTGGTTCTCCTCCAGTCAGTCCTGGATGTTGGGTTTTATTTCAATATTAATCGTGAACGAATCGTTCTTTTTAACCAGATCTTCTAAATGAACCAGTTGAACTAATTCACCAAATCGAACTAATTCATTTGAAACGATTCGCTTCTCCAGCAAGCACTTATCCACAAACAACTTACTTTTTAACATGCCTGATACCCCCAGTACACAGAGATCAGATTTGAGAACTGGTGAATTGATAATACTGTACATGCGTGATTCAGCAGGTGAACCGAACACAAACAGTATATGACAGTCTGCTGTGAATGAACTAAACATGAACAACTGCAGCGCGGGTAAATGAAAAGATCTGGCGAAACGTAACTTTACTTCATAACAGAAAATCGTAATGGAATTCAAATGTTTTAACTGACTCAAATAATGATTGCTTACTACATATTTTTGGTATGTTGAGTACATGGGAGGATTGTCACAAAAGATCCGGTTTGCGTTAAAGAACCGAATTTCCCATCACATATTGTACTTAAGGTTGCTATCTTGTGGGCTGTTGTATTCGAATTTGAGGATGGGTAGATGGTAGTGTTTATGTGTCCTGTGAATACATGTTTTAAAAAATGTATCTTTGGTTGAGTTTTATTAGAAAATATTTATTCTGATAATTTTGAATCCTGCACCTAACAAATCGAAATCAAATCAAAACTAAAACCAACACTGAAACTAAACTAAAACTAAGCAATTTCAAAATACAGATTAAAAACTAGCAAATCTCCCTCTGAAAACTAATTAAAACTCACTGAATATGAAAACAAAAAGTCAAAATGAAATAAAAACTAAAACTAATGAAAAATCCAAAACTGTTATAACCTTGGTAGGCATGTTGAGCTGTTTGATGTTTAGCTCTGAAGCTAATAAATCTGCTTGAAAATGTCATTTCTGGTCACTCTTTGTCACTCTAAACATCACAAAATTGGCACCAAGGATGGGATGGTGATGAAGATGCACTGTAATATGTGTGATATGAAACTATTGTGTTAACTTTACATTTTGGGATTAGTCAGGAAGATATGTTTTTTAGTAAATGGCTATTGGACGGCATCGGTCAGCGTTGGTCTGGCTACTTGGTTTGGTGTCTTCCACATGTTGCCTCTTGTTTGGTTAACGTCGGAGCTCATTGGCCCGATTCAGCATGAAGAATCAGCGTCAGCTGAAGAGATCACTCTGATTGGTTATTCAGCAGTGAATTAAAGTGCAAGAACAATATCTTAAGTGATGTAGCAAGTAAACAATTCAAGTCAAGAAGGAACTCACAAAGAAGCCGGCTGTAATTTCGCTACATTTTTCAAATATTTGCAATCATGGATTATTAGATTTTTAGACATATTTGCATGAGCAAATCCCTCCATAGTAAGTGACAAGTACTCTGACTACCAATGGTAACAAATGCTGCTTTGCCTACTATTTCACACGCATGACACAAGACAAATCCTCTAACGCAGATGCAGAAAGCTCCCTCTCGAATCAGTAGACTACAGTCCGTTTGATGTGTTCACGGGCAGCTTTTTGGTCCAGATGAGACCAGACCTACTGTAAGCCAACATGAGGCGACAACACAGTTGGTTTTTGTCTGTGCTAGAGCTTGTTGGCGTCAGCATGGTGTGTCCCAGTTTTGGTGTCTCCTGTTTTTTGTGTTTAGATCATTTTTCAGACTAGGAATTGTTAGGAAATTAAGTTAGAGAGAGAGGTGTGGATGGCATCTGGAAAGGTCCACGAGTCAGAACTCAAACTCGGGACCCCCAAAGCACAGTTGCACTATATGTCAGCGCACTGAACACTATGCCGCGTCAACAACTAAACTGTTTTTATACCACCACAAGAAAAAGACACCTGAAATGGCAAAAGCGTTGTCAGCAGAAGAGGTCCAGACATTCCTCTCTTTGATAGTTGAGAAGAAGCTGGATGAGATGACCCGGAATGAAAACGGTGATGTCAGGGCAGTAGAGGTGGCGCAACTATAGCAATAATCCCACCCACTTAAAGTGGTACTAAACTGCAGTGGACATGCAAACCGTGCTAAGCAAAACTAAACTGAAGCTTAACTGTTCTCTGCTTTAAAATATAGCATTTAGTAAATAATTTGAACAGATATGATAAATTTTGTGGTCTACTCTGTGCTAACATGTCTCTGGGCCAGAGTGGATTGAGTATATGTGTGCTGCAGCGATCCAATACAAAAGTAGACGTCTTTCACTACAATGGAAAATACATTTACACTGTATGAATCATTTATCCTATATATAGAAAGAGAGAGCACTGTGCCTATTTAGAATTTTGTATAACAGATTTCATTTTGCATGTCCTAATTGTCTGTATGCTAACTGTGTGTTTTCCCCCTCTGGGTTTGCTGTAGAGAGGTGAGTGTTCATGATTGCAGCAGCTTCATTATTACAGCAACTAAACACAGAGGAGGAGTTCATAATCAATCTGTTTTGGTTTTTATTTATTATTTGCTTACATATGCAAATGTTTAGCGGAACCCTCTGTATTAATGCAGAGTTACTGTTGAATAAGGCATTGACTTCTGACATATCTTGTATCAGGATCCTTTAGATACTAGAGAGCATTTGATTGGTCAGATGATCTGATTAGAGGCAGAAGTGCTCAATGATGTAATGTAAACTGGTAATTAATATTTGCATAGGTGAGAAACGGTAAGTTATGTCTTCTAAATGCTAATTTATTCTAGCTTATAGACAAGACTAACAAATTGATAATAACACCCACAAAAAATACATTTTGATTTCAGGGGGACTTTAAAAAAAGACATAAACAGCAATTCGCTAAACCAGAGTATTTATGGAGCTACAGCACTATAACATGAAAAAACGAATTAAAACTAAAAATATGTTTGCATTTACAATAACTGTGTTAAAGAGTAAGCAAAATCAAGGACTAACAGAGGACAAAAACCAGTAGATGTAGATAGAGGATGGCTGAGCACTGAGAGAGGATCAGAACAGGACGAGAAGACGATAAAGAGGGAGTGATAAAGTGGGATGTCAGAGGACAGAAACATTGTGATGGATGATAAGAGCTGCCGTTGCATACACACAAGCGCACCATATACACATGCACCGTCTCAGCTTGCAGTCGCTCCATTCTCCACCCATCACCACCCTGCACACTGCGTGGACTGAGAACATTTGCTGACAATGAATATTTCGTACTGGCAATGAAACTGCATTTGCACTAAAATAAGATGAAAACAAAAAGTATATATAGAGTTTTACTCTTACAAATCCCTGTCAGTGACATTATTTTAGACATTATTCCCTGTTAGTGACGTTATTTTTTCTCATCATTTATTTGAGTCTATTTGTTTGTTTTTATTTTTTTTCCCTCTTTGTGCAGGACAAGTTTGAATTTTATTAAATCCATATAATCTACGCTTATTATAAACACTAATATAACACATAGATAGTATACATAAATCAATAGATAGAAAGTAGGTTTATTGTAGAATTTAATAAACAAGTTATAATAAACGTGAGAGTAAATATTTACATGAAAAATACAGCTAATAAAAACACTTTTAGGGCTCTATTTTAACAATCTAGGCGCAAAGTGCATGGCCCAAAAGCATTAAGAGCGTGTCAGAATCCACTTCTGCTATTTTAAAAACGGAAAAATCCGCTTTGTGCCCCGGCTAATGGTCTAACAGGGTTGAGCTTATTCTCTTAATGAGTTATAGTTGTGTTTTGAGAATAAACCAATCAGAGTCTCATATCCCATTCCCTTTAAGAGTCAGTTGCGTTGTGCTGTGGCGCATTTGCTATTTACATGGTGGACTTTGTAAGTGGAATAACTGAGCGCTTCACTAGCGAGAAAACAATTAAACAGAGCATCTGCAGTTTGAGAATGAGAGAATGAGCCTCCTTATTCTTTACTTTCACTTTCTTTCGTGGATAAGCAAACGTGTTGTACGCACAGATATCCATTAGCCTACATGATTAATTTTGTTTGTTAAGTGCAAAGATTTGCTTCAAAACTATTTCTAAATTCAGTTTTAATTTCCAGCAAATGAATAAATGAACAATAATAACGAAGTGTGGTCAGAAAACTGAGTTATATCCAAATACACATGCTATACCCCATATGGTCTAAAACCTGACAGGTGGGCAAATCTAAGCTTTTAATAAAAAAGTTTTAATAAAACAAATATAAATATGAATATAATAAAGAATATTACTACTAATAATAACATTATACAAAAGCAAATATGAATAAACTGAAAAAGCCCCCCGAGATGAAGGCATGGAGGCAGTGGTTTTTATATTTATGTAGAAAATTATAATTTTTGTAATATTTTATTCCTTTAATTCTTTTTCATTTGTAAAAATATTTGTATATTGCTGTACATCCTGCTGTTTTAAGCAATGTGCAAAAATTATAAATATTTAAAAATAGGCGCTATCCTTATAAATAAACTGCATAGTTGCAATTTAAACAACTTTATTCTTGACTAAAAACGCCTTAAAAGTACATTATGTTGCCCAAAAACAGTAATATTTGTCAAACTGTAGAGTGTCCTCTGCTTGTTATATTAATATATATTTAGATAGATTTTATGATTAGATTTAATTTATTGTATGTTTTTTTCCCTATAAAAATACCAATTATTATATTCCTAAAAAGACAATAAAAGCCAAAGCAGATAAAACACTATTTCTGTAGTCTTTCTATATGTAAGAACAAGATATGAGCATGCAGTCGACCTTTGGGAATCTCAGTGTCTTGTAAAATCAAATAGCCGTCATGTTTCGGCACTGTCTCTGTCTAATAAGAGACCTGCAGGGTGCAGATGAATTCAGAGGTGGAAAGCTGCAGTATATTATGTTTTGTGAGATGCAAAGGTAAAGGCTGATAACAGATTTCTGCTTTAATTGCTTTGGGATTTGAATAATGTATAAGGAAAGCCCTGCAATTCCCCATCCCATACCGATCCATCCCTCTTCACACACACCCTGCCCTACAAACATTTTAATATGGCGTGGTCACATGTCTAGAAAATGGCTCTCATTTCTCATGTAAAGCTTAATGGACTGCTCCATTGTATGAGACGGACACAGAGAGAGCGCGAGACATGCTAATTAAAGGAAAGAGGAAAACCAGAGGAATAGAAATGAAAGGGTTTACAGAAGAGAGAACAGATTGCGTGTCAAGTAGTGTTGTATTATCATTGTGTGTGTGTGTGTGAGGTGAAGAGCTTCTGTTTCAACATCTGCTCTGTTCCTAAACCTAGCGAGCTGCCTACCTGGTCTGCATTTTAAGACATTGTGCCATGATTATGATGCCATCTTTGAAACCTTCAGCTGAATTTAGTATTGCAAGTCCTTAAAGCTAAAAAATGACCTGCATTAAGATATACTTGAGTGCAATTAAAATCAATACTGCCCTACTATACAGTAAAAAAAAAAAACACACACATTTTGCCAAAAGATTTGTTTCCATGTATACCTAGTATCCGAAAAACAGTAAACAAACAGTAACGAGATGACCAACTACTTCTGAAATGTGCATTTGGTGGACACTTTACTATGCCATGAGGCAATAGGAGAGGATTTTTATGAATGACAGTGAAGTGACACAGCTGATGAAGGTCACGTGATGGTGACAACATAACAGATGTATTCTGTCAGAACTTTATTCATAATATATAGAACACAGTTTTTTTAACAGTTTAAATGTACAGAGGGTATAAGATTTCAGATATATCCTCTTAAGGCCCAAGGTGTTTTTTTACAACCATTTTTTATTTCTCTTTGCTATTTGGGCTTATTGGAACCCAATTATTATCATCTTTTGATATGATGTACTTTTAGAGAAAAAATGATGTCCATATATGTGGACTCGTGGTCCGAATTTACATAAAACACTTTTTCCTGAATTTTTTAACGCATATATAACATAAAAAAAAATTTGAACCTCCTTTGACTATCAGAGAGTAAAAACAAATTTTTTTCCCATTTTGGGCTGTTAAAAATAGGATTTGGGACATTTCATATGCTGCAAAACAGTTGCAGGATGACACTGTATGTCTGTAACAAATATAAAACATTCAAAGTATTTTAAATAGCCACTTAAGATCTAAAATGTGCTGTCCACGTATGTGGACACTCAAGCACTAGGAGGATTACATGTGTGCTATTAAAGTAGGGATGCAATGAAATAATGAAAGTATTGAGCACATAAAGAAAAGGAGGTGTAGAACGTCAGTGAAAGCCCAGACAGCAGCTGAAATCTCTCAGTAGTTCCTCAGCAACCCTCTGCCCTTTCTCATTGTAAATTAATATCAGCTGCTTCAGTCCAACATTTACATTTTCAGGATGATGAAGATAAAACCAGAGTGGACATTTCAGCAAGACAATGATCCAAACACAGCAAAGGAAACTCTTAAATGCTTTCAGAGAAAGAAAATCAAGCTGTAGAATGGCCCAGCCAATCACCTGACTTGAATCCAATAGAGAATACAAAATAAAGCTCAGATTTGATAGTTGAGACCCACAGAACCATCAAGACTTTTATACTCTGTTAAAGTCCGTGAAAGACTCACACGTGAGCAATTCATGTGTCTTCATTCTCCATATGAGAGGCGTCTTTAAGCTGCCATCGCCAAAAAAGCCTTTTATACAAAGCATTAATTACATTTCAGTAGTTGAGCACTTTCTCCTTCTGTCATTTCATTGTTATTACACAGAACTCATTTTTCATATTTTTTTTGTTTTGTTTTATTTTTATGTTTGTATTGTTTTTGGGTTTTTACCAAAATCTGCTTCAATCCCATGTCAACAGCTCCTTTAGAAATATTATTTCAAGGAAAAAACATGACATGTTTAATAATTATTTCCCCCACTGTATCATCTGCAATTCCGTTATTGGCTGATGAATTATTATTTTTAATGCTAGCATTATGAAAATACTGGATCAACTTTGAAAATCTATTTTAAATAAATGCTGTTCTTCTGAATGTTCTAGTGATCAAAGAATCTTGAAAAAAAAATCAAGGTTTGAATATATTTAATTACTTAGTTATTAAATCAGTAATAATAGGATATTGCTTAAAAAATATTAGAATGTTTTCTACTAATAAAAATTACAAATGTAAATAAAAATCTTACAACCACAGATATAACATTTAAAAATCTCAAAAATAAAAAGCTGTTTTAAATTGCAATAATAATTCACTGTTTTACTGTGTTTTTGATCGAATAAATTCAACTTTGGCAAGCAGAGGAGACTTCTTTTAAAAATATAAATAAAAATGCTGCTCACCCTAAATTTAGTAATGAAATAATTTATGTTATATTATATTTCCATAATTAGAGATGTCCTGAACAGGTTTTTTCGCCCTTGAGTCCAAGTCAGAGTCATTTAATTTTGAGTATCTACTGATACCGAAACCCGATCCGATACTTCTATAATACATAAAAAATAAATAAAGAATTGCGAAGAAACGAATCCAGGATGTTCCTTATTTTTTATTTAATTCACCTTATTTTAACATTCAACAACTCTGTAAGCATACAGAGCACTTCAGTGAGGTAGCTTAAACAATCAAGTAATAAATAACATCAATTCTTCATATCTGGACTTTAGTGCAACAGTAAATATATAAAACAAACGGAATATAAGAACAAATAGCACCACAAATACCGCAAGTTTACATATCTCACAGTTTGCTATGACAATGTTGTCGTCATCAACTTTATAACACCACCAGAGCACAGACATACTCGCGCTTTCCTCTTCAAGCTGCTTCCATGTTCTACCGGCATTTAACCAATAGTGTCTCTGTAACAAAGTGATGTCATGCCGCATGCGTTGCTGTTTCTGTGTGTAGTCAAGAAAGAGGTCTAACTCTGTGCCACTGCATAACTATAGATGTGTTAAAAAATTATGAGAATATATATATATATACATACATATTTATTAAGGAGTCCTGATTGGGAGGTGATGTCCGATTCGGATCAAGTCTGAAACCGCGTTATCAGGCCCGATTTCCGATCACGTGATCGGATCTGGACATCCCTAATTATAATTACACTATTGTGTGCAAATACACATATACATTTGCACACAATAACATAAATGCAATTATCTTATACACATATTGTTTTCTTCTGTCTCATGCATCTGCACACGTACGCAGTGTCTTCAGGAGTGTGTAAGTCTGGTTTTAGACTCTGGAGAGCAGCAGAAGAACATTTCCCTTGAGCACAGCACAGCAGACCCCAATCTCTGATCTAATTAGCACTCGCACACATACGAGTTCACTTTTTACACTTAAAACGAGCGTAAACAAATGTTTTATAAAAGACAACGGGTGTTCCTTCTGTTCAATCCTGCTTTCATTTATGTGCATTTGAGATTAGGACAATCACTGAAAATCCCAACAGAGAGCTTGCACTTATGTCAAGATTTGGTCAGTACCCGTATGCGCATCCAAACTGCTGATAATCAGATGTAAACAATACCATGGTTTGCTACTGAATGTGTTGTTATTCATGTTGTCTAAACCACAGGGTAAAAAATAATGTGTAGAAGTTGATAAATCATATAGAGAAGTATTTAATAAGCAAAAAAAGTGCTGAATTTAGGATTTAATAGATGATAAAGGATGCATAAAATCAGCATTAAGATATTAGCCTATTATTACACTTATTTGACTAGAAATGATAGAAACAAACATAAATGTTGTCAAGATTTTTGCCATGGAAATCCTGGCTCAGACAGTTTTTTGCTCTCTTCTGCCTTGTTTGTAATAACTTTTGCAAGTCTGTAGTACTCTAAGTGTTTTCTTTTTTCCAGTCCACAACAATAATCAGCAAAGTCTGCAAGTTTTATGTGGTTCAGTGGCATTGTTTAGATTCTTTGCCTAAAAAACAAAATGGCCGATTGATGACACGTGAAAACTCGATACTCATACCTGTCCTGTTCATGTTCACAAAAAGAGCTGGGTGGTATGATGATATATATTTTTACCAAAAAAAAAATTGTAAAACATAATAGATTCTTTTTAATTCTGTGTATACCGCGACATGTAAATTAATGGGTGTTGCTAACTCACACGCTATGTTCTTGAGCTTGAACTCTCCGCTGCTCATGAGACTGCTCATTATTAATTATTATATTAATTATTATTCATTAATAACAAGATTTATGAATTGAAACTCTGAATATGAGCACAGAATAACTTAGTGTACAATATCCCTCAGTAAGTTAAAGGGCTCTATTTTTTACGATCTAGGTGCAAAGTCTAAAGCGCATGGCACAAAAGCATTAAGGCTGTTCAAATCCACTTTTGCTATTTTAAGGACAGAAAAATACAGTTTGCGCCCTGGCGCATGGTCTAACAGGGTTGTGCTTATTCTCTTAATGAGTTATGGGTGTGTTTTGAGCATAATGTGCATTAAACCAATCAGAGTCTCATCTCCCATTCCCTTTAAGAGTCAGTTGCGTCTCGTCATGGTGTATTTGCTATTTACATGGCGGACTTTGTAAGTGGAAAAACTAAAAGCTTACACAGTTAAACAGACCATCTGCAGCACAAGGACAAAGAACGAGCCTCCTACATTTGGCCTCTTTACTTTCTTGTTTCTTTGCTTTTACTCTTTACTCCTTTATGTTCGTGAAGTAAAGGAATGGTGGAAACTCACTCCACTGAACACATCCATTAGCCTACATATTTAATTTCGTTTGTTAAGCACAAAGATTTGTTTCAAAACTATTTCTAATTTCAGTTCTAATTTCCAGCAAACGAATAAATGAGCAATAATAACGAAGTGTGGTCAGAAAACTGAGTTATATCCAAACACACGTCCTATTCTTATGCCCCATATGGTGATGCATACCTCTCCAAAACCCAACAGTTGGACAAATCTAAAGTTGTTTTTAATAAAACAAATATAAATATGCATATAATAAATAATACTGCTAATAATAATAACATTATACGAATACAAATTGTCATGAATAAACTGAAAAAAGCCCCCCGACATGAAGGCGGCATGGAGGCAGTGGTTTTTATATTTATGTAGAAAATAATAACTTTTGTAACATTTTAATCCTTAAATTTTTCTTCATATGTAAAGTCTACTTCAGTTCCTTAAAATAGCAACGTGCCAACAATACCCCTTAACACACCTCATTTCTAGACCGGCACACCTATGAGTCCACAAAGTGGTGCAAATGGATTTGCTATTTAAACAACGTGGCGCAAAACGTGAAAATTAGGGTTGTGCTGGTCTGAAAATAACAACAAATCACGCCAAACACGTCTTGCATCTTATTGCGCTTGGTGTATGATAGGGCCCAATCAGTCACTTCTGTAGCGCTACAGCCTCTGCCAAATAACAGCCTCCCCCAGATTTTAATGCCCACCTTGTAATATGACCTTTCATTAGGAAAATGAAATATAAAGTCAAAATTAGCTTTTTCTTGTTTGATATATTGCAGGGTATTTTCCTGAATATAGAACTGGTCACCTCCATCAGATTTTGACTTAATCAGACAGGCAGTCATGGCTACCGACAGCAATGCTCATATATTTAATTATATAGCCTTTTTAAATAAGACAATGTTTTACTTGATAAGATTACAAGAATTATGCAAAATGTGTTTGTTTCAAGAAGCAAAATTTCATGATCGGGATGCAACGGAAAAACCCCGTATTGGTCAGATTTTATGAGAAAAGCATTGATTTATTGACTGTGACACTAATCATACCATTCAGTATCTGCTCTTTTAATCCTTTTTCTTTCAAATATCACTTCCAGGCTGCCTCCCGCTGGGTCCTAGTGCCTGCCTCATGAAAATCTATTCAAAGGCTGCTGTCACAATAAAAAAATATTATTACTATTATTTTTTAAATAATATCAACTCTCAAGCCTGACTCAAACCTGTAAATTAACACTTCTCAAAAACACACAAACAGAGAAAAGAAATCGGCATCAGCTCATCTCAAAGAAGCTTGAAAATAGTGGTAAAATATGGCAAATAATTCATTGCCATAAAATAACATTTCTCATACTGTGAAATGAAATTTTGGTCATACTGTACGTATTCACACACTAGGGATGCCAAAATTCTCAATATAATATTGAATCATTCGGTACGACATCTACAGTTAAATCCGCGCTTGTGAATTGCGTTTTTTTCCGGTTTTACGTTTAAATAATTTATGTGCGTTTTATTTCTCTCAGAATTGACTGTTTGTGTGTGCCTGTAAGTCTACGAGCTGAGATGAGGAAACTCCTCCCCGCGAGTAAATATTCAATCACTATGCTCTAAATGGCGCTTAACCATCATTCCACACTTTAACATGGCGAGCGGCGGTGAAATGAAGATATATCCAGCTGCAGACCCGCAGAACCACACATGTTTCAGGCACACACGATCTAGGCAAACCATATATGGTAACTAACTAACTCCTTAGGAGTGTTATCGCCACCTACTGAATTTCACAAATATGGTTTACCATTTAGTCATTATACCATTATTATATCGTAACAATCATTTTAACATCTCTGCAGTTTCTGAACTCAAAAATACAAATAATTGTTTACACTTATGACTTTATTCACGTGTCCACATACACAAAGAAAACATAATAGATCGTCAAATTGTAGGGTTAAGTAATAAACTAATTTAGGATCTTAATATTATCATACTTGGTTAAAATCGTTTTGTTGTAAAATATAAAAAGCAAACAATAATGTGTCACATTAAAATGAGTTACTATAGATAATCATTTAAACAATATATACAGTAATATAGTTATAAACTGATCTGATTAAAAACTACTATCTTTTACTAAACTGTAGCAAGTGTTAGTTTTATATATATATATAATTTTTTTTTTTTTTATAAATTATTAACAGTTAATTTGTTTGTATTGCTATAATTGTTGCAACTATTTCCAACAAATTACCAGTACTTTACGGTTTAAAAACAATATATTACTTACTATAAATTACTATAGTATTTAATATGGGAAATCATTAATAAAAAAGTTATTAGAAAAATAAGCAAATAAATAAATAAATAAATATATATATATAAATATATATATATATATATATATATATATATATATATATATATATATATATATATATATATATATATATATATATATATATATATATATATATATATATTGAATGGCGATCGGAAACAATGTTCCCCATTCGCCCGTCACGATCACAATAGTAAACACTATTGTTTATTGTGTACAATATTTATTAACAACATATATAAAAATATATTGATGACGATGTCCGAGAATACGTTAATAACATTAACATCTGTCGTAACCATACATGGCTTGCCTAGATCGTGTGTGCTGGATTGCATGTGCCTGAAACGTGTGTGGTTCTGCGGGCCGGCAGCTGGATATTATTGGACAAGTGAGGCAACAGTACGAGAAAGCGCCGGTGTCTTTCAAATCCACGGTGTGGGGACATTTCGGTTACACATATAGCCTCCTCAAACTGAAACACTTCCAACATGACTGCACATCTGCAGCGCCATCACTGTCTGAAGGCAGGATAGCAGAGAAGGTAATAAAGACCTCCAAAAAACAACAATCCCTCGCTGAATCCTTCCAGCAAACAAACCCAACTGGTTCCGAAAGACACATAAAAATAACAAAGGCAGTGTTAAGTTTAATTAAGATGGTTTATTTATGTTTACTGAAGTACAAATGTTTATTTGAAATGGTCAGTTTGTTTATTAAATTCACACGTATGTTTATTTTCAAAATGTAGGAATTTATCTGTTCATCAGTTTGTACATGGGCTACCAGCAGCTGTGAGATTTCGGTGTTAATTTTTTTTTATTATACAATACACTAGGAATTAGTGTACTTTTCTTGGCTTTGAAGTAAAATAAAGGAGTATTGCAATAAATCGTTTTAATTATTTTCTCCTTAACCTCTTATTGTTCCTAATGCCTAAGAATAATATAACAAAAAAAAAAAAAACCCTTGTGTCAAGCCATCAAAACCGAACCGAAAACCTTGTTAAAAAACTGAGGTATGTATTGAACGGTAAGCTAACTGTATTGTTGCATCCCTATCACACACACACACACACCTTTTCACAGACATAAACAATAAAATCAGACAGAAGTGATGAAAGAATAAGAGTGAGTGAGTTATTAACACACCAAATCACGCTAAAGTATCCTGTTAGAGTATTTTTGCATGTGTGTGTGTTTGGAAAAGCTGAAGTCAGTACTGTAGAATGTGTGCTGAGCGCTTCAGCTCTTTTGTGCTTTTGCTGTCCAGGACTTTTTAAACCTGCAGCTCTGCTTGTGTTCCCAAAGAGAAGAAACTGCAGCTTCAGCGAACAAAAGACCCACGATCCTCCACACATATTCACTGTACTAACAAATAATCACTACAATTAAATTCAATGTGCTCACAATATAGGGAGAAACGGCAAAAATAAAAACATAAAACATGCAAGAACACACACATACACACACACAGACACATACAAAGGGAAGGTCTTTGCAATGTAAGAGATTTGGTGTATTTCAGAGAAAATCCCTTCCCCCATGTAACACACAATGTATTGGGATGGGAGCAGGTGCAGTTGCTCTCATTGTGAACGTGTGTGTTTCACCAGCTCCTCCCACTGAGCTTGTTCATATCAAATATGCTCATTACTTACACCAATTTACTTTCACAATCAAATTTGCCAGTAACAAGAGACACATGGAGATTCAAAATCTCTCTCTCGGTCACACACACATTCACGCTGTCAAAAGAGATTTCAAGCAGATTCAATATTTTAGCATCACAGCAATCAGGTAATACAGCGCTCAGCATATATAAGTACACCCCTCACAAATCTCTCTTTTAAATTCATATTTTTAATAGGAAGCTATACAATATTATATTTGTGCATGTACATTAGATTAGTCAGTACTGAAGCCAAATCTGAAGCTTATCTAACAAAATAACTTACGATAAAGGTGCAAAAACTAGTACAGCCAAAGTTATTCATTCATTCATTTTCTTTTCAGCTTTGTCCCTTTATTCATTAGTGGTCGCCACAGTAGATTGAACCGCCAACTTATCCAGCACATGTTTTACGCAGCGGATGCCCTTCCAGCTACAACTCATCTCTGGGAAACATCCATACACACTCATTCACACTCTTACACTATGGAAAATTTAGCTTACCCAATTCACCTGTACCACATGTCTTTGGACTTGTGGGGGAAACCGGAGCACCCGGAGGAAACCCACGTGAACGTGGGAAGAACATGCAAACTCCACACAGAAACGTCAAATGACCCAACCGAGGCTCGAACCAGCGACCTTCTTGCTGTGAGGTGACAGCACTGCCTACTGCGCCACCACATCACCACCCAGATTAGGTTGTAATTAATTTTTTCCAATATTTTGCTTCAATTTAATTGTATTATCTTTTAATTTCTAAATATGTTTGGTGACTAAAATATTATTTGAATAAATATATCTGTTTGATAAATCTGTTTTGTTTAAATGCACCAAAATACATTGCAGATATTCCCTGAGAAATGGATAAAAATATTCATTTTCAAAATGAGTACTCAATTATGCTTAGCGCTGTATTTTGAAATGTTTTCACAATTTAACAATTCTTGTGATGCCAATGCTGAAATTTATGTAACATCACATAATGTCACGCGATCCTTCAGAAATCATCTTAATATGCAGCTCAGGAAGCATTTATTTTGATATCAACATTAAATACAGTTTAAGGAGAGAAAAAAAATCTAGATTCTTTCATAAGGAAATTTTAATGTAAAAAAATACAAAATAAATTTAAATGATAATGAAAAATTCCAGCATTATAGATGTGACATTTACAGTAAAAACTCAAAACATGAATTCACACAGAAAGTCTACGTTAACATTATATTGAAACATCTGTTTATATTTTCTAAAACAACTAACCACAGAGTTATGGGATCAGAATAAATATCAATCTGTAAACATTTTTTATATTTTAAATGAGGAAAATAAGCATGCGTTATGGACGTGACAAAAAAAAAGTTTGCGGGTTTACAGTCTACAACATACTTTGTAGAAATTATGTGAATTAAACTGCACAATCCAAAAGAAATGATGCTAATCAAAAGGATAAGAGTCGGCTCACTGTAGAACAAAAATCGTTGATTTTTTTCTTTTATTTGACATTTTTGCATTTATGAGGGAAAAGCTTGGTTATGGATGTGACATCTCTCCGTTATAGATGTGACAGATGTGAAATTGCCACGTGCGTGACTTTGGTAAATCAAATATAACTGTTTGAAAACATTGATAGAGACATTATTGAGTATTTTTAAAGTACAGTAAAATACTTGCTAACAAAAAAATTTACAAACGGTTTCTCTATTTTAGCAAAAACTTAATTTTTGTCTTGGCAAGGTTGGCATTTGCATGGAATTGCTCTAATATATTTATAAAAAAAATATGGTTCAATATAATGTTTTACACTTTGTATATATAATAAAATGCAATAAAATGTTAACGTATTTGTGAAATAATTAGAGATGTCCCGATCAGGTTTTTTTGCCTTCAAGTCCGAGTCATTTGATTTTGAGTATCTACCAATACCAAAACCAGAATCAATACTTCTATAATATATAAAAAAAGAATAAAGAAGAGCGAAGAAACAGATCCAGCATGTTATTAGTAACATGCAACTACTCTGTTAAAAAACAGAGCACTTCTGTGAGGTAACTTAAACAATCAAGTAATAAATAACATCTTCACCTCTTGCAAACTCAAGTTTACATATCTCACAGTTTGCTATGGCAATGTTGTCGTCATCAACTTTATAATACCTCCAGAGCACAGACATACTCGCGCTTTCCGCTTCAAGCTGCTTTCGTGTTCTAATTTGCCGGTGTTTAACAAATAGTGTCTCTTTACTAAAGTGATGTCATGCCACACGTGTTGCTGTTTCTGTGTGAAGTCAAGAAAGAGGTCTAACTATGTGCCACCGCATAACTATAGATGTGTTAGAAATAATGAGAATATATATATATATATATATATATATATATATATATATATATATATATATATATATATATATATATATATATATATATATATATATATATATACTGTATATATTCAAGTCCAGATCGGGAGGTAACGTCCGATTCCAATCGAGTCTGAAATCACGTGATCGGACCTGGACTTTCAGTTTCAGATCACGTGATTGGATCTGGACATCCCTAGAAATAATGAATGCTTCATCTTCATTCAGCTTAAGAGACATAATACATGCAAAAAAACAACAACATATTTATTCTGGCCTATACTGAATCTTGCCTGAGATAAGAAAAAAAATAAATAAATAAATGTTATGCTTTTGCCATAAGAATTTTTTTTTAAATGACAACAACAACAAAAATCATTACAAAAGAGTAAAACCTAAAGGGTAGTGGCAAAGTATAAAGATTTAAAATGACAACCAAATATTTTGGTGCTGCCCTCACTGTGTGCATCCTTAAATAAGCATTTAAACATCATCAAAAAACTCTTGCTCTACAGTACATTTGTCTGACAAGATTTTGTTGGTATCATACTGTTACAATAAATAGTGTTTTATCATTCAAAATAATCCTGAATTCTGAATTTTATTGCTTTAATTTTTCTCCTTTTTCCTAAACTAGTTATTTTTTAAATCAACTATCAGTGACTATAGAGTGGGTGGTTTGAAGTGTGATGAATTTAGCCACTGTTAAACACACTGACAGTCCAACAGTAACTGATAGCACACTGAAACCGAGGTCCCGACTCTCTGTAGTCGTGAAAAATCCCAGGATGTCCTTCGAAAAAGAGTAGGGGTTTAACCCCGGCCTCCAGGCCAAATTTGCCCACTGACCTCTGTTCATCAAGCCCTCCTAACCAACCCCATATCATAATTGGCTTTATCACTCTGTTTCCTCCCTACCAATCAGCTGGTGTGTGGTGTGCTGTCTGGCGCGATATGGCTGCCGTCCCGTTGCGTCGCGGTGGTGGATGAGGAGATTCCCCCCAATGTGTAAAGCGCTTTGAGTGTCTAGAAAAGCGCAATATAAATGTAAGGAATTAATTATTATTATTATTATTATTATTATATAAATATTGACAGTAACAATAATAAAAAAAGTAAGGACACAAGAATAAAATGACTAGTGGTGGGCCGTTATCGGCATTTGGTTGGGAGATGGGTCTATTTTACGCAAGCTATGATGACTTTCACCTTGATATATTAGCGCGGATGTATACCTGACCGGTGAGCCGTCTGACAAAAGAGTGCCCTTCTGACTCAAACTGCAGTATGGAAGTTCCACTAACTCACAAACAATTATTCATGCCCTCATGAAAAACTGGGGTATTAGACACAAATACTGAGTAAGGACTGGTGAGAGTGTTATTGAATTTAATAATGCACGGCAAATGGAAAGAAAAACAACTTCCGCATTTCTTGATGTGTGTGTGTGTGTGTGTGTGTGTGTGTGTGTGTGTGTGTGTGTGTGTGTGTGTGTGTGTGTGTGTGTGTGTGTGTGTGTGTGTGTGTGTGTGTGTGTGTGTGTGTGCGGTCCCTTACTGACAGCCGCGTGTGGATCTTGCCGCGTGTGGATCTTGTCGAAAAATATGGCGAAAGGTCCTTAAAACCGCGATGTTTACTTCAATAATGCCACTAATATATGCATACTGCACATGTCTTAATTCCATTTCTGTTTAGTTCAGTTATGACTTTAGTCGGATTAAGGTAATCAAAAATCGCTGTTTCGAGGTTATGTAGGCCTACAGTTCATTCAAAATTCATGTTTAACTGAATAAACAGTTAATAAAGACATTGAACATCATTTATTTTCATCACCAATTATCATAGTAGAACAGTTTCTCAAGCAGTTTGTGATGCATTTTGGAAACAGGAGATGAGCCCCTGGTCTAATGCGTCACCTGGCTTGAAAAACCCGTTCTCAAAGACTTTATTATTTGGGTAGCACACATATTCTGAATGCCTTCGGCAGTATTCAAATGAGCCATTTTAATCTAGATTAATCTAGATTAGTTCCAAGATTAATCTAGATTAAAAAAATGTATCTATGCCCACCTATAAAAATAACACAAATAAAAAACACAATAAATAAAATAAATAATAATAATTATAATAATAAAAATTAATTATTAAAAAAAAAACTGCAAAGTTGCATAAAATAAAATAGTACAAAAATGATAATTATATAGAAGTATATTTATAGCAGAGAAACATGATAATAATGGTTGCCAAACATAGGAGAATTTGCTAGAACCTCAAATGAAATATTTATTTTTTTCCAAGTGTAGATATAACATCAGATCTTGGAGCCAGTGTGAAAGCAGTATTTTGGATTATAAATTAAAAAAAAAAAAAAAAGTTTGACACAACATTATAAATAGTTTTTACTGCAGTAAATCGATTTATCCTCAGTAAATAATCAAATAATGCATCTCTTCTGAGAAAGACAGAAGGCAAAAAGAGAGGACGTTGATATTTCCTATTCATATATGCAAAGATTGTGTGTGTGTGTGTGTGTGTGTGTGTGTGTGTGTGTGTGTGTGTGTGTGTGTGTGTGTGTGTGTGTGTGTGTGTGTGTGTGTGTGTGTGTGTGTGTGTGTGTTTATGTTGGACAGGAGCAGAACATGTCAGAGGTGCTTCTGAAAATATCTGGAGTCATTGTGCGTGAAGTATATGAGCAAGAGCTCTTCTGAGACTCTGACGCCAGCTGTTTTCCCAACTCTCTCGCATCTCACTCCTTCATCACACACCCACACACACTCAAGGGTGCACGAAAGATGCTGCTTGGTCAGATTTTCTCCATCCATCCAACAAACTTATTCGCTTTCTCTCTCTTACTGCCTATTTCTCATGTTCTCTCTTTGCTCTGCTCTGCATTTCCTAAAAGGATGATAAAACGGTGCTATTTAAAAACTAGTTATATTATTATGGCATACCATAGACACTCAAAAGAAGACAAAGAGACAATATATCTACAGCTACACTGTAAAAACCTTTACTATGATCTACACAGCTTTTTATTTTTGGTGAAACATTTTTACATTTAAAAATGTTGAGTAAATTTTAAAGTTGTGTAATTATTAATACTTCATTATGCTTATATTCTTACATATAAGCTTACATACTTGAATATATAAAGAGGTATGCTTAAAGAGTTAAGCAAATGTTGATTAGATTAACTAATGTCATAAAAAATTAAGCAAATATAACCAAAATTCTTAACTGATGCAATACTTCTACATTGTAAAAAAAAAATAAAAAATACTGTAAAATTTACAGTAACTTACTGACAGGTTTGGTTTCCAGTTAAACTGTAAATTTGCAAACAGACTGCAAAAAAATAATCACAATTGTGCTGTATTTTAACATTATAATTGTAATTATTAATTAATAGTGCGCTTGTAAATTTACAGTCTTACTGGAAACCAAAATTGCTGGTAAGTTACTGCAAATGTTACGGTAAATAGCAATTATTCATTTGCAGCATGCTTGTAAATTTACAGTCTTATTGGGAACCAAAATTGCCAGTAAGTTACTGTAAATTTTACAGTAAATTGTAATTATTAATTTACAGTGTGCTTGTAAATTTACAGTCTTATTGGGAACCAAAATGGACAGTAAGTTACTGTAAATTTTTACAGTAAATTGTAATTATTAATTTACAGTGTGCTTGTAAATTTACAGTCTTATTGGGAACCAAAATGGACAGTAAGTTACTGTAGATTTTACAGTAAATTGTAACTATTAATTTGCAGTGTGCTTGTAAATTTACAGTCTTACTGGGAACCAAAATTGCCAGTAAGTTACTGTAAATCTTTACAGTAAATCGTAATTATTAATTTACAGTGTGCTTGTAAATTTAGTCTTATTCGGAACCAAAATGGACAGTAAGTTACTGTAGATTTTACAGTAAATTGTAACTATTAATTTGCAGCATGCTTGTAAATTTACAGTCTTATTGGTAACCAAAATTGCCAGTAAGTTACTGTAAATTTTACAGTAAATTGTAATTATTAATTTACAGTGTGCTTGTAAATTTACAGTCTTACTAAGAACCGAAATTGCTAGTAAGTTACTGTAGATTTTTACAGTAAATTGTAATTATTAATTTACAGTGTGCTTGTAAATTTACAGTCTTATTGGGAACCAAAATGGACAGTAAGTTACTGTAGATTTTTACAGTAAATTGTAATTATTAATTTACAGTGTGCTTGTAAATTTACAGTCTTATTGGGAACCAAAATGGACAGTAAGTTACTGTAGATTTTACAGTAAATTGTAACTATTAATTTGCAGTGTGCTTGTAAATTTACAGTCTTACTGGGAACCAAAATTGCCAGTAAGTTACTGTAAATCTTTACAGTAAATCGTAATTATTAATTTACAGTGTGCTTGTAAATTTAGTCTTATTCGGAACCAAAATGGACAGTAAGTTACTGTAGATTTTACAGTAAATTGTAACTATTAATTTGCAGTGTGCTTGTAAATTTACAGTCTTACTGGGAACCAAAATTGCCAGTAAGTTACTGTAAATCTTTACAGTAAATCGTAATTATTAATTTACAGTGTGCTTGTAAATTTAGTCTTATTCGGAACCAAAATGGACAGTAAGTTACTGTAGATTTTACAGTAAATTGTAACTATTAATTTGCAGTGTGCTTGTAAATTTACAGTCTTATTGGGAAACAAAATTGCCAGTACGTTACTATAAGTTTTACAGTAAATTGCCATTATTAATTTAGTGTGCTTGTAAATTTACAGTCTTATTGGGAACCAAAATTGCCAGTAAGTTACTGTAAATCTTTACAGTAAATCGTAATTATTAATTTACAGTGTGCTTGTAAATTTAGTCTTATTCGGAACCAAAATGGACAGTAAGTCACTCTAAATTTTACAGTAAATTGTAATTATTCATTTGCAGTGTGCTTGTAAATTTACAGTCTTACTGGGAACCAAAATGAACAGTAAGTTACTGTAAGTTTTGTATGTAATTAAAATGTATTTTTAACTAAAAACATTAACAAAATGGATGTATTGGTAGAACAAGCAGAACAACCGAGTATTCTTAAGAGCATAATTTAAATGCAACCAGGGAAACCACTGTAGCTATTTTTTCCTCACATAATAAACAACACACAGATGACATGTGCAACAACAAACACTGTCATACTAAAATAATAGTTTACCCAAAAATTTATATTCTGTCATCATATACTAACTCTTGTTCCAAATCTGTTTAACTTTTGTTCTTCAGTTGAACACAAACCAAGCTATTTTGAAAAAAGCTGGAAACCTGTAACCATTGACTTCCATAGTGTTTGTTTTTCCTATACTATGGAAGTCAATGCTTAGAGTTTTTCCACTTTCTTGGGAAAGTCTATAGTGAGTAGATTTTCATTTTTGGGTGAACTATCCCTTTTCTATTCCCTAAGACTGTGTACTACTAAATAAAGACAATAAATAAACATCTTAACACACATCCACACACACACACACACACACACACACACACACACACACACACACACACACACACACACACACACACACACACACACACACACACACACACACACACACACACACACACACACACACACACACACACACACACACACACACACACGTCACAAAAGCCCTCAGGTGCGACTGACATCTACAATTAAAGCAGCGAGTGTGTCTGGAGGTGTGTGTTTCGACTCCTTCATGCATGTTGGACACAGCTGACATGATGATAAATGTAAATGACCAATGCATAAAGTGGGTCCACATGAGGTGCGTGTGTGTGTATGCCTAAAAGAATCCAGCCTTTGAATTTGATTTACTGTATAATTGCAAGCATAAAAGCGCGCACACACACACACACACACACACACACACACAACAAAGACCACATTATTATACACAACAAAAGCAATCCACAATCTACAGCTCACTCAACACTGATCATTGGGATTGTTCTACACACTTTTTGCTAAACTCTGGATGAAGCCTGTGGGTGTCGCTCAATGGAAAATTTTTACTTTTTAAAAAAAAAATTGACGTTTCAAATTGGGGAGGCACGGTGGCTAGTGGTTAGCACTGTCACCTCACAGCAAGAAGGTCGCAGGTTCGAGTCCTGGCTAGGCCAGTTGGCGTTTCTGTGTGGAGTTTGTATGTTCTAACTGTGTTGGCGTGGGTTTCTTCAGGGTCCAAAGACATGCGGTATAGGTGAATTGAATAAACTAAATTGGCTGTAGTGTATGTGTGTGAATGGATGTTTCCCAGTGCTGAGTTGCAGCTGGAAGGGCACTGTGTAAAACATATGCTGGATAAGTTGGCAATTCATTCTGCTGTGGCGACCCCTGATAAATAAAAGGACTAAGCCCAAGGAAAATGAATGAATGAATGAATGAAATTGACCATAGTGTATGAGTGTGTTCAGAATGAGAGATTGTATGGGCATCCGCTGTGTAAAACATATGCTGGAATAGTTGTCGGTTCATTCCGCTGTGGCGACCTGTTATAAACTTTGATAAGCTTCAACGCTTCCCA